>JALIZF010001521.1:0-376165 GCA_029948255.1 Telmatactis stephensoni
TAATATGTGTGTAGCAAGTATTCATTCCGAAATAGCTTAGAATGCCTGCCAAAAATTCCGGTATATTCATTCCTTAAGTATGCAAATCCTCATATCTAGTTATATGTAGTACGAAAAGTATGCATAAGTATTCGCCATAACATACATCGCCTATAATTTTCATCAGGAATATATGATAATATCTCAAGTCCCGAAGGAATATTCTCTATACTGATATCTTTGGTATACGAGTTGAAAATTCTGGTATTGATACTTCACATATGCAAGTCCGAATACCACAGAAATATAAAATATGCAAAGTATGCATAAGTATTCGTCCTTCATACTTCGCGTATAATTTTCGTCAAGATATATGACAACATCTCAAGTCCGCAGGGATATTCATTTTCTGATATTGAGTATACGAGTTGAAAATCTCGGTATATTATACTTCACATATGCAAGTCCGAATACCACAGAAATATAAAATACGTAGCGTATGTGTAAGAATTCAAAATGAATACTATTGCCATACGTTACGTATATTATCCGTGTCGAATATCCAAGAATACCCCAAGTTTCGAAGGCGTATTCAGTTCTTGAATACTCTTGAATATTCGCCTTTGGCACAGTGTCATCATCGCTGGAATCTTTCTCTGTATCAACCGTGCGCCAGGAAATATCTAACTTTTTAGGCGTTGCTGATTGTGTGCTAATAGTGCGAAGAGCCTGTTTGCACTTCGTTTTACTTTGACGATCAGCATGACCCTAAAAAGGAAATAGATATGATAAAAAGATGATCAGAAATGTTGATTTTATATGTCAAAGTGTGTCATGCACATGATTACCTCTGGTTTCTCTGGTTGCACGTGTATCACAAGAATCTTTCTACATTCCCTACAAACAGCTGGAAAGGTAAAAAGACAATTAATTGTAACAAGCGTAGTTAATGAAATTTTAAATGGAAGGGAAAAAAGTATACGCGTAAAAAAGAAAAAGAATGAATTGTATAAATCTGAAATGAAATGAACAAAATGTAATAAGTAGATAAAATAAAGGATGATTTACCACTTCCTATGGGGATAACTTTTCCTGTCATATCCTTTATCAGTTTTGACTGATCCTTCGTTAGGCCACGATCACCTTTAACTGCTCCCTTGTGCCGGGCAACACTGCACGGTACTTGGCAGTTCTTCCTTCGACCTCGCCAAAATATCCCAAGATTATCGCGGTGGTGTTCGCATACAACATATGAGGTGGCCTCTTCAGAATTAGTGTTAAAAAAACCTATACATAGACACACACACACACCCCAAAAAAGGAAAGAAAGAAAAAAGTAAGAAAAGAGGGGAAAAAAGAAAAAGAAATCACTTCCGCTTTTTCGCTTTCTTTAGTAGGGTAAAACCTTTTTCCAGTCAAAACAAGTGATAACAATAAATTTATTGGTGTGTTTATTTTTTTCACTAACACATTTAACCCCCCCCCCCCCCACAGAAAAAGCTGAAATATCATCAGCAATAAGGAAATGACTAATTGCCTATCATAGGTTACGACAGACTTTTCGAATGTTTTGATAGGAAACACGGCACTGACATACGGTCACCGCACGGGGCGGTCCTTTTCACACTCATACGAAATCTGCACTAGCTGCTGCCTTGTACAATGATATTTAAGCTATACTTCTTGCATTTCTATTCAAGCACGTCACGTTTGTTTACCTGCGCGACAGAGTATCAAATCCATTTCATTCTGGATATCACCACGATTCTTACCAATCCCATAGGTCTGCAGGTGTCTGGTGATATCTCTCTGACAATCTTTAAGCAATATTTTCACTCCTCTGCAATGTGAGGACTCCGTAGTAAACATACAGTTCGCCATCTTTTTTCTCCACATGTATACTGAATGTAGTTCCGTCGGAAAATTGTGTATAATTAGTTGTTTTTATGACAACTAGGGAGAATTGGTCACTTCCGGTTGTGAATCTTTTTTGGAAATACCATATGCATGCAAAGCATTTGTACTGTTCTCGTGACAGCCTTACGAAACGCAAAAGAAAGAAAAGAGTGGAAAAAAGAAAAACCTAAAATAAAAACAAGAAAAACAAGTAGCAGAGGGAATGACGAATACAAGTATCAAATAACGAACAATTGGGGTTCCTGTGGTTTCATATAAATTCAGCAGCTGAGATAGGTTAAACTTTATAGTTTTATTTCTATAAGTTTCGTTTTTAGTATTTCACGACAAACACCTGTGACTCCCCCATCAAATAGAGTTGTTAACTGAAAATAAAAGGAGTATGGAGAAATAGAACCATATTTACATCCGGTCAGCGGGGTTGCTAGTCTCGTTTCCGGTTTTCAACCAAAGAGATCCGAGGAAAACTGCTGCATGTAGAATCTCTCGATTTCAAGCCCTTTTACGAATCGTTTGGAAGGAAATGTTTTCTTCTGGATTCTTTGGAGGATTGTCTTTTGCTTACAAAGTAAGTATTATGGATTCCTTAAAGTTTTTAGAGATTTTCTTGAAATACATACCTCGACAACTGCTACATGTACATTCCACTTGGTAGTCATTCAATTCAGTCATTATAATTTTACCGAATATCTGTAGATATCTTCAACTCACAGTTATCATCAATCGTGCAAACTACGAGCCGTTATGATCTTTGAGAATAATTTTTTCAAGAATGAGTCAAGAACCTGGAAAGAGGGACGAGAAAACGGAACGACTATATCCATGTTGTAAACACTGGCGAAACTTGCAAGGTAGGCATTGTATCATCCCATGTTTTTTTATGTTCGTTGATTTAGATATTAAACAAAGACCTGTAGTAATCAAATGAGACTTCATTTATCACTTTTTAAGCGAAACCCGTTTTATTAACGCTTTTTGCGAGCCAAGATTTTGAGCTGCAAAATGTCAAGAATTTCGATTTTTGAAAATTTACATCAAATTCGCTGAGGAATCCTAGACAAAATATTAATTTCCCCAAAACGATTTTACAACGTTTCAAGACTTTGATCTTAGTGTAACTTGTAGCGTTATTTGCATTTCTCAAGATAGAGTACTTTAAGAGATATCGCAAAAACAGTTTGACCTATTTTTGCTGTTTGCAAAAATGACCTACAGGCCGTATCAAAGAGGAAGTTATTTTACATTCGCTATAAAAAGTAAGAGAGTCTTTTCATCATTTTTTAAAAGTATAGAAATAATTCCACTTAACTATGAGTTTTTATTGTAATTGGTTAAAATGTAACTGAGTAATAAATTTTTGTATTTCCTCTTCCTGAGAGTGAAATTTTGGACCAACTCATGAGCCGGCAACTGCGATGGTCAGCTGCCGTTACCATGGTAACACGACTTCTGGTGGCCGAAAGAAAGTGCGATTTGTTCATCCCCCTAGGAAACCTAACTGCACATAGAATATGAGGGCAGGTCAAAAAATCTCATTTCCACTTTTGCTTGACTTTCTCAATCACTTGTTCTTAATATCTGAGCAGCTTGAAATAGAACTTTCATCTTTCCATAGAACTTTCATCTACCTTCTCCTCTGTTGAACTGGAAAAATGTCCCTGTAAGAGTGACTGCATCGTTGATAAGACTTTGCACTGAAATACTGCTGGAGTAAATAAGTTCCGGTTTTGATGGGTCTGGTTGTTTGTGGAAGACAATTGAGTTTGAAAAATGATTAATCAAACGTTTCTTAAGCTTCTCGCTTCGATATGCTTCAGATCTCACACCATTTGAAGAAAGTATTGCTTTGTATCGTTCAAGGAGATAGCTCATTACTTGGGCTACCTGTGGTAGCTCGTGTCTAGGTTTACCTTTTCGGTCTATCTATCAACGTCGCAAATCGGCAAATTACCCAGAAGCCTTTGGGGTACACTGTCATGAAACGAGGTTGACCACGATTCATGTGGTCGAGAATTGTCGTGAGGGATTGAGAGCAAATGAACAAAATGGCAGATGCTATCAATCGGATTTAACTATTGGCTTCTAATCTCAAGATATTTGGATAGTGACTGCTTTTAATCGTTAATATGGAATTCTCGAATTTAGTGGTGACCTTACCAGCTGTTGTAATCAACTTGTAATGTATTGATCGTCCAAGATACGATACAGAGATCGATTTGTGGCAGCGAACTGCACTTGATGGACAGACATGTAAGACACGGAGATATTTTATCTTCAAATCAAAAGTTTGTTTATATCACCACTGCTTGCACATAATTTTTTGCTTATATAAACTCTATTTATACACAGTGTCTACAGTCATGCTCTTCATGAGAGCCGTGTTAGAACAGTTCGGATATTGCCTTTTCGGGAAGAACAAATGATGTCACGAATCTATTGTCTTGCCGAAAAATACCAAAAAATTGATAAAATATTCGCAAAAAAGACCGCTTGTTTTGAAATCATTCCAGGACTCTCGCGGCCGACATACGGGACCTTTTTAAGCCTTTTGCAAGAAGAAAGCAAATCGTTCTGAGTAGAAGAGAGTCACAACAAGCATTTTAGTATGGATATTTTCAACGACAGAAACATCACGTCCGCCGCCATGTTTGGTGTTTGCTTCTGGTAAGTGCTAACTTTAATCTTGATTTTCATTTCTTTGGACAATTTTGTCGCTATTAAGAGTAATTTTAACGATTCTCGTATGCATGGTGCATGTTTTTGCTAAGTTTGTGGATGGTAACCACCTAGGAAAAATGGTAACTCTTGTAGAATTTGTAGAATGACTAGTGGTATTAAGTGCAGTGAGTTGTATTGTGTAGTGTACTGTATTGGGGTTGAGTTTTTGGGCCCTCGATTGTCCGATTGTTCCGTAAAGCCATGATTTTAACCATGGAAGCTTTAGAAGTTTACATATTTTCTGTCGTAGTCGGCGACAACGAAATTTCTGGATAAATTCTCCGCAGAAAAAGCACCATGACGGTTGAAGTTTGTATATATCGTGTACTAGGATTATCTCTCTTAGGACCATATCCATATAAGTATTATTTTCAAGCCGTAACTGGACGTTGTTTTTTTTTAGATGGAAAATCACGTCTACATTGTACCAATTCACATTGGGCTATTGCATTTTACATTCGCTGTCTCCCTGTTGAGGACATGTTTTTCCAAAATAACCCCTACTCCCTTGGATTTTCCATTAATTTTGGTGAATTTTAGACCCTACTCCTTTGAATTTCCATGCATTTTCAAGAATTTTAGACCCTACTCCCCTGGATTTTCAAGTAGATTTTCAATGGAAATCGAGGGGACCCATGGAATTGCAGAGGGGTTTTAGTACCCCTACTTCCCTGGAATTCCATGTGTCTTCAACAGGGGGAGTGCGGATAAAAAATACAATAGCCCATTTTCATCAAATGCTTTTATGATAGCATTTCATTTACTGCCATGTTCCCACAAACTCACCCAAAAACCTCTGTTTGCTTACTCCAACTTTTTTTCACTTTATAGGTTGATGAAATCTAAGATATAACTCTACATATGGCGGATTTGATTATTTCAGTAGCTATATGAAGTAGTACTGTATTTCTACCACTATTGCTATGTAAAACCACTCTATCCCTGAGAGTGGGGAATTGACATTACAACAGTTACTGACTAGTGCATTAGCCTATTCACCATTCCAATTTTAACAATTCATTTGTCCTTTTATTCAGCTTTTCAACTGAAATATAATCCAGTGTACTAAGAGTGCTGCCAATACACCTGTGAACTATGCGTAACATTTTAGTTGGGTGTACATGTACATATATTGTCTGTTAAATTGGTGTGCCAACAAGCATTAAAATATATGTACATGTATTTCCCCATTTTCCTAGGTTTATTGAAAGCACTTGGATTCAGACAAGCTTATTTAATGTAACATGATTTTGCTCTAACAAGTTGTAATGTATATTTGGGTTTTAGGACTCCCCCAGGCACATTTTAACTGAAATTTGGACATTTTTTATAAAGTTTAACAACTTTTGACAAATCTCCCCATTTTTGAAAACTGTCATTTATTAGTTCTTCCATGTTTGCTAAAACATGATCATTATATAAAAACTATATATTTTGTTGGATACATTTTCTTTACAATTTGAGCCTAGTACACTCAATTACCCCAACAATCTGAAAACAGCTATATATAATTCCAGATAAAATCACTTCAAATTATTATAGGCAACGAAAACAAAGAAATCTCAAGAAGTAACCCTTTTTAAAAATTATAATCAATGAAGATTAATTTGCAAGGAAAAAATATGTTATTATAATTTGAATTTGTTAGAGTTAAAATAAACACCCAATTTACAGTTGTTCTCGTCTCCAATCTGTGGATAAATATGCTATGAATTGATGATATATGTTTAAGGGTAGGGTCTGGGTAGTTTTTACAACACAGTATAGAGTCAAAAACTAAAATCAGGAGCAAGTCTTTGTACACATCCTGTAATGGAAACAATTACAAACTTCCCAAACTCTGGTAGAGCCGGCCATATGTTCAATGGAATACAAGAAGGAAAGGGAAATGGCTGCCAGAATATTACATTCTTCTTGTAAAATTTTTGATTGTCTGTTTGGGGATGGTTGATCCAACTGACTGGTGCACAAATTCTTGGAAACAAGTATCCTATAAACGGTTGTATTCACTTGTACATATTATCTGCGGTGTATATTAAAGTTTCGGCTGGCTCACACAAGCTGGTTGGTTCCTTTTCTCTGTGTCCTCGACTCTTAGGGAGCATTCATTTTTTAGAAGGGGGGGTCGGCTGGAGGAATTGAGGGGTGGGCCAAAAGAAATTTACTCTATGAAAGGGGGTGGATCATGTTTTTCTGAAAGTTAAACCAGGTCAAGGGACCATATTTTCATATTTGGAAGTGGGGTAGGTCATCAATATAGTTCAATTCCTTACCATGGGGGCTTGCATTTTTTTGTATTTGATTCCTGCAATTTCCCCCCCTCCTCCTAAAAAATGAACGCTCCCTTAAATGATTTAAAATGAAGCCTATTTACTTTTTGGATCACTTGGCATCTTATATGCTGGGGAAATAGGATCGCTATGCATAGTTCAGTAAGTTATATAAATCGAAAACTTTCACAAACAAACCCTTTCAAATTAGTTAGCGCAAAACCTTGAAGGCGTACGTATGCAATATATAGTTGAGTCGTACATCTCCAAATAACAACTAAGTTTATTCTATAGAAACAACAAAAGTTACAGAGTAATACTGTTTAATTCCGTACAATTTATGTGAGCTTACAGCTGAGGAGCCCTGATAATGAATTCTTTCATATCTCTTGCCTTTAATACCATCTTCGGCGATAACTGACTTGCATTAGAACTCCTTGCTAGAAAAAAAACACCATAAACGAAAAGCCACTGAAGCATTTGGCTATTATATGAGTACCTACAACGCTTTGGTTCTCTGTCAAGTTGAAAAATGGCCATCCGAACTTCAAAGTAAGGGCACAAAGACGTTTCCCCTTCCTAGCCTTGATTCCCCTTCAGAGCCGCCATATTGAATTCTCTATGATGGCCGAGTGGAATTTAGAAGGAGCCTAGGTTCGAATGTTTTGAATCATGACGTATTTCTATTGTTTCAACTTCTTCCCGAAAAGGCAATATCCTGAACTGTAGAAGCGATGTAATTAACGAACAATAAATATGTACAATGGTAATGTTTTTTCAACTACTAGAAAAACTAGGAGATTCTCGCCTTTGCATATTAAGGTGACTAGAGTGTATTCAATAATTAAGCCAGGAAACAAGAATTAGTAAATAGTACAAAATTACACCAAAAAATAACCAATGGACAGATTCCCAGGAGGCGCCGTCATGGCTACCACGAAATTCTTAGCTCTAATATTTATACTTAGAATTGCTACATTTAAGCTCTTGAAGCCAAGCTTAGATGTTAAAATTAGATTTAATTTAAAGACTTAAATTTACCTCGCAAGGGGAAATTAAGCGCAGAGATTATATCTGGACGAATTGGGGAGGCAATTTCAAGCGAGATTGGAAATGGTTCACCTATCTACAAATTCAAAATGTCATTTTCCAGACATTTAAGGATCACAAAACCTGTTATCAAAACCGTCAAACATGGTATGGTGCTTATTAGCTCAGTGGAAAGTTCTGTAGTCCTCGATATAACAGTCTTCATGGACGTACAGCCAAATCCTGAACCTGAAACAAAGGATCATTCTGACGCCCTGAAATCATCCATAACCATTCACCGTGACCAAATGCACCCACGAGTATATGATAAAGCTGAACTACTCTCTATCCGTAAAGAGCATCTAACACCCAACAAAGATGTATTTGGTACACTGAAAAGTTTGGGTTTGTTTAGATATAGAGGAAAACGAGGTGGTAGAAAAATGCAAACGCAAGCCAGAAACATTGATGTCATAATTACCAATCGTCATCAAAATATTTCGCAAAATAAATCCGATAACACAAGACAACTTATTCCCCTTAAGAAACAGGGATCTACAAGCAGGACCAAGAAAGTTAACAACAACACCGCAATATTTCCAGTTCCCAAATTTCTATTTATTAATATTTGCAGTATAACAAAAACAAAAAATAACATTCGTGCAACCACAGCACTAGAAGCAGATATGTATGCTAATGACATTGATGTTTGTGTTGTAACAGAAACACATTTTAAAAGTGACATTCCAGACTCAATTATCTTCATTAGCAACTATGCAGTATTAATGACAAACGTAAAAATGGAGGTGTGGCCATTTACATAAGAAACAACTTGAAAGTCATTGAAGTCAATAGAGCAAATCAATTTGAAGTTTTGAGCATAAAGGTTGAGCTTCCATCGAAGGATATTATGCTGATTGTTGGCGTTTACCACTCTCCTCGACCTATTTATGAAGAGCAATCTCTGGCCAATTATTTATCGGAGTTGATTGATGATTTCCTTAACACAAGACCTAACAGCGCGGTTATATGTGGAGGAGATTTTAACCAATTTGACATTGAGCATTTTCAGACCATGATTGACATCACAGCTTTGGTTGACTTTCCTACACGTAAAGACTCTACACTTGATAACTGTCTTACGAATAAACCATTGTTGTTTGGGACATGTTACCCCATCAGCCCTACTGTTAAGACTGATCATAAAGGAGTAGTACTCCCTGCTGGTATAAAACTCAAGCCACAGCGCTTTAAGTGCAACTTCAGAGATTACAGAGAGCACAGAAAAGTCGCCTTTAACGATCTTTTGGAAAAAGTTGATTGGTCATCAGTTCTTAATTCTACTGAAATCAATAACGCTGTCAATAACCTCCAAGAAATCATTCAGAATGCTATGGATCAATGTTTCACTTTGAGAACAGTAAAAATGTCAACAAGAGATCCTGTTTGGATGACTCCTCTTCTCAAGTACCTATTAAAGAAAAGATCTAAAGTCGTCCTCAAAAACCCTCATTACGACGTAAAAGGACTAAATCAGAGGATCATAGAAATTATAAACGAAAACAAAGTGAAACTTGGCTCTGGGAGAGTAGGAACCAAAATGTGGTGGAAGAAGGTTGATACATTATCTAACAGAAAACAAGTTCCTCGTCCATGTCTGGACATTGACAACACCAATAAACTAAATGAATATTTTTGCAGCCTTTGCACCGATGAAAACTACATCAATCCTACGAAGATGCCAATAAACATCAATAAATCTCAACCACCCCAGCTATCTGCTTTGACAGTACTCAAAACTCTAAATGGATTGAACGAAACTGCGACCGGTCCAGATCAAATACCATTCTGGATCTGGAAAGACTTTGCTGACCTCCTTGCTCCTGCCGTAACAAATTGTTGGAATCTATCACTTAGTACTACTACTTGGCCCGACAAATGGAAAGAAGCTAACATCAACCCTCTACCCAAGGTAGACATCCCCACTGAAAACGCGCACTATAGAGGCATTAATATTACTCCTGTTATAGCAAGACTGTTTGAAAAGGTGGTATACCAGACGTTTTGCATTGATACGTTTGAGGAACACTTGAATAAGAGCCAATTTGCCTATAGAAGAGGCGGAAGCTGCACGAACGTACTGATTAAGATGCAAAATAATGTTCTATCAGCCCTGGACAAGCACGACTGTAAAGCCGTCAGAGTCTTTAGTATGGACTTCTCCAAAGCTTTTGACAGAGTCAGACACATTAATTTCTCTGAGAAACTTAAGCAGTTATCTTTAAATCCATATTTAATTAATTGGTTTTTAAGTTTCTTGAATAATCGTAGACAACGAGTAATATGCAATAACAACATATCTGAATGGAAAATAATCAATAGAGGTACTATACAGGGTAGTGTAAGTGGGCCGTATTTATTTAGTATATTTCTTAATGATCTAGAAATCAAAGATACCTCTGGCCACAAATCAGTATTAATTAAGTATGCTGATGATAGTACCATCATATCTCCCGTATTCAATATAAATGGAAACTTAGTTGATCATTCTGAATCTTACGTCAAAGCCTTCTTAGATTGGTCCAAGATAAATAGTATGTCATGTAATGCTGATAAATGTAAAGAAATAATTTTTACAAAGAAAGGGAATAACTTTTATGGCTCCCCAATCTTTAATATACCCCAGTGTAATCATTTAAAAATCTTAGGGGTAACTTTTCAATCAGACAATAGATTTGATTTACATATCAAGGAGACAATTAGTACTATAAATAAATCTTTATTTGTAATTAGAAGCCTTAGAAAAGAAGGGTATTCACAATATGAAGTTAACCATCTATTTTTATCTATTGTAATGCCTAAACTTAGTTATGCGTTAACGGTGTATGGGGCCTCCCGTCCAGAACTTACAACAGTACAGAATTTTTTAGACAGATGTTTTAAGAGAAAGTACACAACCAAACATTTTTATATTGTAGATCTTTTAAGGGAATATGACAATAGACTTTATAAGAAAATGAAAAATATAAGTAACCATCCATTATTAGATATAGCTCCTGAAGAACAATCGTCCAGATATAATTTAAGAAAACAATATTTAATTAGACCTAAGATAAATACGGAACGTTTTAAAAGTACATTTATAAATAGATTAATTTTTAACAATAAGTAACGTGGTTTTTTTTTACTCCTGGGACCAGTGTAATTTATATATAGTTTTTAGATTAGTTTAGTTTTAGTTTAGTTAGGTTTTTTCATCATTTGTAAGTTATGATATGTATTTTATCATTTCAATTAAAGACTTTATTATTATTATTATTATTAATGGAAAACAAATGATTTTGTATATAAATAATTATTATAAATATTTAGTGCAATCTGTATTTTGTACAAATTGTCATGATTATATTGAATGCACTTTACTGTCAATCATGCTCAATGTTAGCAGATCAAAATATAGTGATGGATAATCATGGAAATGATAGTAATATTTATGAGACCTTATATTAGTAACAATTGAAGAATCAATTTTAGAATGTACAAAATGATATTTTCAATCAATGAAAAGTGATACTCAACCACAAATTTGTACAAGCTTTGTGCAACCATGTTCACAGAAACAAGATAAAGTGGATGGATTGAACATGTTACTTTATGTAATAGTATCAGGTTGATGTGCAAGGAGGAGCTATATATGGTAACAGTAATGAGCATACATTGTATTACATTACACGTCGAGTATTAAACTTCAACTGATTAAGCATCAGCAACTGACTACTGCTATAATCATTGATCTGCTCCATATTGAAAACATGGTATTTACATGTATATGAAAAGTTGTGTTAAGAAACTGAATTGACTGCACTGAAATGATTTCATAGAAAGGTAACTGTGGCACTTCTAGAATCTACCACTGTGATAACAGCAATATCAAAGTCATTTTAACTTGGATATCCAAACAGTCTGCTGCAGTTTGTAACTTTTGTTTCCATAAATCAAAGTAAAAAGTACAGAATAGAAATTTTGTCTGAGCTATAATGTATTATCTATAGATCATATTGGATCATTTGGTAAGCATTTAGCAAAATAAAGCAGACTGTATATGCCTGGCATGATAAAAAGACTAGTAGTATATCTATAACCACCAATCAGGTGGTACAATTATCTACAAAATACTTTCTCCTTGGCCAATATAATTTGTCATGCATTTTTGCAATCAAAAGACACACTGACAAGTCAATCTGGTTTCCATCAACTTCTGTTCTCCCATTTCTCCCCATCTCAAGAATTACACACAGGTAGCCCGAGTGAACGCCTATTAGGCGTCTAGTTTCATATGCCTTGCCAGCTAATATGTCACTCTCTATTTCAAATAATAGTTCCTTGAATGTCTTCCCATAAATACTCTCTTCACTTCCATCTTCTTCTATGAATGTTTGATGTTTTAGGTTTGACTTACTAACATAACTTGCACGGCTGGTACTATGATATTTAGCATCTGCTGCAATGAGATCTACGTCTCGAAATGTGTCATCAGAAAATGATCACCTCTAGCTATTGCTGCATCTCGTATGGAATCGCAAGCATCGTAACTTGACACTTTTATTAATGTTTTTATTTCCTTTGTGTTTGATTTTTTGGCAAAACATACAGACAGACCAACTGAAATTGGGTGTTTTAGATTGAGAGGAACGACTTTCCCCAAGCAGCACAACATTTTCACATTTTTCCAGTCTTCTCGCTTTTTTACAAGGTAACTTAAAACCTAGTGCCTCATCTTCGCTATTATCCATATCTATAATCAAAACATTTAATTTTAGGACTATTAGATATATCTCTTAATACTGCTGTACAAGCTCTAGTACAAAATTCAACTTTACAACAACCAACTACCTAGTTACATTTAATCATATACCTGATTTTTACCTGTAGCAAAACCAAAAACCTTTTCTCTCTATTTTCAGTGTCACTGGACTCACAGTACACTTTTCAGATTTTTAAGAGGATATTTTTTTCATATTGAAGCACCAACCAACAAAAACCTATCAGTTGAAGAATAAATATTGTACAAAGCTAAAGTAATATCTTTCAGAAAGTGTAGGTTGCTTGTAGTTGGTATAGGTTAATAAAAGTGAGATTTAAGTGTTAATCCATGGTGAAAATGTTCATACAAAATGAGTTTAGGCCTCCAGTTGCTCATTTAAATTGTCATATATGTTCTTTTGATCAGTGTGAAAGTTGCTAAATATGAATCCAAAAACTGCAGACGATAACTACTTTGTACAATTTGAAAAACAGTTTTAAACAGATATTGTATCTTATTAGATCGTTTTCTAACTGGCAAAAATAGAGTTTGAGCGAAAATTTGAAATAAAACTTGTAAGAAGGGCTAGTTTTTGGCACTTTTAGCCATTATCCTGAATCGATATTGAAAAAAATCTAATGAAAAGAGAGCAATGGGAGGAATATTCTGCATATAAACAGAAGAAAAACTTGTGCTTACAAAGCTGAAGTGGGTAAAAAAGGGAAAGATTTTTTAGCAGTCTTTACTATCCACACGGAATGCTAATTTTGACGAGTGAGCAAGTAGCCAGCAGTACTTGCAGATCATATAGATCTGACACTCAGAATTGTGAAGAATGATATTAAAAATTTATTGAAAATAATTACTTAAAGTTGCAAGCACAAAAAACATTCATTGACACATGATATATCCATATTTTTATCGGATATTTAGAGCAAACAACAACTTGCCGGTTTTGCCATTTCCAAGATGGCGGACAATGATTTTGGGTGCGCGAGGGATCTTGGGATCTAAAACTGGGAATGGAGCCAGGACAAAGGAGTGCCGGATAAATTATCTTGACAAACAATTGAATCTATTACTCTATTACATTCAATTCTTATTATTCATTAATACCCAATTGCTAGTGTAATTTAGAAAAGGAATACAAACAGGTATTATTCAGGTAATAAGAAAGAAATAAAGTAATAAGAAAGAAAAACCATTCCTTGATAATAGGCAGCATATGAATAGACATGTATTCAAATTTTGAACATTGACAAAGCATTTGGACTTAATAAACGTTATCCTTGTCCTCTTACAACATATGATCAGTAATTTTATCTCTTTGTAAGAAATATATATGCTATTACTCACTCAAACGATGATTTGATCTTTTTGTCATGCCAGCCATTACCATAGCAACGTCGACAAGTATCCGTGACCATGTAAAAGTGTTGGACTGATGTCAATGCACAATGGCGTAAATTTTCACTTTGAAACACTTTGAACTTATAATAAAGAAGATATGATTTTTTTTTCTATTTTTGTGTTTACCCAAATTAAATAGATTAATAACGGTTCAGATGGCCCCCACCCCCCACAAAAAGCAGCGTAGAATCTCTGCGACCCAACAATTGGCCAATAAAACAAGGTGAGCAACAAAGTATGGATATCATTCTATCAAAATGCGCTGTCAAACCGTTTGTGTGGTTTTGTGCTACAAAGTCACATTTTTAATGCCCTTTGCCAGATTTTCACCTCGACTAATCATATCATTGTGCGTCATAAAATGCCTCATAACATTCTTTGAATTGAACTTACTTTACAGTCCATTTGTTATCATGATCAAGTCTACGGAATAAGCCTATCAACTGCATTTTTCTTGCCAAAATCTGTTATATTTTGAACATTGTTTGGGTAGCTTAAAAATAGCATGTGAGCTACCCAAGACACAAAAAAACTCCATTTCACATAAAAATAATTTACTCTACAGGATATAGGGACCCTGATATCATTTCTTTTTGCCTTTGTTCTTCGTTGTCGACTGGATGTGGGTCTTGTTCGATCATTTTCGGGGCGATTGGTGATGTCATTGAGTTGTGAATTGATCTGCTGCAAGGCTTCTTGGTGGCTCTTTTCCCTGGCTTCGAGTTGCTGCTTGACACTCTCATTTTGGCTGGATAACGCTTGATTAGACTTGATCAACTCCTCCATGATACAATAATCTCCTCAGGCAGTCCTGTGCTAGAAAGAGTGACAGCTTCCATGATGATAAAAAACTCTTACAAATACAGAATAAGTTATAGTAGACCAATTTTGAGGACAATGGAAGAGAAGGGAAACGAAAAAGATTGAATTATGTACTAGCTAGAAACGATCTTGGTGTAGTCTTAATGATGAAACACGTTAGATAGACTGTTCAGAAATTGTGCCAAATTTTGATATTGTAGCCGGCCCATGTACAATATAGCTAATATAATTTAAAATTCTTATCCAGGACTGCTTATCCGGTTTGCAAAGTGATTGACGTGTTATTTTGTTAAACAGGTTGATCAAAAACCAGACACTGAAATCTTGAGAAGATTTAAAGCTCACTTATACCTTTATTTTTAATAGTTGAATACTGCCACCAGGCTAGGGATACTTTTCAGAACACACTGAGCAAGTTTAGAAAGCAGTTTATGTTTACATATCATATAATGTACGTTTATAATATTTAATATTTATTGAATTAAGATCATATGGTAGAATCTCGCGATTCTAAAAAACGTGATATTAAAAAAATATATAATATATAGAGGATATTACATGGCCGCGCGGAGATATGGAATTTATCTTCAGTCATGTAATTTACTTTTTATTATATGACAGTCAGTGGTACAACACACAGATTTTCTCTTTTAGTTTTATAACTGAGTATATAACCATAAACGCGCGCCGAAACAGGGCCCAACAACAGTTGAACATTTGAATGTTTTTGAAGGTTTATTTACGTTTATTTTGTAACAAAAATTGCAGTAAACATCATTTGTTAGAACTGTGAAAAGAACATTTCTCACGAAGAGTACTTTTTTCAAAACAAAAAAGTGCTCAAATAAGGAGCAAACTCGAAAGTTTATACCTGACTGTATTGAAAACTAAACTGCTTTTAGCCGTACTACTTCTTATGATAAAATCTTGATTCAAAATGTACCGTTTGCCAATAGGCTTTCACTTCAGCAAAATCAAATGAACAATCATTCTTTGTTTAAGCTTCAATATTTCATAAAATGAATACTTAACTTCAATGACCGAAAGAAGCGAGTTATCGCGTTTCACTGGCCGAGTTTGTCTGGCATGACCTGCTATTTCTTCAATGAAAACAGTTCAATCTTACTCTTATGATACAATAATCTCCTCAGGCAGTCCTGTGCTAGAAAGAGTGACAGCTTCCATGATGATAAAAAACTCTTACAAATACAGAATAAGTTATAGTAGACCAATTTTGAGGACAATGGAAGAGAAGGGAAACGAAAAAGATTGAATTATGTACTAGCTAGAAACGATCTTGGTGTAGTCTTAATGATGAAACACGTTAGATAGACTGTTCAGAAATTGTGCCAAATTTTGATATTGTAGCCGGCCCATGTACAATATAGCTAATATAATTTAAAATTCTTATCCAGGACTGCTTATCCGGTTTGCAAAGTGATTGACGTGTTATTTTGTTAAACAGGTTGATCAAAAACCAGACACTGAAATCTTGAGAAGATTTAAAGCTCACTTATACCTTTATTTTTAATAGTTGAATACTGCCACCAGGCTAGGGATACTTTTCAGAACACACTGAGCAAGTTTAGAAAGCAGTTTATGTTTACATATCATATAATGTACGTTTATAATATTTAATATTTATTGAATTAAGATCATATGGTAGAATCTCGCGATTCTAAAAAACGTGATATTAAAAAAATATATAATATATAGAGGATATTACATGGCCGCGCGGAGATATGGAATTTATCTTCAGTCATGTAATTTACTTTTTATTATATGACAGTCAGTGGTACAACACACAGATTTTCTCTTTTAGTTTTATAACTGAGTATATAACCATAAACGCGCGCCGAAACAGGGCCCAACAACAGTTGAACATTTGAATGTTTTTGAAGGTTTATTTACGTTTATTTTGTAACAAAAATTGCAGTAAACATCATTTGTTAGAACTGTGAAAAGAACATTTCTCACGAAGAGTACTTTTTTCAAAACAAAAAAGTGCTCAAATAAGGAGCAAACTCGAAAGTTTATACCTGACTGTATTGAAAACTAAACTGCTTTTAGCCGTACTACTTCTTATGATAAAATCTTGATTCAAAATGTACCGTTTGCCAATAGGCTTTCACTTCAGCAAAATCAAATGAACAATCATTCTTTGTTTAAGCTTCAATATTTCATAAAATGAATACTTAACTTCAATGACCGAAAGAAGCGAGTTATCGCGTTTCACTGGCCGAGTTTGTCTGGCATGACCTGCTATTTCTTCAATGAAAACAGTTCAATCTTACTCTTAATTTTCACAGAGAATCATAAAATACAGTGTTTAACTTACAGTTTGACCAAACATCTCATTCGAATCGCCCAGTCCTCCGTCTTTTATGAATCCATGCTTGAATTTTTCTTGAAAATACAGAATTGGCAAAACAGCAAGCAGATCTCATCTATGCGAATGAATCGTTCTTTTTTCTGTTTTGGAGTCCAAACCATGGCTGTTACAGTAATAATTTCAATTTCAGGCCTTCGGTGTATTTCCAAAGTCTTCAAGTTAGATAAGTGGTAGGTGAAGCTGGAAACTTGCAGTCCAAGTACTTTAGTATTATCAATCTCTTCGCATTGCTGAGCGGACTTGCATGAAAGCCCAGTTTTTTGGCTCAAAAGTTGAGTTTCGAAATATCTTGAGTTCAGAAAAAACGATTCCTCAATTATCCTCGAAGTTGTGAAAGCAAAAGTCCATTTTCTTAAGCATTTTAAGTTAAATCAGCAAAGATAAACTTGAATTTGATCACATTTTCGCAGGATTTAGCCGAAGTTTAGTCGGGTGAAGTAAACAATGAAAACGCACAATGCATCCTGAACTGAAAGCTGCGAGAAGCGGGAAAATGCTGGCTCGTGATTGGTCGAAAAATGATATCTTCACATGTGAAGATATCATTGATATCACCACTGGCCACTGGAAGCAGTGTTGATATGGATTTTACGATGTTGCTATCCGCCAGTATACCACTGATTGTCATATAATAAATATGTATATACAAATATTCCAGTGTGAAGGTTCACCGGGAGCCAAAATAGTGCTCGACTTTACAGGAGCTAAATATCTTGAAGTGAACTACTCAATTATTTGTGTAATCCGTTTAATACAATTTTGTTTCGTGGACCAACTATGAAGTTGATCCACTCCTCAGTTAAACTTCAAACAACTGCGTTCTACAATTTACATGTATGATTTCGTGAGATGAAAAATATGTTACGCGTGCGCTATCTAATTACAATCAGAATATGTATCCGCACGCTAAGAATACCTATTAGGAATAGTTAAACTTAAGAATATATTTGCGTCTATGCCTACATGTGGAAATGAGTTCGTTTCTTTTGTTAAGTGTTGCCATTTCAGGTTTCTTGATAATAAAATACTTCTCAGTAGTACATAAGTTACATCTCTTTGTTCTATTGGTATATGAATTAGCCCTAGCTATTATTTTCCAAGTTATTGAATATTCTTGTTGTCTGTCTTTCAATTCCCATACATATTTACTAAGCTCCGTGTCGTTTTTCCTATTTTCTTTTCTAAAAGAGGACTTATGGTTCCTCCATCTAGTTTTAAATTCATTAGATGTTAAACCTATGTAAGGTTCTGATTTCTCCTGTGTTGTTACTGTAGCTTGGTAAACTATCTCTTTTGTTAAGCAATCACCATTTAAAGGGCACTCCTCTTTTTTCCTACAATTGCAATTATTTGCAATCCTTGTTGCTGTTGCTCATTCTTTACTAAGGTGGTCTTATTGTGCCCATCAATTAATTGTTTTACATTTGGCATACAACTATAGCTTATCTTAAGTGTATTTCTATTAACAATTTTCCTAAGTACGTGATCTTTAGTGAAACATTTAGCAACTAGTTTTAAAAACTCCTTCCCTATATTAGTATTAACATTTTTGCTAAATGGTAGGTTAAACCATATAATGTTCATTTGCCGGTTGCGCTGTCTAGCTGTTGTTTGTTGGTTTGGCTTGAACTTCAGCTCGTAGTCATAACCGCTGTTTCTTAGTGCTTCTTGATATTGTGGCGCAGCGTCGTTGAAGGTTTCCTCATCATAGGATATCTCTGACAGCCTTCTGTTGATAGATTTAGGGATGTTCTGATGATGTTGGGTGGGTGGTTTGATCTGCTGTGCACATATAACGGTGTGTTAGCTGGTTTGGAATACGGCTTGAATTTGCCTGTGTTCAGATCCAGAGTCACGTCAAGGAAATTTACAATCTTCTTATTTGCCTCAATGGTAACTCTCAAGCCATATACAAATAAGTATGTTCAATGTAAGAACAAATAATATAAAAAGACTGATCATAATAATACTATGCGTCTATATTGCATCCCAGAGGTGGACACATTTAGGGATGAAACTGTTTTTTAAGCGTTCAGTTTTACAATTGAACAAAGTGTACGTGCGTGGATTTCTTAAATTGTACTTAGAGGACTTGGCATCGGGGAGAAGGCTTGTTAACTTGTTGTCTTCTTGATGTTGAATATTCTTGTATAAAGTCTTGCATTGGTCAAATCTGCGTTGGTGTAATGTAGAGATGACAGCGTACTCGAGTGAGGAAGCATATGATGGTGAATGTGGGTACACAATCTTCAATGCTCGTTTCTGAATGTGCTCAACTTGATCAAATAAAGTTTGCGTAAGGGAGAAGTGAAATACAACACAGGCATATTCCAACACCGGGCGAATGAATGAGCAATAAACAGTGATTAAGTCATTCGTAGTAGCTCCAGAACGTTTAAGAACTCTTAGAGCATAGTCTTTTACTTGCTTTGGTACAGATGTGACTAACATGGGTATTCCAAGTGAGGTTTGATGAAATTGTTACCCCTAGTAATCAAATAATAATTAAAGTTATTATAGTTATTACTTATTATTACTGTTTAATGTTTACCAACTTCAGCACCTTTAACAATAGATAAAAGCTATGACGTTTTTAGGTTCCCGTTTCTAAATTTCTGAATCTCTGAGCTATTGTCAGCAGCTAATCGAATAAATTCCGCCAAATTCAAAGTGAGCCAATCAAATCTCACGAAGAAATGTGGCTTTGGCACAAAATCTTTGTTGCTTCACAAACTTCTGTCAACAGAGCCTGATCAAAGTTTCTAACTAGAAGACAAGCTGCTAAATTGCTTTTCAGTGATTTTCAGTAGCACATTGTGCGAGCACGTCGCCATGACTGATTTGCTGACAGTGGGCCTAATGAAATGAGCAATAATAAGGAAGAAGCAGCAAATATCGACTACATTTAAAAGAAAAAGAAGCATTGTCTATTTAAGAAAGAAGAGGCTTCGACGGAATGAAAGAAAACGTACAGAATTAAAAAACATTATCAAGGAAAGAATGACAAGAGCGAATCTTCAAAGCCATTTCATCAAAATTTGAACACGAAGTTGACAATTTAAGAAATGAGCTCGTTAAGACAAAGCATTTGTATGACAAAGAGAGAGGAATATCGAGTTATTGTTGGAAGAAATGGAAGAGAGAACACCACATTTCAAAAATACAAATTTGCAAGTAATCATTTAAAAATTAACGATCTCGACACGATTCACCTGTGAATTAACAAATCAATTGATTTGAATCAATGAATTGTACAATAAATACAACTATCTAGCTTCAAATTTTTTTTGCCGAATGAAGTGTATGTATAATGCAGCTCGGAAAATTCTTCTGATGAAAACTGAAATAGAGTGGTTTTCATTAACCCGTGAAACAAAGTGAATGTGTATAAACAGTCGAATGACAACAAAATAATTCAATGGAATTACAGTCTATGAGGGCGTAATACACTAAAGTTTATGAAAACCACTCTAATGCTCACAGCAAAGTTAAAATGATTATTTTTGTTTCTAGTGGTATCAGGAAAATCAATGTATCCAACCTTAAAGAGGAGACAGCTCAACCAGAACTGCTTGGAAAAGGTTGTTTTAGTCAATGTATAAAAATGGACTACAGAGGAATAGCAGTTGCTGTTAAAAAGTTTGACACTTTTGTATCAGTTTCATCAGTGTTACGTGAAGCATCAGTTATCAGCCAACTTGATAATCCAGGTATACCAACCAGTTCCAAGGTCTTCCAATGATTTGCAATAATTTTGTGTCTATAAAATTCTGAGGAGACTTTGCAGTAAAACCAAATTATTATTATATTTTAGGTTTACCATTGTTATTTGGAGTTTCTATATCTGATAAACCTTTAATCATGGTAGTCCAGTTCCATGGAATTGATGGAAAATGTGTTACTTTGAAAGATGCACATAAAAAGGCAGTACTGAAGACAGCACAAGAATGGTCTTAAGTGTTTATTGAAATAGCTGAGGCTTTACAGTATGTACATGATAAGGGTTTTTTTACATAATGATATTAAAGGTGACCAGTTTTGATTGATTTTGGAAAAGATAGAGAATGCAAAATATTACAAGTTGAATAAAGCAGAACAGTTTGTGTATAAACGTAAATATTGGCACATTGCTCCAGAATTGATCAAAAGCACACACTCGCAATCTCAAAAGAGTGATATCTATTCCTATGTTATTATGTTAAATCCTATAGCTATATTATTTTCTTATCAAGGCTTGAAAAGATTGTCTAAGCAATGTATGCATGAAAACCTAGGTAACAGACCATCTCTCACCACTATATGTGATACCCTTTCTAAATTTCTCAGATAATTAAAAAAATCATTGTGATAGCAAACATAAGATAATTATTATGATTAAAAGTTACATTTTTTGGAAACATTTGACTTCAAGACATTCATACCAAACCTTTGGTAATAATTATGATATTAGGATTTAGACTGGTAAATTGGATTTGATATTTTCCTACTTAATTGAATTCGTATAAGTTTGATCAAAAGCAGTCAGATTGGTGTTCATAAAAAGTCCGATTATTGTTCATAAAATACTTTCCTTCCAATTGGATAAACAGCTACTTTTGTTTCTCCTTTATCTTTAAATTCCACCTTTGCGAATCTTGAGTATATCATTTGAACTGGCATGAAGCATGACGGCCCAGGTTGCTGATATTTACTTTTAAAATTCCAAACTTTTACAGGATTTCCAATCATGTCACAGTGTTTGTCTGCAGAATGCCATTGGACAGTTGCAAAATAATACAAATGAAAATGAGTTCCAATTTGAATGGAATGCCTAAAGTAGAACTTTACTTTGCCAGGTGTTAAATTAAAAGATTCTTCACCAATATCCCCATTAGGTAGAGTCCATGAAGCCAAATGTTACTTGATCTGATGCTTCGCTGTTCTAAATTTGAGCCATATCTAACATAGTTCACTGATATTGATCCAAACTTGTAAATGATTTCTGAAAGATTGCATATCTCAATAACAATGTTTGGAAACATGATTTGGTAGACTTTTCTTAGTAGATCTAGGTCATCTGCATCAAAGTGACTAATAACATATGTTGAAGGCACTGTTATTCCACTTTGATTTATCCAATCTATGTCAGTTATAGGGTAGAATTGTGGTATCCTTTGGCAATCCAATCAGTATTTGGAGGTACAGTGCTTTTGACATCAGATGCATTTCCACATAAACCTATAAATTGATCTTGATAATCTTTTGGCAAAGGAGCTCCATCAAAACATCTTGAAACTAAAAACTTTCTCATTATCTTTAATTCAAGTGACCTGTTGTTTGTTGTTATACTACCCATAATGTCATTAAATCTCTCAAATTAAAAGCACCAAAAAGCACCATTGGTTCATGGTCAAGAATAAATAATATCTTTTAAATGTCCATGTAGGTGCATATTAGGTGTCACGATTTCTTTGCCATACAACTGTTCTACAGTTGTAAAGAAATTTGATTAACAGATTGTCTGCAATGTCTAGTTCAGTTTTGGAAATGACTGGTCAATACAAGTATTGATAAGCAAGAACAAAACGTTGCCAACACTTGAAATGTTCCTCTGGTAAAATATCATGCAAACAGTAAATGGAATAGATGATTGTCCAATTTTTCCATTTCTCTGCTGTATACGAACCAGAATTACTTGTTAAGAATAAATTCCTTTGAATCGTTTAGTTCATTCCACTTCTTTTAATTCCAACCAATTACAACACGTCGTGAACACACACATACGGATCTTGAATAACTCAACATCATTTATTCTTCATACTCAAATATTTCCATGTGATTTGAGGTATTTCATTGTTACATAACATCAGCGTCATGTGTGAGAATGAGTAAGAGTGCAAACGCGGTTCACTACAATACAAACCAATTACAGCTTAAATATCACTCTACCACATTTACAAAATCCTTACAAGTAACCTACCGAATTTGTGTCCCTTCGGTTGCTCAGACTTCAGTTACATTTTGATTCAAAGATCTGTACCTCATAAGTTAAACTATCCAACTCAAAAAACGCTCGTATCACAAAAAGCTAATTATTCTTACGTCACTGTCAATCATGTCGCGAACATTACTTGATATTTTTTTGGTAATCTTCCAATATCACTTGGAACATCTATTGAGCCAATCTGTTTTTCAATTTCAACAATGTTCTTACCAGTGAGAATTTTACTGTCAACCCATAAGTTAAACATCTTTTTAGCTGTTCCCAAGAATAAATTGTGCATGGGGTCAACAGTCACAAACCTAATTATATGAATATAGTCTAATTCCAATAGAACACTGTAGTGGGCTATTCCAGCTTTTTTACCCAGGGTTTTGGAAGCTGTAATGGTTTTGCTTTTTTCCATTTTCTGGGCAATTCCTTTGTGGTTAGTATGGCAACGTTGTTTCCAAATAGAACGGTTGAAACCAGAGTAGTCTCTCTTTTCTCCAAAGTTGCAAGGAAATTTCTTTAGGCATCTAGAGCAAGCAAGCTCTCCAGAATGACTTTTGAAACCACATAGTTTTCTTGTGGCAGGTACATCCGATGATATACATAGAAGTGCAGCTCTAAATGTTAAGGGTATTCTGCTAAGTGGAGTCTTTAATTTTACTCCTTTCCATAGAGCTTTTAATTCTTCAATGGAAGGCTACAAAAATTCATTAAGATTTTTAGGTTCCTTGTCAAGTGATGAAACTATTCCAATCACAATGATGTTTTCCCATTTGAAACTTTGCTCTCTTGGAAGGTTTAATAAGGCTAAGTAGAACACCCCAACAGAATAGTTATGTGACTAGTTGGTTGGAAGAAATCAAAATTTAGCATAAACCCGTAGTTGCATGGAGATTTTAAAAAGACAACTCCAATAATATTTTGAAATTCACTCCACTTCTGCCATCATATACATCCGCAATCAGATTATTACTCAGTTCTCTCTTCCTCCATGATTCACAGATTTCAATGAAGGATTATCTGCCAACATGCTTTTCAAGTTCCTCTATTATGCTGTTAAAGCAATAATATTTTATAGGGTAGAAAAGGGTTTTCCCGTTGTTTACAGTGACTTTTGTACCGATTTCAGAATTACAAAGTTTTTTACGGCCTCTCGAGAAGTAAGTATTTGAACACCGTTTAGCTTCTTGTTTATTATTGGAAATCATCAAGCAGGAATCATGCCTGTATAATTTTGTACATTTTGGGCAAACAACGTATTTGTTGAAATTGTCTCTATCCAAGTCTAAAAACTCTCTCATCATATGTTGTTGCAGGAAAGCTAGATACTAGTTTAGCAATCAGGTCAATCGAAAATTCTACACCAAGTACTTTAAATCAGGCCATTAGAAATTTCATCAACCAGGCCATGCCATTATCACTAATGTGACAAGCTACTTGCCAGCTCAGTAGGAAGTAGACGAGCCAAAAGACGTCATGTCATGTTTTTGTGTGGGTTTTCCTCTGTAAGACGTGTAGGCATCATTACATCTTTTTCAAAGTTTTCAGGTAGCTCATCCCAAATTTCCTCAGTCTCCATAGTGTCACTGTCACTGCCACTGACTTCGGCAGTGGTTTCATCATCACTGCTTCCTATGTTTCACTATCTAAGTCTTCACCTGACTAACAAATAACAAATAACATATGTTAACTTGATTGCAATGGAATAGATTTCTGTTATAAATTACTTTTTTTTATATTAAATGAATGTACCATTAAATACTTTTTTTTAAATGTCAATGAAATATTGTACATGCACATTTGGTATCTTGTAGAAATCAGGTGCGGATCCAGAAATCAAAGAAAAATGGGGCTGGAAAATTTCGAGATAAAACTGGCCTTCTATTCAGTCCGTATTAAAGCCAAACATTTCTTAATATGTTGTTTCCGTTTTTTGAAAGTTTTGCAAAGTAAAGAGAATAAGATTATCGTTAAGAAATGAGGTTTCGGAAAATACGAAAAGAGCAATAAAACGTTCTGGTAGTTAATTTCACATTGGAATGAGTTTGGCACGAAGCAATATCTTTACGCTTATTTCCTGTTTTATTCATCCAGAGCAAAGAGTCACTACCTATTTTTAGCGAATACGGACACTAGTGCTTTGTTGTATAGTACATTTTGATAAACCTCTTGTAGTGAATCTTACTAATAAAAAAAATCAGATTTAAAATCTACATCATTGATCACTCATGGGATTGCTGAATGTCATCCTTCGTTGGTTTCGAGATGTGAAAATGTCTACAATTGCAGAGTAATCCAAAGGAATATCCTTGTGGATGAAGAGCAGAAGTAGTGCATTCAGTCGATCCTCTGTCATTGTGCTGCGATAGAGGTTCTTTACAAAGCGTAGCGAGGAGTTGCTACGTTCCACTGTAGCACTTGTCACTGGTGTGATCATCAACAAACGCAGAATGGTGTAGACATTGGGATACAGGCTTTGTTTGCAGGCCTTCAAGGTCTCGTGCAAATTATTAGGTTTGGTAGAGCTAGTGGCCCTGAAAACAAAATATGCACATGTTTCATACAACTTTCATAATGAAATAAATTTAATCATTGAGTCTTGTGAAAAGATAGATGTATCAAATAAAAAATACTTTACCAGAAGCGCTTCCATAGCTCCAGTTCTTGTGGCACACTACTTGCTGCTGGCAAATCAGGAGAATAATGCTGAATCAATTTATCAAGGGAAGACTTATCAAGCTTGTCGAGATTGGCAGGAATCAGAAGCAGTGCAAATATTGCTGATTTGGACATTCCATCAAAGCAGTTAGTCATCTGTTGCAAAAGGCCATCGAGGAATGGGATGAAAATGCTTCGCCTATAGTAAGCAAGTGGGCTCTTGGATTGCACATTGCTTCGCAATGTCTGTCTGCCACAGACACGAGGGATGGTAACTTTCACACCTGCCACCTTGGCCATCATGTTGATCTTTTCTTTTATAGATCCTGCAAACTCAGACTTTGCGTTTCTTCATATTTCCTGCAAGCGATTCTTCACTACATGGATGTGTCTGTATGCGTCAACAACATTCAACGTAGAGCCCTGCAAGGAGCGGCTAATACCAACTGTATATCCAAAAAGGAATTTGGCAGTGCAAAAGACAGCAATGAATGCGGGCTTTGTGATTTGTTGGAGCAATCCTTGTGCCTCTATCTTCGATTTGGCATCCCAGTTTCTGCAACCTTTATTGAGTGATATATTTTCTAGACAGATAAGTAGAGGCTCGTAGAGGTCTTCAAAGTCTTGAAATGCAGTGTGGCGCTCTACCCATCGTGTCTCACAAAGTGGCTTGATCTTTACTTTTGCAGCTTTCATCTTTGCGCTATCTTCTTATATATTTACATCTTCATTTCTACCAATGTCTTCACCGTCTACTCTTTCTTCTTCTTCTGACTCACTGCTATCATCTGTGCTATCAATACCATCCTCATTTTCTCCGACTTCCGACTGATTGATGATGCTATAGCTACTTCCTTCATCAACACCAATTTGAGGGCTGACACCATGTTGTTTATTTCAGTCACCTTTGATGCATGTGATAAAGCCAAATTCAGTTCATGACTTGCACAATGGAAATAAAGTGCTCGCTGGGACACATCCTGGAAAAGTTTAGCGCATCCATTGTGACATCCTGACATGGCTCCAGCACCATCATAAGTTTGAGCTCTACACATTTTGGGGTCCAACCCCAAGTTTGACAGCGTCTGCACAATTTGGTCACATATTTCTCGTCCAGTACAGCCTTCACATTGAATGTAGGACACAAGTCTCTCAGTTGCCTCTTCATTGCTTAGGTATCGAATAACAAGCCCAAGCTGCTCCCAGTTAGATGTGTCTGTCACTTCATCTGCCTCAATGCCAAAGAAACCTCCTGCACTGTTTACCTGATTGACAATTTTATCCTGTATATACTTCTTGATGCACAGCAACAGTTCGTTTTGGGATGTTTTTGACATGTATGTTGAGTTGCGATTTGAAGTTACCAGATGTTCACGAAGCTCTGTGTCACCAGCATCAACTCGTAGCTCAATCAAGGCCTTGAAATTCCCTTGGTTGTCAGCATTTGAATTGGCATCATCTCTATGGCCTCTTAGACCTATACCTTGTCGTCCACATAGCTCGATACATTTGATGACCGACGTTAGAAAGGCCCTATTCTTTGTAACTTGCTTCTCCACTTCATTGTTCATCACTTGAATGAATGCATCCATCTTTGTCTTTGAATCTCGATGGTATTCGTGGTTGACATGTTTTGCAAAATCTACTCTGGCATCTTTCCAGTGGCGATAGGGCATGCTAATCAGATTTTTAGCCCGTTTACCATGGTGGGCTGGTGTGGGAAAGAGGACACAACACAGGCAAAAGATTCCATCTGTTGACTTAGAATAGCACAAGGTGTCGTACATTTCGAACCATACTCTTAAACAGTACCTCTGTTTTACACCTGCTTCCTGCTTCGCTACTGTCCTTGTATTGTTTGGGAGGAAATTTAAAATCTTTTTCTGGCTGACGGTTCTTGATAAGCTGAAATTTAATTTCATTTGTAATATCTTGCAAGGGCAGTTTTATTATATTTGCGATATCTAATCCTCCAGAGTCTGGCCTCTCGCTCGAAACATCGTGATATGCATGAATATCATTACTAGTATAGCTATGACTTTGTTGATCTGCATCTTTTATACCACTGTCACTGGAAGTGCATGGTTTCTTTTGGGGAGTAGAAGCTAGAAAGTTAAAGATACTAGGCTGTTTAGGAGCAGGTCGTTTCTTTGATTCTTCAGAGGCCATTGTCGTCTGTAACAACATACAAAAAAAACTCAGTATTTTTCAGTGTTATTTTTATCGGAGATTTATATAAGGACAGCCTATTTCAAAAAACAAAGTAAACTTAATCAGTCAAATTGATTTTATATTTTTATTAATTACATGAAGATTACACTTACATCATATTCTGCACAGAGAGCATGTAGTACGTCTTTGTTGTTTGAATAT
The DNA here is from genome assembly GCA_029948255.1 of Telmatactis stephensoni. Classification (NCBI taxonomy): domain Eukaryota; kingdom Metazoa; phylum Cnidaria; class Anthozoa; order Actiniaria; family Isophelliidae; genus Telmatactis; species Telmatactis stephensoni. The sequence goes on from JALIZF010001521.1 coordinate 28,344, forward strand.
GGTGTCAATTGCAAAATATGCAAATGGATGTTACAGCTTTCTAAGATTGAGTACACGTCTCTACTACAAAGCCTAACACCAGATAGGCCAAGCATAAATAATTCTGGTTGAGCCTTAGCAATTGCGATAGCTTGATTTGGAAAGAAATTAACTCTGTTTAAAGGACCCGTCCCGGCAATAAACGAGGGTTTTTGAATGAAGTTGTTTAAAGCTTTTCTAAAAAATATTCAGCTTTGTTTAGCTTTTTTTTTGAGTTTTTATAGTATTTTAGCAGTAAGAAAATCTATTTTTGCGACTTCGAATCACAAAAGTCACGAATTAAGATCACGTGATCTGAAACGTCACAGATGTGTCACTCGTCGATCTCACTAGCTTTCTTGTAAGTATGTCTAGTGAGGAAGGCAGCGATTCTTGCAGCGTTAGCTCAAGTTCTGACAGTTCAGATGGTTCGGAAATGCTTGTTTTGGAAGGGGAAGGAAATGATATCGCACCTTGGCGTTTTGAACCCGTTGGTCGAAGAAGAGAAGCGGCAGAAAGTGACAGCAGCGAAGACGAAGATACCCAGCACGAGCGACTTCAAAACAGTGAATGGTGCGTCCATCTGTTATGAATTTAACTTCGCTTTCGTTTGATTATTTGCTTATGCTTCTTGTTTACTTATATTAGGTGTACCTGCGAAAATTGCCAGATCATGGATCGACCTGTCGAATGCGTATGCTGTCAGGAGATCGTTCAAATCAAGGCAAAGTTCAGAGAAGTCGTCGAAGTCGATGGCTTGGTTGAGGAACCTACCTGTATTACCTCTCATCCTGGCTTCCTTGCCGTTTGTACAAATCGTTGGGTGCTGCAAACAGCTTGGTTTCAGTACCGACAACATTATGGCGGAAATCAAGGCGAGATTCCTCTTCATAAACGAAACCGGCACATTGCCTATCGTCAACTGGTTCGCTGGTGTTGGGGTGTATTGGGGAAGGAAATCCGAGTCGCGCTACCGTCATGTGCAGTGATGTGTATTAGAGCACATTTCCCCCCCCCAGGTTTGGAAGAAGACTTTGTTTTCGAGGGGTTTAAATACGCAGACGAATAATTTTTGTACAGATAAGGAGGATGTGTAGTTTTAGGGTTTGTTTAGTATCGTACGTTGCCGTCTACTACCGGGATCGATTCATTGCAAAATTTTACTGCGTGCCTTGGCTGACTGGCTACTCCATGGTTCAGTTGTCCGAAAGACATTAGTGTCAACCTAGGATATGATAGGAAAAAGAAAAGAAAAGGGAAAAGAAAATCATTCATTTTAATCCAGGATTAGTGTTAATCGCCTTTTATTTATAATTTATTATACATTAACCTTAGTTTTCTTTCTAAAGCCTATACACACCTTATTTATTTTTTGGCTTACCATCTGTACAAAACTGCTGCTGGTATAAATTACATTTATAACTAAAGTTGTTCTATTTTTCTAAATGTAGTCTTTTTCTGATAAAAAGAACAAGAGCGTTAATCATTATAGTCACGATAGGATGATTTAATTAAATATCCAACTTTCTTCATACTGTAAGTTATTAAACATGGTCTTTTAAATTGACAATATTTACTTTGGCCAGTTCATAATGTTTCATTAGGAGGCTCAGGCTCAAAACGGTGATTTCTAAACATGATCATTTTTTACAAGGAAAATAGAGTTAGTGAACTATTTGCCTGTAATAATATCTGGAAACATAATCCTGGATTGCTTCCTCCTTGACAGGCCTGTCTTCAATGGAGGCTGTCAGTGGTGGTGGAGTGTTTTGTTGTAAGTTTTCCATATACAAGCGCAGCTGCTTTGGGCTCCTTTTATACTGGTCAAATAGACGATTCAATGCTTTTTTGCAGTATTCTTTATTAAAAGAATAAAATCTTGAATTAGACATTTTTGTGGGTATAGAATTAGAAAATAGAATTTTATTTATCTTTATTCATTTACCGTATGTTACTTTTGTCTTCTTGGGTTTGATAGCATGTTTTCCCTTTTTTGCTTTGGGAAACTTTAGAGAGTAGCAAAGCTTACCATCTTTATCAACTGCTTGCATTCTATCAGCTGATTCATTGTAGTGTAAGGCTGACAAACACAGTCTTGAAATTATAAAAGGAAAAAGATATAACAAATGACAAAGAACACAGACTGTCTATAGAGGCAACCAGAGATAATCAGGGGTGGAGCCAGGGGAGAGTGCAGGGAGTGTACCCCCTTAAATGATCAACTAATGTTGAAGTATATCAAAAACAAATACAGGATGTTTGATTTTGGGAGAGGGGAGATGCTATGAATACATATAGTGTATGTAATTATTACACTGTATGTATTTGATATTGCACATACCATTCTCCCCAAAAATCCTGTACTTCAACATTCATCAAACACACATTTGTCATTAGATTAGTTTTAGAATGTAAAACTTACCTTGTTTGCATCCCCCAGTATGAGAAAGCAGTGTGCTTTGGCACAAAATGTATATCAAGGCTATGTTTTGCCTCCAAGGTTGACGTCTGATAAACAGGTGAAAGTCTGCTCACATCACTAAGCACTTGCTTTTTCAGGAGAAGTTCTTCTAGCTTAACTGCAGCAGGTGAACCTGTTTGTTAAATATCCCAAGCTACATCTTATTTACATCTTTAAGCATTTTGTTTTGAAAATGAGCAGCAATAATTTTTTATCAAGTATAAAAACCTGAGGCAAAGCAGTGAATGTTTCCTACTTGATAAAACAATTAAATGCTGGAAGTCATTTTTAAAAGGCTTTACAAGCTCCAAGTCAAAAATACAGGTTAAATTTCATGTAAATTAGGATTAATCTTTATCAGATAAGATACTCATCATGCATGCATTGTTATCCTTATGAATTATCAACTTAGTTTTTGAACAATATTCTCTAATACAGTCATCATTATTGTTTTTTTGTTTCTATTTATTGGTAGTAATTTCATATGTTTTTGTGCTTATTCAATTTTTACCTTTCTCCAACCATAGTCTATCATTGCTCTCCCCATGAAGTTGTCCATGGCCACATTCAGGGTATAGAGCATTTCCCCCTCTGTGTATACCCTGGATGTGTAATGGCAAGATCTCCCACTTTGCTTTGATAAGATTTCCATCACCATCAGGTGTTGAGGCTGCACACCAGTACATATGGTTAGTGATGGACTGTTTCCATTCCCCAACATCTTGACAGTCCTTCTGTTTGGCAATCTTATCAATTTGTTTGGCAAGTCCTACAGTTAAATGATTTCTATTAATTTTGTATTTACTGTGTATGTTATAGCATTATATCTCATATTTATGCTTTGAAAAATACAATAAAATACTACCTTTAGCGACATGCCAGATGTCATAGTAGTGTTTGGTGTCTTGTAAGTTTGTTTGGATGTACTTTGTAACTGATGAGCTTCTGTCGGTTATCAGAGTGCCGATCGATAGATCCAGGGTATTCAAAAACTGCACACTCCTTTTAAGTCCCTCAACCTCCATCCAAGAGCTGTTCTTCACTTCATTGCTCTAAGATCAGAAATGAGAATGTTTGTTTTTTTTCTTTTCTTTTTTTCTATCTTTTTCTTTTCCTTCCTTCCTTCCTTCCTTCCTTCCTTCCTTCCTTCCTTCCTTCCTTCCTTCCTTCCTTCCTTCCTTCCTTCCTTCCTTCCTTTCTTTCTTTCTTTCTTTTTTAAAAACTTCTATTGAACCTACTTTCTTTTGTTAACACCAACATAGTTACCTGAACAAGTTGGAAATCAAGTACTCTGTTAATGCTCTGCTCAATTACAGTGTAAGACCCAAATTTTGCACAGTGTCCAGGTGAGTCACACCTGCCGTCACCAGAAAGGGTGAGGGCTTTTCCACTGTCATTCATCTGCTGCAACAGAGTTGCTTGTTCCTCTTTCCAGCACTGTATTATGGTTGGAGTGATGTATGTGGTTGTGTGACGGTAAAATGCAGATCTTGACACACAGGCCATATTCAAAAACTGAAACATTCTGAGGGTTTTTTCTGTGGGTAGACCTAGAAATAACAGCAACAATGTGTAGTTCCAAAAAATGTCCATACCCCACCAAGGAGGGAATTTGTAAATGGACCCCACTAACCTCTGGAACTTCCATTTTTCTTCCATACAAACTCTGTAATTTTGTTCCTTCTCTGACCCCCCTCTCCTCCAGAATTTCTAATTCCCTCCATGGTGGGGGTATGGATATTTTATGGTACTACACAATGTGTTAAAGTAGATACTATACTAAACATTAAGTTCTAAAGAATTAAATAAATGATAATCCTAACTATGTGCATAAATACCTGACATTACTATGGCTGCTGATAACAGAAGATTTCCCACTGGCATTGTCCGGATAAATTTCTGGTTCATCCACACCCTCTCATGCTTACAATGTTGGTCTTGACACTGTTGGGTGATTTTTATATATGTACCCTGCTTATCTGAAATAGTGCCTTCAGATGGGCTATTGCAAACTGGGCAAAACTTGAATAGTTCTAACAAAGCACTTTCAAACACTATGTATTTCCTCTCATTATGATATGATGCAGATCTAGAAAGAAAGCAACAGAAAAAATTATTAGGACTAGTAATTATTTATGTAGAGGGGGACAAAAAAATGAGGGAGACGGGGGAGCATGGGTATTTTAAAGTTGGTAATGGAGGGGCATAATGTTTTTTGAAAATAAGATATTGAATAAAGATGGGAACCAGAGGCCTTGTAGCTAGGACTACTCTTGCAGAATTTTTTTAGGACCCTTAATCTATATGGACTGCTTTTGAAGCATTGCAGTGGTAGCATACATTGTGAAACACTACTTTTGAGTCCAAACTTACCCTTTTAACTCTGATTTTTCCTCCAAAGTCATTTCTTTCCTCTTCCATATACAGCTCATCCTCAGAATCAGATGTCGAGGGAGAGTACATCTCATCTGAGATATTTTTATCTTCGTCAGAGTCAGTTGAGCTAGATATATGTAAGTCAAGTGGGGGGAGATCAGCAAGGTTACACTGCAAGCCAATTTCTTGTTTCTCAGTTGACGTTTGTGCAGCTAAAAATGTATTTATATTAAATTTATAATTATTTGAGGCCTTTTTTGGTCTTGAAACACAGGCATGCATTCATTATTGTATTTATATACTTACCCCTACTTCTTCTTTCAGTTCTTTTAAAAGATTTTTGTGTAGCCTTGTTTGCCATTATTGGAGATAGGGTAGTGTTGGCTGAGTCTAATGGATTTGATAAATCTGGAGGATCAGCAGGTGATTGCAGCATATCAGGACTGTCAGTTGGTGATTGACTTTTGACATTGAGAGAAAACTGAATCTCTGTCATAGTCTAAGAAAACATTTGAAGGGGTTAAAATTATTCTTACTACCAGTTTTGAAATGAAAGGTCCACGTTTGTTTTTTGGCTGGTCCTTTATTTTGAGCAAAGAGGAACAGGCATTTAAATATCCTTCCTAACTCAGCTTTCCATGCCATTTTTCTCCCTCCTCCCTAATATTTCGGCCATTTCACCTTCATTACTTCTCATATTTGATTTCCTCCTCACTCCACAACCCTCCTCCCTACTTTTTCGGGGGCCATTTATCCCTCCTCCGTAAACCGCACCCCTGTGCCGACCTTTGTCCCGCTTTAACGTTCAGACACATTGAACCGAATATGCACTGTTTAACAAATGCCAGCATTCACTGTTTTTTGCAAATATTTCGATACATTCGAATTACAAAACTTACCCGATGAGCGCAAAGTTTAGTGAGAGCGTTTCCTCTTCTTGGAGTTTCGTACGTATCCTTTGAACTACATGTTTTCTTTGAAGTACCTGACGTTGGCGTACCAAAAGATAGTTTACGAGCCTTCTGAAGTTGCTCAGGGTTTGGATTTGGCTGAATCGATGGAACTGCTCCTTTTCTTAAAACGAGTTTACTAGAAAAGCCGGCCAATTTAGCCCCATAACATTCGTAATCGCTTGGCAAGAAATGGTCACTGCATATGTGACCCGTTCCTCGTGTCCAACCTTTTTTATCACGCTTCGTAAGAACAAACTTATTCCATTGCTCGCACGAGTTTGGATCCCTCGGAAACTGATGTAAACTAACACCGTCCTCATTTGTTTTGTCACAGAACATGACAACACATCGTTTGCTGGGCTTACGCTTTCGCTTTTGACCAGCAAGAGAGCTAGCCATTAGCACTGAACAGACGAAGTTATGTTATGTCTTTAAAATGACATACAATTTTCTACAATTTTCCATTCACTGATGCCATTAAACGTGCCGTGAATTTCCCAGCTTTGCAATGACTGCTCTGGATCAAATAACACACCTGTGACGTCACCGGTTGCGTGACAAATTTTCAGTTCGTTTTCAGTCACGCCAAAAATATCTCCATTTCTGATTGCAAAATCGCTTCGCTAGAAAGTTTTTTAGGAATTTTTTCTGCTTCAGCATTACTATTTCTAGGACAAAGATTCAACAGCAATTGTCCAAAATAGGTAAAAAATTGCCGGGACGGGTCCTTTAATGAGAGCGTTCTAAGGTTTGTTAGCTGCCTTATGACGTTAATTAATTGTTCTGACTTAGTGCGAAGGTTTAGGCAGTCGCCTAGTATCAGAGAACTAAGAGGTGGAACTTTTTCCAACACGATAAAGTCAATGTTGATTATTGGTAGTCCACTGAAGTCGAGATAGACTAGTTTGGAAGCATGAACTAATGTATTTTGCAAAACTACATTGTTGGGCAATTTGTTGGGCAATTTGACATATTTCATGGACAAACATTCAAATCCGGGGGAATGGGCCATTATGCTTAGTAAATTCTCTTTGCTCAAGTATTTAACATTCCAATCATCTAGAGGTAGAATTCTCCATAACTGATGGTTGTATGAAGTGGCTTTCCATCTTTTGCACACCATACACAGAACGTTTAATATGTCTTTGACTGTGAAAGACTTGAAAATCTCTACTAGTATTTCGTCTGGTAATGCTATATACAAATGAAAATAATATTTAACAAAATAAATTCACGATCAGAATTGTTTCTTATTTATCTATATAAGCCTTACAGTAACACAATTCTTAAAACTATATTTATTTATTTTTCATTATTTAGTTATAGCATGTTAGCAACTATTTCATTGATAGAAAAGGTTCAAGTGAGAACCAAAACTCGTATAATGGCACCAAATGCAAAATATATGTACCTTCAATAGTTATCGCCATAATTCCCAAGTACTTCTTGAATTCAGTTGGGGAAGACAACATAAGGCAAGCTGCAAATTGTAAAATCACTGTTCTTAAAACTATATCTTTTTTTCTTTAGTTTATTAATTTAGTTAGTTAATAACTTATTGAGTTAGTTATTAATTGACTGACAGAGAAGATCGGCAAGCTAGACTCATGATCAGTTGACTACGAGGATGAAGCTCAAGCCAACTATCAAAGCTGATAGAAAACGAGAACGAGTAGTTTAATAGAATAGGCCCCTTGCTGCACGTCGGAATGCAGCTCAATTTGGAGGACAAAACAAAAGAATTTCAATCTCCAGAGAACTGGAACCTATTGTTTTGCCCTCCAAATTGAGCTGCATTCCGACATGCTGCAAGGGGCCTATTGTTATAGTAAAAATCTACTAGTAAATAAAATAAAATATTTCATCTAATTTTATAAAATAGAATTTTACGAGCGCGCGATCTGATTGATCAATAGGCCATTTGCATGATGGCGTCATATACTATAACTACCAGAATGCTTTGCCCACTTTCTTTTGTAAAATAATTAGTGCCAATTGTTCAACTATTCTCAAAAGGGAATAAAAATCTGAATAAGAAAGAAAATTCGTAAAGCATTCTTGTAGTTGTAGTAAAATGACGCCATCGTGCAAATGGCCTATTAGCCATACTTTATCAGAGTACAGATAATAGAAGTGACGTCACAAGATCAAAATGTTTTACTCCCAATCTTTGTTGTGAGTCCTTCCAGCTTATTTCATTCGCAAATAATAAGCAATTAATTTCATCAGTAAACACAAGAAAATCTATCCCTTTATTGCACAAACCCTCGCGACCAAGTTAAAACATGTCTGGGAAATTTCCCGCCATTTTCCGTTAGCGGACGCGCGCGTTTGTACACCCGAATGGCGGGAAAAGGTAATGCGATGAAAGGAAATCAAACCTCTTTGCTTTTAAGTTGATTTTTACTCAAATAACACGGAAAAAATACAGCAAATGTAAATGCTTCCTTCAGGTTGCGGGTTTCAAGGCAAAGCTGACATCTTCTTTAAACTGGAACCAAAACTTTTGGAGCTGTAAAATACAAGTTTTTTCGGTCGAATATTTTGAATGTTTGTCGAGGAGTTACTTACAGTCTTCATTCAACGTTGTAAAAGCAAGAATGTAAGTTATAATATTTAGTTACTTAAATCTGAGTCTGAGACTCATTCAATATTTCTACGATTTCTGAAAACAAAGATTTGAGGTCAGCATATATGGCTGTTGAAGACGACGACCAGAAGTTCTCGTCTACGGCTCGTGATTTCCATAACTTTTTTTGTGTTCTACAGCTCCAGTCGTGTTCCATCAAAGTACAGAACACATGATTTTGTAACGTGCAGAAATAATAATAATATACGTAAAAAGTTTCTTGCAAGCTATTATTATTATATTTTGAGCTCCCTAGTATAAATTCCTTAAAAAGATTTGATGATTTGTTGATAATTTGCAAATCACAAATCAGCTATTTTCTCTACTCACCTATCATTATTAGAAGGTGAGTAGAGCAGCCATTCAGAATACGAAATTTGCATTAGAATACTAGTAGATTTTATTTTATTTGATGATTTGTTGATAATTTGCAAATCACAAATCAGCTATTTTCTCTACTCACCTATCATTATTAGGTGAGTAGAGCAGCCATTCAGAATACGAAATTTGCATTAGAATACTAGTAGATTTTTTACTAAAAGTGGGAAAGTTATATGTTTAGAAGTAAATCGAAAAGCTTACCTCATACACGGATCGGGCCAAGCTGCTGAAGACTGACTATCGCTGACCGTGTAAGCATGTGTGAATACTCGGACGTAGTCTTCCTCGTCATAAGTTACTATGTGGTACTACAGCAGTGCATAACTGCCCAACTCTTACAGCAGGATTCTTCAGAATTTTTTGATGTTTTCTTGTTCTGTACTTAACATAGTGGTTTTCTTGAAATTTTTCATTGATGCAATTGTACTTTCTCTCTACTTGCTCTATGTTTTTTTTTTTTTTTTTTTACTTAGCAAAAGGGGGGCCGCGGCCCCTTCGCCCCCCCCCTAAATCCGCCCCTGGAAATTATTCTTGTTCATTTACTGACACTGGTGAAAAATGTCTGGGCATGTGTGCTTATTGCAATGTTTTAAGAAATATGCAAGTTTTAGCTTGAAATGAAATGCTCGTGTTCTCAGTTTATACATAAAATTTCTCTTGTGTTCTTTTGTGGGACAAAGATATTGCATGAATGAAGACAGTATGTGAATACTGGCCCTATGTTTCAAGAATTGACCTTAAGTTTTGACATTGTTGAAGGCAAGTGTAAAAGTGAAGTTTGAATAAGTTAAGAAAAGCATGAAGACGTGACTACGAGGAAGTGCAGACGTTTTAAAATAGTTTCACAGTTAATTATTCTAATAAAGCACTTTGCTAGTGGGCTGTGTCCCACTTTGATTGTCTCTTCACTAGATAAAACATAAATTACCATTAGCTGTTAACAAAAATAGGGAATCGAATTTCATTCGGCTCTCGCAAAACGTATGAATTAATGAGTCAGGCAAAAAGCCACAGGTATATAATTTAATGCACCGTTGTCTGATTTCTCTTGACCAAGTATGAACTCACCTGATTGAGAGTTTCTGGTGGAGTGGCAGTGTCTGAAATAGAATTCGAAAATCTTAATTTGAAATCTACAAATTGGATCACGTCGACAGCGTGTTAGAATACTTTTAAAGTGGTTAAATTCAAGCGTACTTAATTGGTCTTGTGGTTGGTCATTGAAACTTTGAGCAGTAACCGATGATCATGAATTGAAATTATTATCTCCTCTTGAAGAAAAGAAACGTGGACATTCAATAATTAGAAATACAGAACCTGTTATCAAAATGTTTCCAACATAAATACAATATACGTATACGGGGGTTGGATACAAAGATAATGTAGGGAACTAATATCTGCTAGTATAATAGTAAGCCTTCTAAATATTGCAGATATTGGAAAATATGTCTTACCTTCCTCATCGGAAGACAAATCCTGTTGAGGTCTTGTTGTTGGTGCAGTATCAGCATATCGTTTCTTCTGATGGCGAATATATGTTGATCGAGTGACCATGTCATCGCAATGATCGCAAAATAAACTCATGCTTGTGATTTCAAGCTACAACGGCGTGCAGAACTTGTTGAGACACTGTCCCAATTTTGGCCTTAATTAGCTCACCCTGTTTTATGCTCCCCCTTCCCCCCTCTCTCAATGTTGAGTAGGCCGGGGAGATTCCTGCTAGGTTCAACACTTGACCCAACCAACATTGTGAAGGGGGGAGGGGGATTCCAAATATATGGTGGTTCCACGACTTACATGGTGGGTATAATATCAAAGAACATCAATTTTAGGGCACAATGTCTCAACTATTCTGCACGCCGTTGTCTGAGACCTATAATATTAAATAACTAGAAAAAATAATGCAATTAATTGGTGATTTTACACTAAACTTGTGGTAGTCAAAGGTAGGCTCTGTATGCTACAATTTCGGGTGACATTGATTTGACCTAACAAAATACTAGCGATTAAAGCCAATTTGGCAATTTATTCAACTCGTATCAATTAAGGCCAGTATGGGGACTGGTTGGATCGCGTGCTTTTCAAACCCTGTAGAAATTAAGCACAAAGGCTGTTGTCAATGACAACATGCCATCACGTAAGACTCTGTTAATATTTACTTTTCAAAAGGTCAAATATCTTATTATGCATCAAAATTCGTGATATTAATATAATTCATTAATTCGTGATTTGTGCGATATTAAAATGCCACGTAAATAAATTTGACACTTCGAAATACTCATATTTTGATACCCATGTACCCGTTACTGCGATAGCAGAATAGTATTTTACCACACGGCTCACAGCAAAGCTCATTTCTGCCTAAATTACAACACTATAGCACAGTTTGTACAATCGAGATTCCGACTTACATATGCAAATTGTTAGATGTTGAACTCACGGTCAAAAGATTGACCCCCATAAGAGTCCTAGTTGAAGAAATTTGTGATCGGGCACGTACAGTGGTCAGACGAAGGGTAATCCATGCTCAGTCGAGTGTTTTGATGGACAATTGCCTAAGTATCATTTCCTTTGATGATTGCCATGGTTAACCACGGCCGCAGTTAACCACGACTCCCATAAAGAGATACAGTAAATTAGTGTATTTAGACATCAGTTAACCTGGTTAACCATGTGACATCACAAGAGGATTTTTTAAGCTGAAAGCGCAAAAGAAAACTCGATATACAGCCGCTTGATACTGCAAACAAGTTTTATACTACAAGACAGGCCTAATCTTCAGTGTTGCTCTTCTAATGTTTTACGTTTTACAGTAATTCTTTAAAATATCGGCGTCATTTATCAACATAATGACGTGACGCTGGAAATTGGTTTAACAGCTAGAAATTGGTTTAACAGCTGATAGGATATATAATTATGAAACCTGTCATACTCTAAAATACATCTTCTAGTTTTGAAACTTTTCACATTTATCATTAGTGTTTTTGTTGTTGTTGTTGTGTTTGAAAGCTTTTTGAAACTAATTTATCGTTCTTGGCCTTGCATGTATTTCCATTTCTAAAAATGTATTCACAACCAAATTAGCGCGCGCTTGTGTGATGGTTCTATCAGGCGCGCGGTTTTTCTACGTCTATATTTGAATAGGTAGATAGGTAGACTCACTCCTATGTCTTTTATATCGATTTCCGCACGCTTTTCTATCAGATAGTTAAGTACTATGTCCTATATGCTTCTCCCCTTCCCCCCCTCTCTCAATGTTGAGTAGGCCAGGGAGATTCCTGCTAGGTCCAACACTTGACCCAGCCAACATTGTGATGGGGGGAGGGGGATTCAGAATATATGGTGGTTCCACGACTTACATGGTGGGTATAATATCAAAGAACGTCAATTTTAGGGCACAATGTCTCAACTATTCTGCACGCCATTGTAGTTTGCTGGGTTATTTTAAGAAATTTATCGTCAATATAAGTCGTAAAGATATTTCAAAGGCGTTTATCTATGTAGTGAATAACGGTCTATCTTTTTTTATCATGTTGTGAAGCTGAAGTTGCGTGTGGCAACAAAAATGCAATGTTGTGATTGGCTGATATAAAAAGCACCGATGCTCTTCCATGGTGATGCTTTTTACAAACGTTTGTATATCACTTTTAAAATAAAAACATAACATAAAAAACATCAACATTTTTTTGGTAATAACTCATAACTTGCCTGATTAGCATTTCTTTTCCAGCTGTTCATCTACATGTAACTTGTCCAATTAAACTGAATTTTATATTAAAGAAGTGGAAATAAAGCATTTTTGGTGAAATCATATGAAAGGTCTTCAGTGGGCAGGTTACACTCCAGGGCTTGCACTGTGAGTGTGACGGTAGTTCAATTCTACCAAGACCATTTCCACCAATGCCTCATTATTATTATATGATAATGATTATAAAAGTAACATAATGTTAAATTTAAACATCATAACAATACAAGAATTGTACAGATAACTTTAGAAATTTCCATCAGAAATCATACACTAATCTCTGTCATTACATAGTGTAGTTGATTGTTATATACCCAAGAAGTTGGGAAACTAAAAAGTACTTATTTGCAAATCTTTTGGTTCTCATTGTTTAATTAGTGCTATAGTTAATAATATGTATATGTAATAGGACTCCACACTGTCCAATTTGAAAATAATTGGACGAAAAAAATTCCAAGGACTGCCAAAATTGGACAAGGCTGTAGACCGAGTCTAATTTGGCAGTCAGAGGAATTTTTTGACTTCAATTATTTTCAAATTGGACAGCCGTGGAGTCCTATTAATTATTAATTATATAAGCTTAACTGGCCAACATTTTCGGTACGATTCATCTAGCTTCTTTGCAAACCAAGCAAGACAACTTGTACACAACGAAGTACATTATTCATGATGAGTTTTTGAATACAAGAAAACATCTAATTGAAAATAAAAATATACCTTATTCGTACTAATTTTCGCGGTTACTTAATTTCGCGAATTTGGAACACGAATATTTCGCGAGCATTTATTTTCGCGATTTTGCAAAAAATGATAAATTTAGGGCATTTAGTTTCGCGAAAATTGACAAAAGACAGAAAAAAAAACCGTTTTTTATTGAATGATCACTTAAATAACGATTGATTTACAATCATGATTTGCAATTAGGTAATAGCAAGAGAGCATAAATATTTATGCTCTCTTGGTAGAGTGATGGCACTTAATCCGTGAAACAAAATCTAATAGTCAGTGTCTAATAGTCTAATCAAAACAAAAGAAAACAAAGGAAATAGTGTCTACTAATGTCTGTTAAACTAATACCTATTTCACAGATTAAGTGCCATCACTCTAATAGAAATGGCATTTATAATCAAATAAATCAAGCAAATACTGTTGGCTAATTATAAAGAGCCTGACCTAAATGGACATTTTGATGACTGCACAAAAGATGTTTTACATTGTAAAAGAGCTTTATGTACAAGAATAAGAAATGAGTGATTCGGATGAAGAAAGTGCTAAAGTAGAAGATAAATAGACTGATGACAATTACCCATGTCCATGTAGCTATAAACCCAGTTAATCATTGATTAAAGCAATTATAGAAGTGTATTAAATTCTGCGTTTAATTTTCGCATATCCTTTTTTTCTTTTCTTTAATTTCAATACATTTTATTGGATGATTAACTTTTTCTGAACATTTTCATTTACCAATTTCATTCAGAAAGTGTTTTCATGCAAGCAGCGAAGCCGATACTCTCCAAAGCCAACTGAATTTCAACTGGCTTCAAAAAATCTCTCAAAATGGGTCATTTTTCAGAAAAACTACACAAAAATATAATAAATACTTTCCTCACCTCATTCGCTAACACTTTAAACCAGAAAACTTTAAGTAAGCCATTTTTTCTCCACAAAATCAGATATGAATGAATGCTACGCGCCACGCTATTGGTTGAATTCTTACTTCTATTGTTTTTCTTGCATTCTCATTGGTCAAACACGAACTATCCAAATTACTCATTAATTTGGATTGCTCAGTTTTTCTTTAGAAAACCCTAAATGAAAACTGTCCAAATTAATCCTTAATTTGGATAGGTAGAAAAATTCAAAAGTAATTTTGTAGTTAGCTATATGGTATTTTAGGAGAATTATATAATTAAATAATTTATTGCAAGTATTAATATTTCATTGAATCAATATGTTATTTCCACTCTATATTATTTATAATTAACAGTGTATTACTCAAAATTTTGAACTCTGTCAGGTTATGTGAGTGAAGATGTGCATGATGTTAGGATAAAAAGCCATACCTGTAAAGTCATATTTCTCTTGAGAATGGCAAAATTGATTTGCCTGATTAATGGCATTAAATTTCTGCAATCATGCACCATAGTGGCTAATGTATTCACATACTTTTGTATATCTTGGCCCTTATCCAATAAGCATTGATTGTCTCTGAGCTTTTTAAATGCTAGTATTTGACAAAAGTATGTGAATATATTAAGTTTAAGTTGTCATGAATCTTGAGTATTACACTGTGAGAAGTTGTAATTGCACTAAGAACTTCATGAAGAAAAGGTTGAATAATTTCCAAGATGTACTACAGAAATGTGTACCCCCTGGTGTTCCAGTCATGTTGTTAATCGATAATATCGACTTGTATAGAGGGAGAAAAAAACGCCACCAGAGACTCTTCAAACAGGTCATACCAAACATGATGGAATTGATCACCTTTTTGTTGATGAAGAAACATCCCAAAAACCACAGAAAGAGTTATCATCAGTTAAGGCCAATGACATGTTTATAGGTATAGTAAATAATTCAATTTTAAAGTTTACTTAGTAAATTGATTACTATAATGGTTACATGACTCAAGCCAAATTTCCCTAACTTGGTTAAGTAAAGAGCAACATATTTTGTTTAACTGGACAACTATTTAACTCATATAACACCTCTTTAGAATATTTTAAAAACTGTCCTGTTCAACAAAACAATTATGTTGCTCTTTAATTGTTAAGCTAGTTAAGGAAATGTGGCCCATTCCATCATAAATAGCCCTTTTTCTAAATGGGCGCGCAAGTAGCAAAAAAAGGAAGGTAAAGGCCTTATATAACTTAAGGCTTGCCTTCCTGTGTTCTTTACAAAACTGTTTTCATCAATGGACTAGATTTCAGGTTTAAAAATTAATGATGTAAGCTAAAATGTGGCACGTTTTGCATTATATCCCCCTATACATGAAAAGTGTTCCAGTAATGAGGCATTTCTGAAGAAAGTGGTCATTAACTAAATGCCAAGACAAAAAAATGTTTTTTATCCTTTATTCTCCATTGTCATTTTGAAAAAGGTTATTTATGTCATAACAGGTCAAACCTCTGTGGTAACAAAAAGTGCCACAAAAAGTTGAATTCAACAAAATATATCATTAATTTTGGTTAAAAACTCTTGCTTCGCAGTAACCTCACATTAAGGCACTTGTCTGTTCAAACAAAACTCTTAGTAGGGGGGAGGAGAAAGGGGGCTATAGCCCCGCCCTTTTTTCTGCACTACCAAGTCAAATGGTCTAGGTGTTTGAAATCTTTTTTGACTGGGTAGTCTACCTTATTTTCAAATGCTAGCCCCCCCAACCCCCCCCCCCACCCCCACTTTGCAAGGTGCTCCAATTGTTCCCTGCTTATCATACTTGCTCAATCCCAAATCTTTTAAATCTGTACTGATCTATTTTCTTTCTCTTTTCTTTTTAAGAATCAAACCCTGACCATCTCAGAGCATTTGAAGAAGCCAAGGATCAGTATTTTGTTAAACTTTTGCAAAATAAGTTCCATCCCCCAAAAAAGATTTCAGTAGTAGTAATGAACAGGAACACTTGGCTAAACATGCATTCACATAGTCTCCATGAAAACAGCAACAACACCTATATAATGTATGACACACAAGAACAAAAAATGAAAAAACAAAACGTGCAACTGAAACAGTAGTTTTACCTATTTCCCTTGAAAATAATTCTACAATAACTGGAACAGCATCAGTACTTGAACATTTTGGTCAGGAATTTCACATTCCTTGCAACCATTCTAAAGTGTTTATGCCATATAATGAGAACCTAAAAAAAATTGATATAAATTCTGCACGTGAGCATCATGAATTTCCTTTACAGACTGCAAGAACATAAAAAGGAAAATTAGGAACTAGAGGAACAATTAACAAATATTGAAAAACAATTTGCAGAGCCAGAAGAGGAAGTTTTCAACAGTGACAGTGATGATGATAATGATTGCCCAGAAGATAGTGGAACAGCAATGAAGAGAGACAAAGTGACAGATGCTGCATTTGGAGTTAAAAGTATCAGAATCTCAACACAGTTGATGAAGCAGTTTGAGATGTATCTATGGCATATGCACCTGCTGCTGTCCAAAAATTCAAAGCTTGTAGAGCACAAAAATGCCCAAGGAAACCATCAGGATATCATTTTGAGTGCTTGCAATGAGTGGATCAAAAGTCAGAATCAAAGCCTTCCATTCAAATACCACAGTCAGTTATTTACTGTTTTTTGGTCCAATGAGAGAACTGTATCTGTTAAGTATAAAGTTTAGTGATGGTGTTGCTCGTGAGGCAGTGTGGATGATGATGCTACCATAATTTGCCCAGCTGAAAAAGAGCAACTACTGGACAGAGGCAGAAATTCATGTAATGAATTTCATTGCAGCATGGCCTATTGCTATAAGAAGGTTGTTACAGAACAATTGCTCTGTCAGCTAAGTGAAGTGAAGGTGTAGTGAAGGTCACAACATTGCGCTAGATGAATGGGTTGAAACGTATCTGGTACAACCTCTAAAGAATTATGCCAGTGGTAATCAAAATAAGATAAATTAATTAAATTTTATTATATGTCAATGTCATTCACATAAAGAGACATTTACAAGATTATTACAAATATCATGTTTATCATTTGTAATAGTGTAAATATATTTTTATCTACTGTCAACAACATCAATGAAATGTTTAAATAATACACCGCGAAATAGCAAATGGACCTGATAGTCTCAATGGTTATCGTACCATGTGGCATATACTGCGAATCAGGTATCATATTCATGTTCCACGAAGGGGGGTTGCTTCATTATTATGCAAAATTGACCCGCGTGGTGTGGAAGAGAGGAAACGACGTGTTTTTCATCGTTGCACTTACGTTTCACCTGGACCTAACTTTTGCTGGCACCTGGATGGGTATGATAAGTTGAAACCGTTTGGATTTTCAGTACACTGAGGGATTGACGGTTTCAGACGGTTTCAAATTATGGGTTGAGCTACAACGTTCAAATAAAAATCCTAAAGTCATTGCAAAATACTTCTTACGTATATATCTATGCTGCAAAAGGTTGCCCTACACGTGTTTATACCGATCTTGGAACTGAAAATGGTCTTGTTACAGGCATGCAATGCTATCTACGTGCCAATGGATTTGATGAATACTCGGGAAGCAACACTCATAAAGTACAAACAATCAAAGAATTGATTGTTTCTGGTCTTCTTACAGGAAACAGCGTTCAAGCTGGTGGATCGATTCTCGATCTTGCAAGCGAGATTCACAGAGAAGCTTTGTGGTTTTGTTTTGCTGATCTGCTTCAAAGTGACTTAGACAAAGTGAAAGATTATTGGAATTCTCATCGAATCAGAAAATCCAAACATGCCACATTTCCTGGTGTCCCTGACATTATGTACTTTTTGCCAGAAGAATATGGACAAACTTATTGTTTGCAGGAAATATCACCTCAACAGCTCTCAGAAATGAAATACAGAGTGTGCTCTGCGTCAGTGGAAGATGACTTAGTTTGGGAAGACTACTTCACTTATGTGATGGACAATAATGGCCTATCACAACCAGCTACTGTTCAAGAAGCAGGTATTCTTTTTCAAACTCTAGTAAACTATGCCAAGCCATGAAGATGTGCATTAATGAGTCAAATGACTAAAATAAGATCAAAGTTATTAGTGCCTTATAGCACTAAGTTTATAGACTATAACTGAACTAGACAATTCATTTAGACAACCTACATACAGATGTAAGCAACAGTTTATTCTTTGTTCCAAGTACAACTGTTGTAATGCAACTTAACTTGACTAGAGCCTGTCTTGGTACCTTACCAATTGCAAAGATCCATCAAAAGAGCTTTACTATGGTGATAAATCATGAAATCATATATGAAACTTAATCATTGACCAATGGAAAAGCTTATATGCTATGGGACTTTCCCAACATGATAACCTTTGCCCCACCACCAAACAGTAATTTAGTTTAAGCACAAGTAACTCAGGATCATTACCTGTGGAGGACAATTATACACTTATTTCAAAAAATGTTGTTGCTAGTCAAGCTTTAAGCGTCAATCCAACACCGAAATGAATGTAGGTTTTATCATTGGTGTTAATGTTTTCAAGTCACACTTGTTTTTATAGAACTAATTACAAAATATGGTCATTTTCACCTGCTTTTTATTACTATATTGCTAAATCTCTTGATAACAAGACAGTGTGATATGAATACATAACCATCACAAAAACTAGCTTTCACGTCAGTCTTGGCTTGACGCTTGACTTGTGACAACATGTTTTGAAATAAGTGTAAGAGAATGAATAGGACAGAATCAACTCAAAAGATTTTCAGCACAAACGTGTAATAAAATCCACTTATTTTCACATTGGCTCGGTTTTCTTTGTTCTTCGCAGTGGAATATATCGCATAACCCCTGCTAGAACAAAGAGCTCATTTCAATGCAAGGGGAATATACATTAATATGCGAGGGGAGTTTGGCATATTCCCCTTGCAATTTAGGCGTGTAAAGACAATCGGTTCTCTCTCTTGCAAGTTCGATTTGAGGGGAATATACATTAGTATAATCGGTTCTCTCTCTTGCAAGTTCGATTTGAGGGGAATATACATTAGTATATTCCCCTCAAATCGAACTTGCAAGAGAGAGAACCGATTGTCTTTACATGCCTAAATTGCAAGACATGACCATTTTAAAACACTAGCTAATGTTGATGACCAAGCCTTATAATGTGAAAGCAATTTAACACATCGGATGCACTTGATGCACTTCACTGGTTTACTGTGCATGTTTGTGCACATACTGCCATACTTCAGTAAGATAAATTTCTTTATTTTTAGACATTAACATAGTTTTTTCTTTCAGCCAAACTTTTCAATCCCTAGAAACATTTTCAAACATTTTAAGATGTCCCCCATTCTGCTTAGAGAGGAAAAACATTTTAAAATGTTTGAAAATATTTATAAGGGTTGTCAAGAACCACATCAAAACACATAGTAAGTTTAAGTTGATTTTATTAAATGTTTGTACTGAAAATCATTTGAGTTTGCAGTGTTTCATACATTCTTTTACAATTATCCTCGACAATTAATGATCCTGTGGTTTAGAGGCTTTTGGCAAGCAATTCATAAAAATCCAAGCATTATTAAGATATGAAGAACATCAAAATTGAAATGCTCAAACCACAAACAAATACATAATGTAATATTTGCTATGACCATCAACCAAAGCTGAGATATTGAGTGATTTAATTAGCACATGATTGGTACCATTTGTGAAAAAGCCATAGGCAACCTAACTTCCATTAGCATTCTAAACCGATTTCTTCAACTCCTTGGCCCCAGGAAAACACTCTAAGAGCATCTAGTTTCTTTCAAAGTTGGGCTTACCTTCATATCATTAAAGATATAGAAATAGCATATTAGTAAGTTTGATCTCTGTGACATATGGACTTCATGTACTGCCACTGACTCAATTGGAAAATATAAGAAAGGTTGACTTACTGCAAAAACCCCTGTATTGCAACTGACAACTTCAAATTTTTGATTGGATTTTTTTCTCAATCTACATCTACCCCTTCTTTATGATTGGTCAATCTGAAAATCCAAAACCTTATCAAACGTTTTAAGTTGTTGGTTGCAATACAAGGGTTTTCACAGTAGAACATTGATTAACTAGAGGCAAATTGATCATTGGTTCAAAAATGTTTCCATAAATTGATTTTGTTCTTTTTTGAAAAAAATCAAAGCAGATATGCATTAATGTTTACAAACAACTTGTATCTATGACATAGGAAATGAAATAAAACAATCAAAACTATGGAGACACTTCCATAATCAGTTTCAATGCTTAACGATAGGTGATTTGCACCAAGAAGGCATAACAACATAGTCTCCTCAAAAATCAGTTCTAAACGTAAACTTTAGAAATAAGATCATCTGATTGAAGGGAGATGGGATCGTAAGACCTCAGCATTTTCCAAAACCTTGTCCTTCTTTAAGTGATTGGCACAGCATACCTCGGAACTTGTGAGGGTCACTGATTCCTCTTGGCAAGTTAAGGCTTAGAGAGCAGGCTGAGGACCATGGGAGTCTCCTTACTCCATCTATTTCATCGTAGAACTTGACTGTGATCAGGCTTTCAAACCCAACTGGTGGAATTGAATCAGCTCCAGTTATGAACACCAGTAGATCAGATAAATCCAGGTCAGCTATCTCGCCTTCTTCCAGGTCTTTTTGAAACACATCAAAGCAATAGATTGTCTCCATCTCTTTTTCCTTACGATTAGATCCCACCTCTGAAAAGCAGACAATATAGTGCTTTTTCAGAGACTCAGATGTCAGCTTTTCAATGTTGTTACTTAACACTTCTTGAAAGACTTGGTAGTTTTGAAAAGCAATGTCCCAAAGTCCCCCAATGGCATTCATTCCCTCCCGGAACTGAGACATTTCTGACACACTGAAGACAAAAGATTGGTTGAGAAGGCTTGTGATTATCTTCTCCCTGTCTCCAAACTTTGATGTGTAAATTTTGGAATAGCCAGACTCTGCTATTTCATCTGCATGCTCATCGCTAACCTCTGTAAAGGTTTCTTCATTTGCCGCTCTTATGCTTTTCAGAATATCTTTAAGCCTGGCATCAGACACAACCTCGATAACTTGTGTCTGGTCTACGGGTTTTCCTTGAACAACACAGTAGGCTTCTATGGACAGACACTTTGGACCAGTGCCTCCATGAAGAATACTCCCTTAAACCAATTTGCCTATAATATAAATGTAACACTGCTAAAAATAATTCTTGGGTTACACCTACGTCATCGAAAAATTTCCAGAGCCCTGAGTGAAATAAAAATAATATCACTCTAAAGAGCATGTAAAACTATAACATTTCGCGAATTTTGAAATTAAAATGAGTTTTTGTTGAAGTGCTCAATATTTAGTAAGAAATGTATGGCATTACGCAGTTGGTGTCCCTCCACATTTCATCAAAATAACAGCGGATCTCACATCCCTGAGTAGTAGGAGGAAAAACTTTATAACTCCAGAGAAGTTTGAGTCCAAAAGATGTTGTGATGCAGTCAGTCATTACAAAGAAATGTATGGAGTCGCCATATTGGTGCACCACTTTGGTACACCAACATAAAGTGGTACACCAACATTGCGGACAATAAATATGATTGGCAAAATCATTAAAAAATAACAACTTAATCAAGTATTTTGTTACAGACACCCAATAAACAATGGTTTTATTCATAGGACAAGCCAAATGTGTGTTTACTTATAATAATTTCATCATTTTCGGCACCGAGGAAAACGCGTGACAGTGTTGCGTGACATAGGTTTTAAATTTGATAACTCGGATACGAAAAAAAGAAAGTTTCTCAAATACTCAAGAAAAACTTAAGCAATATACTTCAGGCTTAACTTTATGTGATCAATATGAAGCATGAATATTTTCGATGACGTCACATGCAACCCAAGAATAGAAACAGGAAAAGAATAACCATGCAGCATGCACGAAAATGCAATTTTGTGATTTTTGAATTTAATGATGATGGCGATGATGATCATGATGCTGATTTTTTTATCACAACAGTTTAGATATAAATTACTTGCTCTTCTAGATTAAGTTCTTACCTGCCAGTTCATACTTTTTTTGTCTTAAAAGTTCCAGGTCATGGACAAACCAGTTTCCATCAATGATTCCCATTTATTTGATGCTTTGCATGAGTAAGCGGAAAAACTCCCCCTTAAGACCCCCTAGCCTTCTATGCAGCCGCTCCTTTGTGTCACGCAATGCGTATCTACACGTAGCGTCTGCTTACTTGTGCGGAACATTCCTTTCTCATTGTATTCATGAGCCAATTAAAAATCACTTATTGTTAAGAAGGGAACCAATCAAGTGCTTCGATAGAAACTTTCCCGCTAAAAGATTTAGCTAATCGATACCACTTCTTGTTTACATGTAAGTATATGGTATATGGAAGTTACTCCTCAAAAAGTCATTGAAGAAAATCCAAAATGCTTTCTTTGTGGTGTCGAAGCAGTGAAAAAGGAGCAGGTTAATGTGTTCGGAAAGAGTACGGAAAATATTCCCCAATTAATCGACAGCGTTCTCAACTTAAACGTTGATGTCTCGTATCCTTCAAGAAACTCATTTATTTGCTCGAAATCATGCTAAAAGAAAGCTAAAATTTCTTTAGAAACAATCCAAGAAGAAATCGTAAAGATCTTCCAGACCACGAAATCATCGTGGCGAGCAAAGAAACTTAGAAGAGAAACAGAATACAATCAAAGTGACAGTGCTGTCGAAGTGTGAAACAAACTCGTAAGGTGGCAAGACCATTGGAACTAGCCTTTCCAACGGCCGAAACTACTAGTAATTGTAGTCCTACCACTTGTGCTTCTTCTCAGGGTTCTGCGCCAGCAGTGAATTCCTTGATCCCTTGTGATTTTTTGCAAGGAAGTTTTCCATCATCTATAAACCTGACATCAACTCCAAATCCAAAGAAGTGTGAGAAATTGACTGGAGATACCTCGGTGAAACTTGTTATCGGCTATCCAAGCAAAACCGTCTGAAAGTACTTGTCTGGTGAATACGAATCCATTGGAAAAGCTCAGAACACCAGAAAGCATGGCCAAGGCTGTAATCAAAACCAAGTCTTTGACAAAGCATATAGTCTCCCACGTTCTGAGGCTTGTAGCGAGGTGAAAGCGCTTTGTTCCACAAATAACCCATCCATGTTGAGGAAATCCTCACCAGAAGATCTATCCAATTTCAATTTGCAAGCACTCTGCCAGGAATGGAAAGTCAGAGCACCGATTTTTTATTCTTTCCTTATCACATCATGTGCAAGCAAGAAAACAGATTGTCCTCCTGGTGTGGCGATGGCTGGATCAGTGTTACTCAAACAGAGGAACCGAAACATGAATTCTGCTGCTTCAGTCCTTGGTCTCATGATAAGATCGGGATCTCTCGAGGTAAGAACAATTAGTTTATTTGTGAACATTCTGAAACTACCCTATGCTATATTTACTATCTTTACTAATGGAAGGAGATGGTGTTTTGGTAATAATAATAAGAAAAAGAATTATCTCAACAGAAAATACATCACGAGCTAAACTCTTAGAAACAAAAGAAATGCTAAAAATGAAAATTCAAGCTAAAGCGCAGTGGCTGAGATGATACGAAAAGCGAACAAAACAATACAGACAAAACAGAATGTTTTATGAGGACAGAAAGAAACTATACAGAGAACTCGGAAATAAAAAAGTGAAAGTTGAGAAAGCACCAACAAAGGAGGAAGTAGAACGGTTCTGGAAGAGCATCCTAGAAAATGAAGTCCAACATCAGAATGAAGCGGAATGGATTAAGAGAGAAGAAGAAAAACATGCAAACACCCAAACGCAGCAATGGGAAGATATCACTATGGAAGAGATCAAGACTGCAATAAACAACACTAGCAACTGGAAGTCTCCTCGTATTGATCTTATCCCTAACTTCTGGCTAAAACATCTGCACAGTATACACGATCAGCTGACAAGAACATTTAATGATGTATTGAGAAACCTGGAAAGTGCACCACCATGGCTTACTACAGGCAAAACATTTCTCCTTCCAAAGAACAAGAACACTGAACAACCGCAAAATTACCGACCCATTACCTGCCTAACAACAACATACAAAGTCTTGACATCAATCATTGCCAGCCGCTGCTATCAACACCTACAATCATTGCCAAAAAGAGTTGGTCCGATGTGAAAATGTTAGGAACTCGTTATATAATGCACTTTGTGATTGTATATGTGCATCCCCCGCCCCCCTTATCAATGTTGATGGGTGCTTTAGAGTGTGCTTGACTGAGTTTAGGCTGGTAGGTGCACTCCAACATTGAAAGGGGGGGAGGGGGGGCATAAATAACAGGAAAATGCATTGCGCGCGCTATAATGACAAATTGTGCCAACCGTTCTGGCAATGATTGTAGATGTCAACAACATCCTACCAGAAGAACAGAAGGGCTGTAAGAAAGGCTCTTATGGCTGCAAAGATCAGTTATTAATCAATAAAATGATAATGGAAGATTGCTTTAAAAAGAGAAAGAATCTAAGCATGGCTTGGGTCGATTATCAAAAAGCCTTTGATAGTGTTCCACACAGCTGGATTATCGAAACACTGAAGATCTACAAATTCAGCGATACCTTAGTCAATTTTCTGCAAACTACTATGAAAGACTGAAACACTACCATGTACCTGAGTAATGAAGGAGAAGATATCATCACCAGCAAGATCAATATAAAAAGAGGAATTTTCCAGGGGGACTCCCTCTCACCATTGCTGTTTTGTCTGGCGCTTGTTCCACTAACTTCTGAACTTAACTCTACCGGTTACGGCTACAATGTCACCAAAAGCAGTCCAATCATCAGTCATTTATTTTATATGGATGACCTGAAGCTTTATGGAAGAAATGAACAACAACTCGAAGGAGCCCTGCAAGTTGTGAAGAAGTTTAGTGACAACATCAGAATGAAATTTAGACTGAGTAAGTGCGCCAAAGCTACACTAAGAGGAGGGAGATTAACGAAGAAAGAAAACATAACGCTAGACATCAAAACTGCAATAAAGGACTTAGAACAAGAACAAATCTACAAATATCTAGGAGTAGAAGAAAGCGAAAAAATTCAGCATAGCAAAATGAAAGAAAGGATCAGGAAAGAATATTATAGAAGAACGCGAATGATATTAAAAAGTGAGCTTAATGCAAAGCATAAGATTGATTCCATCAACAGTCTGGCAGTACCAGTAGTCCAGTATAGTTTTGGAATTATTGACTGGAAAGCAAGTGAAATCAAAAAGCTAGACGTGAAAACTAGAAAGCTGTTGACTATGTACAAAATGCACCACCCTCGATCTGATGTTGACAGGCTGTACATACAAAGAAATGATGGCGGAAGAGGGCTTATTGAGCTAGAAGCGTCTTTTAAGACAGCCATTGTAGGACTAGAATGTTACCTAACACAAAAAGACGAAATCTACTTGAAATTGGTAGAAAGACACGAAAATAGCAAAAGAAAGTATTCCCAAAAACTGCACAGAAAGTGAAGAAAGAGTACGACGTAGGAGATACAACACTCACACAACAAAATACTCCATCGCAAAACGCCAAGGCTCTGAAAAAGGTTAAAAAAAGGATCCAAGAAAGAAGGAGGGAAAGATGGGAAGGCAAACCTCTACATGGTCAATATCCAAATAATACACATAAGCCCTATGTCGATCACCAATCAACAAACTTATGGTTGACAGCAGGAGACCTGAAAGGCGAAACTGAAGGCTTTCTGATAGCTGCGCAAGTTCAATCCTTGATGACTAGAAATTACCAACACAATATTTTAAACCAGGACATTGACAGTCTTTGTAGGCTCTGTCACCACAAGACAGAGTCCATTGATCACATTCTCACTGGATGTGAAACACTTGCAGCAACAGAATACCTGAAACGATGCCAGTTACATGCACTGGGTTATTTGCAGAGAACACAATGTGCAAGTAGCTGAAAAGTGGTATCAGCATGAACCAGGAAAGATCATCAATAAAGACCACATAACCATTATGTGGGATTGTCCAATAATAACAGGAAAATGACAGGAAAATCAACGCTAACAGACCCGATATTGTGATAAAAAATACAGAGACCAACACCTGCCAGCTTATCGACATGTCTGTACCATCAGACCGAAACATCTGTCTAAAGCACAACAAAAAGAAAAGCAAATACAAAGATTTGGAAATTGAATGTGGAAAGTAAAAACAGAAACAATACCAGTAATCATCGGAGCCCTGGGGACAATCAGCAATGCTACAAAAGCAAGTACCAAGAAGATCTCAAACAGCATTGAACTAAAAACATTGCAAAAAAATGTACTCCTAGGTTCTGCACATATTATGAGAAAGGGATTGTAATTCAGTCATATCAAAGAGTAGATTCCATGCGAATGTGAAACTCCCCTTGGTCACGGCACAACCACGGGTTCTATATGACCTTGACCCGTTTTGCACTTACACGGAATCTGCTCTAAAACTAGTTAAACAAAAACCATTGTAAATAGATAAGGCCTTAGGAATAGGGTATATTCCCGGCAAAATGATGTAAGCAGCCAGTATTACACTGTGAAATAAAAGAAATAATAATAATAATAATAATAATTGAAACCATACTACTGCTAGAAGAAAATGGACTAACGACATGTACAGAACTGTGATGAAATGTTATTTTGAAAGTGAACCAGGAAAAAGAGGTTACAGAAAGAGAATGTTAAATTGCTGGAATAACAAAGGAATGTTTGAAGTGACCGAACAACAGTTGGCTGTTGACAGCCAAATAGAGTCGAAAACAACCATGATGACACAGATAATGAAAGACCAAATATATCTGCAAATGCTTCCATGAGTGTGCTGGATGAACTGAATATCTCTCAAGACCAACAGATCATTCTTAATGACATCAACAAAGAACTACACGAAGGCAAATTTGAAAGATTAGTGTCACTTAAGAAGGTTGAAAGAAAGCGGCTTCAGGACTGTGTAAATGAAATCAAGGATGTTCTTAAATTCGTCAAAACTGATAACATCACCGAGACGAACAAACTAATACACGCTGCAGCTACTATAGTAACACGAAAGCTAGGAATTTCTACCAATCCTAAAGGACCAAAGATGAGGGAACCAATGTGGAAAAGATGGCTGGCTGGACAGGTAGCTCAGTGCAGAAAAGATATCAGCAAGTTAGAGCAAAGTCAACAAGGAAGAAACATCAAAGGTCTTGCCCGCATTGAAAAGAAATATCGAGTAAAAGAGAAAGGTGTTGCAGTGGTGATTGAGGAGTTAAAACAAAGGGTGACTGCGAAAGCTGCAAAAATTCGTAGATACGAAGAAAGAATCAAACAGTACAAGCAGAATCGTATGTTTCACAATGATCAGAAAAGATTGTACCAAGAACTTGATGGAATAACAGAGGACACCTACATTCAACCTGACGTGCAAGAAAGCTGTGAGTTTTGGAGTAACATCTGGAATATCCCTGTAGAGCTTGAAAGACGCCAAGTGGTTGGATGACGTAAAGGAGATGCTGAGTGAAACAGGAGTACAGGACAACGTTACTATTAATCGCTGAGCAACTCGATAATATTCTGCAATCAGGAGATATCCCAGAGTGGATGAACCAAGGAAGAACAGTCTTGTGTGTCAAAGACCCTGAGAAGGAATGCTGTGGACAACTTTAGATTAATCACATGTCTAACCTTAATGGTGGAAAGTGTTTAGTGGGGATTCTTGCAGATAAGACCTACGCTCACCTGGAAGACCAACAACTGTTCCCTGATGCAAGAAAAAGGGGTGGCAAGAGGAGGATCTCGTGGCACTAAACATCAACTACTTATTGACAAGATGGGGATTAAGAACCGCAAACGACGGAAGACCAATTTGGCTATGGCATGGATACACTATCGCAAAGCATATGATATGGTACCACATTCATGGGATACTGGAGTGCCTGAAACAGATTGGGTGTGCTAAGAATGTCATTGGCACGTTGAACAAGAGTATGTTCAACTGGAAAACTGTCTTAACAACTGGACGGGATGTACTGGGCAGGTTCGAATTCAGAGAGGAATCTTTCAAGGGGACAGCTTGTCACCATTGCTATTTGTGATCTGCCTGATCCCACTGCTCTTACGTGAAACTAAGGGGCGGTACCATCTATGGGCAAACGACGGATCGCTGAACTACTTGCTATTCATTAATGACTTGAAATTGTTCGCCAAACGATCAGCGTGAGTTGTACTCTCTAGTTAACACCGTTCATGTATTTAGCAAAGACATTGGTATGGAGTTTGGACTCAAGAATTGTGGTCGAGTCATCACTATGAAACGGGGAAAGTTATCAGAATCAAGAAGGATCATCATACCCGATTGGAGCACCATTAACACTGTTAACGACGATGGCTACAAATATATCTTGGAGTCTTAGAACTTGATGATATATTACACGACGGTATGAAGTTGAAACTCAGCACTGAACACGCAGGGCCCGCGCGGCTCAAAAAACAGCACTTTCGCCAGGCATTTGGGTCAGTGGCAGCGCGCGTGAAACTACAAGCTGGCGGTTTTTTCAAAATGGCGGCTCGTAAATTTAGTGTCAGTGAAGTTCTTGAGCTGTTGGATAGAGACGAAGAAGAGAAAGAAATCAATGATGATGAGGAAGAAGAAGAAGAAAATATTGAAGAAGGAGATGAGCAATTAAGATCCTGGTTAGACAGCTTTCCAGCCCCAAATAATTTTAATTCTGTCCTCTTCAAAGATCTTGCTAGAGATCTTCTAAAGCCAGTTGTAGCCCAGTGTTCGGTTACTTGTAATGATGATGATTTACCGCCTGCTGAGCGTTTAAAAGGTAAAATATCAATTGACATTATAGTTTGCTCACTGTATGAAATGCAGCTGATTTCAGTGTTTTGTTCTTAGAACTACTCGAGCAAGATATTTAACTTGTGCATTTTGTAACTGTCGACCCTAGCAATAATATACTTAATAAATCTTATTCGAGATGCTTTATATATGTGAGACCAAAAAGAATGACTGGAGAATAAAAATATCGTTTCAGAGAATACACTATGTGAATTCATTTTTGTGTTTTTTTTATTATCATATTTCATTCACTCATGCATGCATTCATCATCAATTCATTCGTATATTTATGTATGATATTTATAGCTGCTACACTACTCAGCCAAGCAAGTGTGAATGCTGCTTCAGTTCTTCACAGTGAAGCAGCACTGTGGCTGGACAAAATTTCAAAGCGCCTTGCTGGCCAAGTTGCTGTTCGCTGCCCATACAGTGCCACCATCTCTCGGCACATTCCTTATGAAATATTCAAGGTTGCCAGGCGAGCTTTAGAGCATGCTAAGGATGACATTTTTCTTGAGCCTAAGTGCTATATTAAACGAAACAGCAAGGCTGAAGTTATTGCTTTCACCTCCTCCTATTCTTTCCAGAAATTCATGTCAATGATTGCTGGAATTAGCAGGGGTGAGGTGAAAAAATACTTCAGCCAAACTATCAAAGGAAAGACCAGAGTTGGCCATGTCGTCAAGCTACTAGTGGAAGAGGACAGCCAGTTAGCATTGACCTACCGCTTAAAAAGAGGACAACTGGACATCTCATTTAAATATGGAGAGTGGAATACACAAGGCTACCCTCTTCACAATTGTAAATTTGACCCAGAGCAATTTCTGTAATTATAAGCTGAAAGACCTGATTATATGAGGCAAGCTGATCTTGTTAACCAGGCTGGACTTGCTAGGTTATCCTGTTTCCAAAGTAATTGCAACAAACAAATTCTGTGTAGTGTGCAAACAGTATATCCATGAAATATTTGTATATACAAAATTGTGCAATTTTATGGAAATTCTATTGCTTTAATTTTCTATTGTTTAATTAGCACTATTTTGTACTATTTAGTAACTTGTATTTCATGGATACTTGTCATATTGCTTGCACTCTATGTACAAATGGCAAACAAAACCAGCCCTGACTTTGACTGTGGCAGCCCTGTTCATATAATCAGGTCTTAAGTACACTAAACTAACTTTTTTGTACCCAAATCCTCTCCCCAGTGCTAACATCTGTGTCAAGAAAAAAATCCCATATAAAAACCATTAATGAGGACCATGTGCTATATTTGTAATACATTGTTAATAATTTGAAAAAGCTTTGAAATCCAGAGGCATTCATTCTTGGACAAGGAAATCAAACAGTAGCTCTCTTTATCAAACTCATTAATAATTCATTAGAAAACCATATTAACAGAAATCACAACCATAATGTAGATCTTTATATTGGATAAAGAGTTTTGGCAATTTTCATAAACTTGAACTTGGATTTCCTGAACCACAAATGGTCAGACTTGGAAAATTCTGGTCAAATATGATATTTGACAACTAGACATTTGATAAGTAATATATAGAACTCAAGAGCAAGTTATATTGGGTGTAAACTTCCTTGCTTTCGGTTTGGATCTTTATCCATCAATATAAGACTCTCATTCTTTACAAATTATTTACTTCCACATACATGCTAGAGATAACGGCGATCAACATGCACTGTATATTTTTATTAGAAATGATTGTGAAGATGGAAATTCAAGCTTTCTTATTACAATTTCTTAATATCATTTTAATAAATTATGCATTATTATAAAAGTATTGGTTATAAACACATATATATACAATTTGGTTATAAACACTGCCTTATGAAAAACATTTATGAAAGCAGCTTAAGGTGCTGAATTTATGTAATTCTTAAAATAAATATTTCTTTGTACTTATAAATATACAACAAATTTTAAAAAATGTACAGATTTTAAAATGTACATCTTATAGATACAGCTAAAAATGTTAGTTCTTTGAACTTGAATTTGAATTCCAAAGCTTGGTTCACTCTAGCATTGCAGGAATACATGCAAGTTGAAAGAATAAACATTACATGTAAAATTAAGCCAACTAAGCACTCTACAGTATTTTAGGATCTGTCAGAGTGTTGACATTTGCATTGCCAGAGGGATCCAAGTAGATATTTACAGCTACAATTTACTTCTTTGTACTGCCTTAAATGTACAGTTATTTAAATGTAGTTCTTTGTACCTTTACGGGGACCATGGAGCAAGTTGAAGTGTGTGTGGAGGAGGAGGGACCCTCCCCTGGTCTGTCTCCATGGTCCCAGCTGACTTGAATGAACACATATTTAAAGATATTAAAAATGTAGTTGCTCTATACTTATAAAATTATCTACATATTTACAGCTAAAATGAATATTTTTACAGTATGTAATATCTTAAATATTTACAATAAAAATGCTGTTCTCTCAACTTGATATTGATATATATATATACACATATTTACAGATATTATATTTACAAGTTAATATATTCATGTACTTCTTTGTATTTACAATAAATGTAGATATTTGCAGATTTTTTAAAATTTAAGGTGATCGAAGAAAATAAGAACTTGGATTGATATTGATACAATTGTAATTTTGTGATTATAGGAAGCAGAACATAAGTAAAGTTTATGAGAGGCCCAATGATTTGCACTGTCATCCCAATCTATACTACTGTACTGTGACTATAACTGTTTGAATCATAAATACAAAAATGATTGCAGAAAATACTTTTATATAATAACAGTTCTGTTACGTCATCATTCTGTGTAGGAATCCCATGAGATTGCACTGACCAATCCCACAATTCAATGCGCTTACCTTCCCGCTCGATGGCGGACACGAGTCTCGACTAGCAAAGTTTTTACTCGAAATATACAGTCAACCGACCACAATTTCTTCGAAAAGTACAATCTTTGTACACCTTGAGTCGTAATCAAGCATTATCACAACAGAAGTTGTATAGTGGTCGTGTATTTCTGGACTGTCCTGCCACAATATGCTGAAATCAGCCGTGGCGCCAAAGATGAACGAAACCGAAGTCGATGGGACTGACAAGGTTACTTCAGAAAACCCACAGGGTTCAGTGTCGAAAGACAAAAACTCGAAGAAAACTCCCACAGGGAGATCGAGTAAGGGCAAATCGGCGAGTTCAAGCACAGCTAAGTCGCCAGAGAACTCCTTGCCCGCCGAACAAAACATCATGCAAGGTCTGAACGAGTTGAGAGACCTCCAACAGCAATCGCTCACTTCAATGAATGAAATGGTAAAGAACATGTCTTCCTCCATACCAGAGGCGATACTGAAATTCCTAGAATCAAAAGAGTCGAGGAAACGTAAATCAGAGGAGTTGAGCGATGAAGAATCTGATACTGAGGAACGTCAGGAATTGGCGGGAAAAAGTACCGCCACAGTTGAAGAGCTAACAAATGATATAGAAAAGCTCATAAATAATACAGGCGATGCCTCAAAAGATCATGAGACTGATGAGGATGAAATCCTATCAGAACTCTCCAAGTTATATCAGTCAGAAGGGGCTGTAAGCGATCCAATCAATACTAAGTTAGCATCGCTTGTTGACAAGATGGTTAAGACTAGCTTGTCTGGGGACAAAGCTAAAGAAAAACTAGAGAAATATAACAGACCAGAAAACTGTGAAAATCTGGTAAACACAAAAGTAAACCCAGAAATCTGGAGTAAGATGAGACCACACACAAGATCACGTGACTTGAAAATGCAGAAACTAGAGTTGACTCTATTAAAAAGCATGATTCCAATTAGCAAATTGTGTGATAAATTGCTGTCACTGAAAGGTTCCCCAAGACCATTATCTGGGGAGGAAGTTGGAGAGCTTCTTCAGCAAGGACTAGATGCCCTAACATTAACAGGTCACTCAGTAAATGAGCTTAATCTTAAGAGAAGGGAGCTCATCAAACCAGATCTTAATGATCAATATAAACAATTATGTGGTTCTCAAACTGCAGTTACAAAACTGTTATTTGGTGATGATTTACCAAAATCAGTTAAGGAAATAACTGAAACAAACAAAGTTGGACAAAAAGTGTCATCAAAAACATCATCATCATCAAACTCTTACTCAAGACATAATGTACATGTACATAACAAAAGACATGCCTCACAGAGTTATTCTGGTGAAAAGTCCTCTAGTTCTTTTTTGTACAGAGGCCAGGGTCACAGACCACCCAGACAGAAAAACAAACAGAAACAACAATAGTTGAAAAACAACACATGGAACTCCCAGTTAAGGTGAGTTCAATGTCTAACAATAGTTTAGCTCAAGCAGGTAAACTGAAATATTGCATTGAAGAATGGCAGAAAATTACTTCTGACAAATTCATACTCGAGTGCATACGTGGTGTAAAGATCAATTTTTCCTACACACCACACCAATATTATACCCCAAAGAAGTCTATGTTTAATGAAGCAGAATCCAATATAATCGATACAAAGATATCTGACCTACTGGTTAAAGGGGTACTAGAGGAAACTGGACATACAGCAGGGGAGTTTCTGTCCTCAATATTTATCAGATGCAAAAAAGATGGTGGTCACCGACTGATTTTAAACTTGAAGAGTTTAAATAAGTCAGTTGAATACCAACATTTTAAGATGGAAAATTTACAAAATGCCATTACTCTAATGCGCCAAAACTGCTTTATGGCCACAGTTGACCTAAAAGAGGCTTATTATTCTGTACCAGTCAGTGTATCTGATAGAAAGTACTTGAGATTTTCTTGGAAAAACAAAATATTTCAGTTTACCTGTCTACCTAATGGGCTTTCCAGTGCCCCTAGAATTTTTACCAAGCTTCTTAAGCCTGTTTACTCTACTTTAAGGTGTAAAGGTTTTGAGAATGTAGGCTATATCGATGATACTTACCTGCAAGGCGAGTCATCCAATGAATGCCAAGATAATATAAATCAAACTGTCAGCCTATTTAAAGGACTTGGATTCACAATTAATGAGGAAAAGTCCTCACTAACTCCATCACAAACAATCACCTTCTTAGGTTTTGTACTAAACTCAGTCAAAATGCAAATATCGCTGACACAACAGAAAGCAGATAAAGTGTCATCATGCTGCTCAAAAATCCTCTCAGTAAAATCACCAACAATCCGTGGGGTGGCAGAACTCCTAGGAACGATGATATCGTGCACTCCAGGAGTTTTGTATGCACCCTTATTTTACCATCAGTTAGAAATAGAAAAAACTGAAGCTTTAAAGACCAACAAAGGAAATTATGATTCCACTATGGAATTATCAGGAGCAGCAAAAATTGACATCCAATGGTGGATATCAAATATACACACTTCATTCAAACCCATTTCTCATGGAAAGCCAGCAATTATAATTTATTCTGATGCCTCACTCACAGGTTGGGGAGGAGTGTACAACCAAACCTCTACAAGAGGGTTCTGGTCTGAAAAGGAAAAGAGTTACCATATCAACTATCTTGAGATTTTAGCTTGCTTTTTCACATTGAAATCTTTTTGTGCCAACATGGAAAATACCCACATAAGGTGCATGCTTGACAATACCACTGCCATAGCATATATCAACAAAATGGGTGGTACCAAAGTGCTCTGTAATGGGCTTGCAAAACAACTATGGCTGTGGTGTATTGATAGGAAATTATGGGTTTCCGCTGCTCACATCCCTGGGAAACTAAACATAGAAGCTGACAGAGCATCTAGGGAAAATTCAAAATCTGACCTAGAATGGCAACTAAATCCAAAACTTTTTGATTGGATAACAAATACTTGGGGTAGACCCAATATTGATTTGTTTGCTTCTAGAATAAATCACCAGATAAAACCCTACATTTCATGGAAACCTGACCCAGAGGCATTAGCTGTTGACTCATTCTCTATCAATTGGGAAAATTATCATATTTATGCCTTTCCTCCTTTCTCATTGATCAACAGAATGTTAAAGAAAATGGAGGAAGATCAGGCAAGAGGATATGTTATAGTGCCACTGTGGACTACACAGGTGTGGTTTCCACGACTTCTGAAAATGTTGATAAAAATACCATTGTTACTGCCTCAGTCGAAAAGAACATTGTTGATGCCGACAGACAAAACAGCAACACATCCATTACACAACAAGATGAAGTTATTGGTCTGCAACTTGTCAGGGAATCCCTTAGAATCAGAGGAGTTTCGCAGAAGACTGCGGAGATCATCATGCAGTCCTGGCGAAAAGGCACACAGAAACAGTACTCAGTTTACCTCACTAGATGGACACAGTTTTGTAGTAAAAGACACATTAATCCCCATCAGGCAGATCCAAGTCAAGCTTTAGACTTTCTTTCAGAGCTCTATGATCAAGGGATTGGGTACAGTGCCCTCAATACAGCACGATCTGCACTGTCACAAATTCTTGTATTCCCTGGAGGAAAAACATTTGGGGATCACCCGCTTGTTAAGCAATTCCTCAAAGGTGTCTTCCAGCAGAGACCATCTCTACCTAAGAACTGCATTACATGGGACCCATCAGTGCTACTACAATACCTTAAGAAACTGTCACCAGTAAGGAAGCTGTCACTTAAAACACTGACAATGAAACTAGCTGCTTTAATGGCAATTCTGTCAGCTCAACGAATTCAAACGTTGCATCTTCTTGACTTGCGCAACATGGATCTTAAATCTTCTATAGTGAAGTTTAGCATTGGTGATAAACTGAAACACACAAGGCCTGGGACACACCTCCATGAATTAGAACTACTT
Organism: Telmatactis stephensoni; assembly: GCA_029948255.1. Classification (NCBI taxonomy): domain Eukaryota; kingdom Metazoa; phylum Cnidaria; class Anthozoa; order Actiniaria; family Isophelliidae; genus Telmatactis; species Telmatactis stephensoni. The sequence goes on from JALIZF010001521.1 coordinate 64,224, forward strand.
GCATATGCTCCAGACAGAAGGTTATGCATTGTTACTGTTATTAAAGAGTATTTAAAACGTACTGAACCCCTGCGGGAAAATTGTACCTCTCTGTTTATAAGTTTTGTTAAACCTTATGGTAAGGTTAGTAAAGAAACAATTTCAAGATGGATAAAAGTTACATTAGAGGCTGCAGGCATTGACTTGAAGAGATTTTCACCACACAGTACTAGAGCTTGTTCAACTAGTGCAGCAAGTAGGGCAGGAGTATCTATTGAGACAATCTGCAAAACTGCTGGGTGGTCACGTGACTCCACATTTGCCAAGTATTACAATAAGCCCACCTATGTCTCAGGACAAGTAGGGAACAGCATTCTGTCCTCTCAATTGTAATGTAAAGTTGCATTGTTAATATTTACTATAAAGTTACAGTTCTTACTGTTAAAGGCTTTGATCATTGTTGTCGGCCGCTCTCAAATACAAGCTCTAAATATCTCATGGGATTCCTTACGGAATCATGACGTAATAGAATTTATAAGTTAAACGAGACTTACTTGGAAGTTGAAGTTTGACTGGAATTCTGTGTAGTCATCATGAAGTAATAGGAATCACATGCCCTTCCCTCATTGACATTTTTATTATGTGTGCATCGTCACATCCCTCCCTTACTTAGGTTTGCATTTGCTCGCATCCACTTTAAAATATTGAATTATGGGTATGGTTAGTACAATCTCATGTGATTCCTATTACTTCATGATGACTACACAGAATCTCAGTCAAACTTCAACTTACAGGTAAGTCTCGTTTAACTTCCCAATTTCTTGACAAGTCTACATGGCTATCTAGAGAGAGTCGACAGTACATGCAGTAGCTGAAACAATGAAATCAATTAGTAGTATATTACTAGTTAAAAGTGCAACAAGTACAATCAGTTAAGAAGACCTGCTGCAATTAGGAAACACTTCCCCCAAAGAAAGGGGCAAAAACACAAGAAATTAAATACATTGAATGAGCCAAAGATCAATGTAGAGTGCAAATGACATATCTGTTATATATTTGTAATATTAAATTGTGCCATTTTATGCAAATGCTACTGTTTTCTTTAGTTTAATTTGAATCATTTTGTACTCTTTAGTAATTTGTATTTCAGATATACTGTTTGCACTTCAGTAGCATAAGCTAACTAGCTAGTAAACTTTGTGTCAATATTTGAGAATAAATGCTTTTAAAAATTTTGTAACTGCAATAACATTTTTCATATACTAACGTACATGTGTAACTGTGTTAAACAACAGAGCATGCAGCCATGGAATTGTAAACACTGTGTGCAGCCTGTTATAATGAATGCACTTAGTATGATTGCCCAATGCAAAGGATGCAACTACAACACAGTGTATGTTTAGTTGAACTGATACTACTATTTTTTCCACAGTTACTTGATAAAAGATATATAAAGCACATCAGGTGCTAAATTGCTACATTGAAGCTTTTAAAGTCAACCTTAACACCAATGGAGAAATTAAAGGGATAAAGGTTATCAGTTACTCATCTTGTAATCAGAGTCAGTAGTTATATACAAGGATGCAATATACATTGGTTTCACTGTACCTTCACCCTCAAAATCAACATTGATTTTAATGCTAAGAACTGTAAATCTGCATGTATATCAATAACCATTGCCCACTCTTGACAAAATTGAGAAACATTTATATGGATTCATGAAGTAAAGCAACATAATTTACACCTAAATTGACAAGGAACTTTTGAAATTTTTGCAAACATTCCCAAGACCAATGTAAATACAAATAAGAGATTATCCTTTTATCAAGCAATTCATATTGGAGGATTTTTTCTAAAGCATCACTTATAAAGAAAGGTACATGTAAAAGCTAACAATCAAAGCAATATGACATATTTAATAAATCAGAAATCATGAGATGAGATTGAAGCCAGGAGCATGTTGGTCAATTCATTTCTACAAATTTTTAAATTTATACATAGAAAAATACATAAAATTAAACCCAATTTTTTAAGGGTTTTAAAGTGACCATCTGTAAAAGAAATGATTATTTAGTTTGCTGCTGTTGATAGACAAAATACAAAAATATGAGCTGATCCATCCAGTCTGTTGAAACTGCTGGATTTAATGAATTTTCTGGGTGCAAGAACCCTACCTAGAGATAAATCGTTGCATAAAAAGGAATCAAAACATATAATGGTTCAATAAGTTTTATTTCATAAAGAGAGTATTTACATGCCTGGGTAAAAAAATGTGTACTGAATGAAACAAGGAACAAATGACATTGACATAAAATGTACTCACCAGGGCAGTTGTGGAGTCCATAGCAGCAAATAAAAAATATTTGATAATTATGCAAACTAAAGGTTATAAATTTATAGGAAGAACAACTTAATTTCATTCAGCAAATCTGACAATCCAACACCATATCCAAAAACCAACACATAATAAGATCACAATCATTATAGACCAACAGTAAATTCAATTCATTTAAAAAGACCCACTGCAATAAGGTAGCACCCCCCCCCCAAAAAAAAAAAAATCTAAAAAAGAAGAAAAATATAATACATTGATTGGACAATAGTACAGAAGACAGCAAGTGCAATCAATCAAGAAGACCCACTGTAACAAAATAGAACAAAACCTACCCCACCCCCACCCCCCACCCTTCTAAAAAAGAAGAAAAATACAGGAAATAAATAATACATTGATTGGACAACAGTACAGAAGACAGCAAGTGCAATCAATCAAGGAGACCCACTGTAACAAAATAGAACAAAACCTACCCCACCCCCACCCCCACCCCCACTAAAAAAGAAAAAAAAAATACAGGAAAAAATTAATACATTGATTGGACAACAGTACAGAAGACAGCAAGTGCAATCAATCAAGAAGACCCACTGTAACAAAATAGAACAAAACCTACCCCACCCCCACCCCCACCCCAACTAAAAAAGAAAAAAAATACAGGAAAAAATTAATACATTGATTGGACAACAGTACAGAAGACAGCAAGTGCAATCAATCAAGAAGACCCACTGTAACAAAATAGAACAAAACCTACCCCACCCCCACCCTTCTAAAAAAGAAGAAAAATACAGGAAATAAATAATACATTGATTGGACAACAGTACAGAAGACAGCAAGTGCAATCAATCAAGAAGACCCACTGTAACAAAATAGAACAAAACCTACCCCACCCCCACCCCCACCCCCACTAAAAAAGAAAAAAAATACAGGAAAAAATTAATACATTGATTGGACAACAGTACAGAAGACAGCAAGTGCAATCAATCAAGAATCAGGAATTTAATTAACTTTTGCTTTGATTTTTTCTCTTAATGGGTCTGAGCAATACCTGCATAAGGGTAACGTTGACAACTTGCCAAGACCACAACCACAGAAATCATCATTTGCAATGGCACGCTTTGGTATGTACGTAAGTCCACTGGATGTCACAGGCTTTGTGATGTTATATCCTTTCTCGCGTAACCAAATTAGGGAAACATACTCGTGCATGAATATTTGTTCCCATCTTGAATGATGTGTTGTGTTTGCACTGTACTTAGAAATAGAAATGTGCTTTGATTCCCTTCCCTCCATAGAATTAAGTCCCAACCCCATACCATACTTACCTTTCATTTCCTTAGCATGAACTGGTACAACATTGCCTAATGTCCATACTGTTGGAGTAATGGTGTAAAAACATACATTCAACTTAAAGTATTCCCTACACAAATGACCAAGATCACTGATTTCCTCATCTGAAATTGACAAACGATTAAAAAGAGATACACAGTTACGTAAAACTAAAGTAGTATAAGCAAGTACATGAAAATGGAACTTTGACTTTGAGCCAGCTGCCACATCAGGTTCCAAAGTATCAATGATATACATAAAATTCTTTAAAAATTGTCTAGAATCTTTACCTATGAACCTGTAATCAAAAGATTTAGACTCAGGGCCACTTTCATTATAATGCTTTATTACCTTCTTTGACAATCTTGAAAGACAACATTTAGACTTAAGTACCTGGACATATTTTACAAGGGGATTATGCGGTGGAAGCCCTAAAAATGAAACAGAGTTATTGGTAAGGCCAGACACTTTAAACACTTCATTAAGAAAGGATTTATGAATATGGGCACAGGCATTGTTCTTCAGGTGCAGAGGTTCCACATGAGCTAGATCAATAGTTTTTCCCAACAGAGGTGTAAATTCCTGTCTGCTTTTCAAGCTTCCTATCAGAGTAGTTAACTTCTGTCTCTGGGTTTTTGCACAGAGCTTTTTCTTGGAGTATTTCTTTTTTGCTGCTTCAACCTCTTGAACCACCTTGAGGCGATTTTCATATTTCCATGGCTTCCATAAGTTCTTTTTTTCTTTTCCAAATGTACCTTCTATATTCATATAATCATCTGTTGACACATCTGCAAAAGAAGAAAAGAACTTGGCACTGTTTGTTAATTCTCCAGCTAAAAAGGCAAGCATTTTCATGTCATTTGGCAATTCGCTGATTTTAAATTTAACATTTACAACCTTGCCATCAACAGAAATAGGAAAAGTTTCTCGTTCAATCATCTGGATCTCTGAAAACAACAAACTAATATATCTTAGTACAGCTAATGAATTTTCAGAGCAGTTTGCTCCAAAAATTAAAAAAATCTCATTGCTGCTAAGGACTCCACGACCAATGTTCAAAAAGCTGACCAGCCAAGCACAAGAAACATCATCTTTACCAAATGGGGCACCATCCCCACCTAAAGCAACAAAGAAATTGTTAGGTTCTCCAAACCATAACAGTTCATAACCACTTCTCTTATCTAAATAGAACTTAGCCAAATACAACAATGTTTCTTTTAAACTTCTATAACAACCACTTACCTTCTCAGACATTCCCTCACAAAGATCTTCAACACTATACAGGTTACCAATTGGAAGAGACTTGATAAAAGGCATAAGCTTATTGTATGACACAAGTCTAGGGACTGGGCAATTAGCTATTGATATGCGTGTAGTTTGCAACTTCTTATCATTAACTCTAAATGCACTATCTCTATAAAGTTTACGGTACTTGCGTTTCCCAATTACCCCCCCACTATAATACACTTGAACACTTCTACACATATTTTCATTGGACTTCTCATAAACTTTAAGAGCAGATTTATAAACTCTAGGTAAGACTTTTTGAACCTTTTTTGTAGTAGAAAACATTTCGAGGAGGACGTCGGAGGTACATCTTTTTAGAGTGGTGTCCATCAGTCCTACCATGGCCGCCCTTTTTGTTCCCCCATGTATTTCCTTGGCTGCTTCATATGTCTCCCTTCTACGCTTCCTTGCAATTGTGTCACCAAGTACCATTTTGCCATCAGTGAAGTTAGTCGGAATTCTCTTTTGCTTCTGCTTTCTGCTATCTGATCTGCCTGCCTGTAATTCTGTTCTTATCTCATCTAGATCCTCTATCTCCCTCACTACTTCTCCTATCTGTATACAAATTAAATTACATTTCAGATAACTAATTAAAAATAATCTGACTGAATTCAGAAAATTTAGATATGAATTATATCTTACAGGGTTGAACGTATATATTATACTACCAAATATGAGCTGGAAAATACAAAACACTGACCCCCATCCCTTGGACTATCTACATGGACTACCTCTAAAATGCAGGTCTATACGCATGTATCAATAATTGTTTTTGTACTGTTATTGATATTGTTTTATCAACTTTACTCACTTTAGTTAAAATTAGTGTTAACCCACCTTTAGTAACAAACAAAGCTAATTCTTTTTCATTTAAGAAATATAATTTAGAAATCCATAAATAATGGGAAAATGTCCTTTATAGGTGGTGCACCATACAAATATATTGACCAGAAGAAATGGCGCTTCAAGTCAAAATGCATTCCCAACCTTTTTCTGGCACCCCCTCCCCATGATTTAACCTGCATAGCTTTTTAAATCCATTGATTTATAGGTATTCCCTAAGTAGTAAAGTAGGGAGCCAAGATCTGGGGGTCAGTGAGTGCAGTTTATAGGTATGCAAATTGATCGAAGCTCTATTCTACTTGTATTAAAGTTAAATAGCCCCTCCTATATTGCAAATTACTTTTTATATTCATGGTCTTATTTTCACAATGTGCTTGCAATTGCAGTTAAGATAAAATTTGATATAATTGCAATTTTAGAGCACAATTTCGTAAGGCATGAGGCAATTTCGCGGTACAGCTGATTTACACGTGCGATCGGTACAATCCGTATTCAGTTCGCATGTGTTTGATTGACTATTTGACGGCGTTTACTCATGATGTTCAAGACTTCAAACAATCTCGTTTTGTTTATAATCACTACAAACAAGACAAAAACAAAATTAAAGATGTAAGTTAAGTAGCGTACAAACTTGTAAGCTTATACTCTCGCAGATTTTCTTAACTAAATCCTTACGCGATTTTGGACGTAAACAACGTAAACAACATTTACATCAAATACTTATTTCATACCTTACTATCTAATCGTTTAAGCTGGACTTGTTTGGCAATCAGCAATCTTTCCTTCTCCCTTCTCTCATCGTCCAGCTTCTGTAATTCCTGGTCTAGTTCTTGAATCGACCGGTTCTTCATCATCTGCTCTTCGCGTATCGCCTTCTGTCTCTTTCGATGTAGGCCGATACTGTACCTTCCCATTGTTTTCAAGATTATTGAGATTTCAAGCAGATTCCGGTAAAAAGCACGACAAATCAAGGACAAAATTAAAAAAACTAAAAAGATAGAGTTGAAGTATTTACATCGAGCTGTCAAAATCAGTCGTTTAAAAATTATAAAAATAATACATAACGAAAATTTACCAAGGGTATAATTCGACGGTTTGTAAGAAATTTAAAAATTGAACAAAAGGCTTTGGTTTCACAAGCTTTTGCAAACCGCGCGAAGAAGTCAACCCTCCATGTTTGGTATCTTTGCAAAGCTCGAATTTCGGGCTACAATTTCCCGCCATCCGATTGCTTCTTCGGGAAAATACGAACATTTTACGAGACTCAAAACATAGCGCTCGACGAAAGTCGTAAATTCGATCCCAGTCCCTCAAAATTAACTCCCGTCCACTGCAACAGTTGTTACACACAGGGGTGCTGTTTTTTGAGCCGTGCGGGCCCTGCATGGAATATTTCAGATGTCTACGGAAAGTACTTAAATCAAAGCTTAATGGTAAGAACACAGTGATGGCCATCAATACATGGGCAGTACCGGTCATGCGTTACGGTGCTGGGGTAATCAATTGGACAAAGGTAGAGCTGCAAAATATCGACAGGAAAACAAGGAAGCCGGTGACTATCTACAGAATTTTACATCCTCAGAGTAATGTTGATCTGCTGTACTTGCCTCGGGCCGTCGGAGGATGTGGTCTGGTTGGAATAGAGGACTGTGTGAAAGACGAAGAAGAGAGCCTTGCCTGTTATGCGACAAAGAGTAGAGAAAGGTTGATGGTTATTTGCAGAAATGAAAGAGTATTAAAGATGGAACATGGAGTCGCTGAAAGCCTCTCGACGATCAGAGTAAACAAAATATCGGAACGAGAAGGAAACTGGGAAAGTAAGGCTCTTCATGGCCAGATTCTAAGCCAAACTAAAGACATCAGAGACTCTTCGTCGTGGGATTGGCTACGTAAAGGAGACATCAAGAAGGAAACAGAAGGAGTGATCTTAGCGGCTCAAGAGCAAGCTTTGCGGACGAATGCTATAAAAGCAAACATCGACAAACAGAACGTATCGGCATTAGGCCGAATGTGTCATCAGAGAGAAGAATCAGTAAACCATGTTATCTGTGAATGCAGCAAGCTTGCACAATCTGACTACAAGAAAATACACGACGACATTGCTAGAATTATACATTGGGAGTTATCAAAAGTGTACAGACTGTCGCATGTGGAGAAATGGTATGACCATGCTCCAGAAGCTGTAATTGAGTCGAACGAAGTTAAGCTTCTGTGGGATTTCAACATACAAACAGACAAAGTGATAGAACATCGACAACCTGACATAGTTGTCGTTGATTACAAACGAAGACACTGTCATATCATCGACATCGCTGTGCCAGGTGATTCGCGTGTTGAAGAAAAAGAGAGGGAAAAAGTAGACAAGTACCAACAAATTAAGAGGGAGATTACTCATTTGTGGAACATGAGAGTCACTGTTACACCTATAGTTGTTGGAGCATTGGGAATCGTGACTCAGAACTTAAAGAAATGTATTGAACGTATTGGTTTGAATGTAAAGGTGCACTTGTTACAAAAAGCAGCCTTATTAGGGACTGCAAGAACATTAAGAAAAGTAAGTAGAATGTTCAGTAGATTGCTCTACAAAAACTTGTAGAATAGTGTGTGTTAGTGCTGAGAGTGACCCGTTGATTGAAAATGTGAGTTATTGAGTTTATTTTACGGGTTAATGAAGAGCACTCTTCTGATAAGAAATGTACATGTAATTTTTGTAGCTTTTGGTTTTGAATGTCTGAGGCTTTAGGCTAAAGCCTGACTAAAGTAGAACCAGGAAATTTGTAAATAAGAAATATCCTGTGATTAAATAAAATAATAATAATAATAATAATAGATCCGTGCTGATGGGTGGATGACCAACACGTTAGGAGGTCTCTAACGGACAACTCATAGAAGTGGCGAACCTATGGTGTACGAAAGCCTTGTCCAAAAAGCCGGGTAACATTGGATGGACTAAACTCCGCCCGAGCATATTAGATAACAAACAAATGGAGCAAATTGATCAAAATCATCAGAATTCCACAGCAGGAATAAATCAAGAACTGAATACTCAAAGTCAATTTACAGAAGCTGCAAATGCTGAAGACGTTAGAAGAGTACAATCTAATAAAAAATCTCGAACTGGTTGGGGATTTGCTGAAAAAAATTGACTAGTGGAATTATACAAAGAGGAACGGAATAAAGGAGCCGGTTTTATGAAGAGATTAAAGAAAAGATGGGACCAAGAGAGTGATCGACTAATAGAGACATTTAGATCCAGGCTTGTTTCATTTACCGCTGACTTCAAACCGCGGTTAGAGGTTTGCAGTTTGACGTTTCAGGGAATGCGCAAATGGTGCATTTAGATTGCCCTCATAAATATTGATACGTCAAGCCGGGACACCATAGACTTCTGGGAAACGGACAACGATTCCAATATGGCATCCTCTGCAAGGTGAATAATTAGAAATGACAATTGAACAAAAAGTACAGTTTCAACAAATTTTATTCATTGTCCATTCACATTATTTCTCAAATTATTTTTTTATAGGCAAGAATTCGATGATATCGTAACAGTGATGTTGTATAATGACAGTAGTTCAGACGATGATAGCAGTTCAGACTCAAGCGATACTGATGATGACCTTGATCTTTTGTTGGTTGAAAATATTTTCCCGACTACAATTAAAGTTAACACACCTCGACTAAAACTGGAAGACCTTAGTGAGGCTCAATGTCAACAGATGTTTAGGTAGTAAAGATATGTTATGTCTTTCGTTGATTCCCGGTAAACTTAATTCAGTCTTTAATTATAATTGTTGTATATCAGGTTTGAAAAGCAAGACATGTATTGTCTTCGAGATGCATTAGATGTTCCAGCTCACTATATCTGTATTCAAGGAACAAAAGCTACTGGATTAGAGGCTCTCACGATAATGTTACGACGCCTAACCTACCCAAATCGCTGGTGTGATCTCCAATCAGTATTTGGTAGAAGTCAATCAGAGCTCTGTCTTATTTTCAGTAAAGTTAGTTTCTCAAAAAGTTAGATAACTCTGATACCCATTTGTAATTTTTGAATACTGAACGAAATAGCATATATAGAATACTGTTGAGAATAAACAAACAAAAGCTATCTTGAACTTCTCTTACAGATAATTGATGACATTTATGAACGCTTTCATCATTTACTTGATTCATTGGACTTAGTGTGGCTTGATCCTGAAGCTTTTTCACAAGTCATACATGCCAAGGGAGCACCTCTAAATCAGTGTTGGGGATTCATTGATGGAACTCCTCGACCCATGGCACGCCCTACTAGAAACCAACGAATCATGTACAGTGGACATAAGAGGGTTCACTGTTTGAAATTCCAGGTACTAATAGCTAAAACTACACTAATTTCACCAATTATCTAATGTTATTAATTTTATTAATTCGTATTATTAGTCAGTACACACACCCAATGGTCTCATTGCCAACATGTTTGGACCAATAGAAGGCAGGAGGCATGATGCCTTTATGTTAGGTGTAAGTGGGCTATCGAACCAGCTGCACAGAATTCAAAAGCCAAATGGAGAACCCTATGTAATCTATGGTGATCCAGCTTATGGTCTCTCTCTCAACATACTGGCACCATTTCGTGGAGCACAGCTAACTGCTGCTCAAAAGCAGTTCAATAGTGATATGAGTAAAGTTAGGGTTAGTGTTGAATGGGGGTTTGGGAAAATATGTCAAAATTTTGCATATTTAGATTTTAAAAAAAATCTGAAACTTCTACTTCAGCCTATTGGGAAGTATTATTTAGTTGCATGTATACTAACAAACTGCCACACTTGCTTGTATGGTTCACTTACTGGAAGTTTCTTTAGCTTGGATCCACCCTCACTGGAGACTTATCTATCTAATCAATAGCTCAGAAACCAGTTATGGAACAAAACCAAAAGCTTGATAAAACCAATAACATTTTTGCAGTAGAGTGATGGCACTTAATCCATGAAATAGATATTAGTCTAACAGACATTAGTAGACACTATTTCCATTGTTTTCTTTTGTTTTGATTGGACTATTAGACACTGACTAATAGATTTTGTTTCACGGATTAAGTGCCATCACTCTAGTTCCTACAGAGTATTGTGTTTGTGCTCTTAGAGTGTATTCAACATGTGTGAAATTAGTGTGATTTTCATCAGACTGTAAAATAAATACTAGCTCTTAGGATCTAATAGTCAAATGAGAACAAAAATATATTCAGCCAGGGTTTACTGTGTATTAGTTTAGTATATATTTCACATTCCAATAAAAATCACTCTAAGCAAAAACTAAATTGTACAAATTAGCACCAAACAATAGAAAATAGAGTGATTGCAATCAACCTGTGAAATAATTAGGATACCTAATTTCCCTTGTCTCCTTTTATGTCTGTAAAACTATTATACACACTATCATACAGTTTTTATTCAATGGGTTTATGGCAATCACTCTAGAAATCACACTTAAACAGTGCAAATATACTAACTGCATAGTGCACAGAAAAAGAATCCGGATTTTTTAAGATTTAGTACTATTTAGATTTTGTACTTTTGCATGGTTTAAGTGTGATCACTCTACTAATTAAGCATTCTTGAATGTTTTGTGCAGTGAATGTTGCACACAATTTCAATACAATAGAGTTATCAAATCAAATTAATAAATGTCATATTTTTCAAATGAATGTACAACTTTATTTGAAACAAGCTTCAATAAATATAGAGTAGCCTTTATAATAAAATACAACATCTGTATAACATACTTATATCTATATATCTCTATATCTCTATTTGAACATGCTTAATTTTTTAACGTGCTTCAGATCAATGCAAAATATGACTATTTAGACATCTCAAACTTTTTTCTGCAAAAGACTGAAAATGGCTTTTCTCTCTTCTAATTCTACCTTAGCTCTAGCTTTTCTTTCCTCTGCTTCATCAGCATATTTTTGTCTTTGGAATTCTAATTCCATCTTTCTCAACTCCAGCTCCTTCTCCTTGATTTCTGCTTTTCGAGAGTACTTTTCACTGAGCATCTCTATAGCAGATGCCTTACTGGCACGTATTTTCTTCTTGGGTTCTGCAAATTATGAAATATTTTTCATTCTATTACTATTTGAATACTAACACTATGAGCATATAAGGTAGTAGCATTTATTTGGGCATTGCTCATAGTGTTTGTACATTAGTTCATTTATTCAGTCACTGAATAACAAACACTGGCTTACTTTTTGTTTTCTTTGAATGAGACTGTGTACTTCCACTATCATCATCATCATCAAGATCATCAAGATCATCATCATTCAGCTGGTCATCATCTTCATCAGATGAGGAGTTATCTTTGTTTTTCTCCTTTTTTCTCTCTGTAGTATCAATCATATTATATTTACTGATAAAGATTAAAGGCTGCTTGCTTTATTTCATTTATCTAAATAAACCAAACAAGAAAGGTAAAGATTAAATATCTTATAAAAATATTTTACTCACTGGCCATGCCTGTAAGTGCTGCTGCACGCATTTCTTCTGCTCTTTCCCTATCAGCCTTCTCTTTCTGTGATTTCTTTTCCCTTTCCTTCTCCTTGATGTCTTTCATATCTCTTCGGTAAGTAGATATATCCTCTAACAGCTGTGATAGTTCCGTAAACTCTTCTTCAGTCCCAGATCTGAGGAAACAAGTTCAGTAGAAACTAAAAAAGATGTATAATTTTTAAAAATCTTGTAGTTGTACTCAGTATATTTACCTCTTTAAAGCTTTAGCTTCATTCTCCTTATGTTTGTCTACGAGTCTGTCCATTCGTTCTCTGCATCCCCTAGCTTTGATTTCTATAGACTGATAAGGTTTTGTCCATGATGTAAATAGGTTGCTCAGTGTTTCAGCAATCTTTTCCCAATCGGTTGGTTTTTCTGGTGCATTTTGCACCACCTCTTTTGCAAGAGCTATATCATGTCTGACCTCTGGCCATCTAAAAGGCGGCATTATTATAAGGTTTTAGCAAACAAGTTTATGAGAAAATCTGCAAAAAAAAGCGAAGAGAATTATCATGACTGTAGTTCACTTGTGTGCCGCCATGTTGGATTTCTTGTTGTGATAGTGTGTACACTACAAAAGTCAAAAAACATAAACATTAAAGCTTCTGCAAACGCTAACTTTACAGACGTTTAAAGAATAAATGTTCCTCAATATTTTTAGAGTATTTAAACGTTGAGTAAAGGGGGTTTAAAATAGGAATTTGCTGAGGTAAACTACTTACCTGAAAACTCTGACTTCCACGTTCGAAACACCAGAAAAAAAACTCAAACGCGACGTCTGAAGCGAGTCACGTGACTGGTAGCGGTTTCCGGTTTGAAGTTCATGGTAAAAATCCTGGATCTAAATGTCTCTAATATCAGCACAAAACCTCTATGATAATGCAAAGAGATTTGAGAAAGATCCACAGCTGAACGAACTGGTCGAGAGAAGAAGAGAGGGAGATGAACCGAATCGACAAGTTGTAGCAGGAAATGGTAAAGACACGCAGAACAGAGCTTTTACATGGAACACGGATATGAAAGTAAGACTTTGTGAAATAGGCTTAGAAGAGAGAAAGAAAGGAAAAGGGTTCATGCGGCAGATGAAAAGTAGATGAAACGCTGAATTCCCCGATTTCTCTTCAGCAAGTGAACAAAAATTACGAGACAATGCAGCAAGACTCAAACGTGAGAAGGAAATCATGAATTTGGTGTTAGTGAGAAAAAGACATGAAGAAACCATCGAAGAGGACGGAAGTATGCATGAACAGCAAGGCGAAATGATGGATGTGCAAGAAAGCATTAGTAACCAAACAAGAAGCGAAAGTGAAAGTCAAGATAATGAAGCAGAAATCCGTGAATTAAGTCAGCAAGATAAGATTCTGGAAGCCATCTTCTTGGAAGAACTTGAAAAGCTACAACCAACAACATTAGATAGCATTGAACCAAGAGAGAGGTTACTGAAAGTAAGAATGTCAAAAGAATTAGAACTGAGCGTGAACAGTGTTCTTGGTTTTTATATTAGTAATGTCATGGATATTGGACGCTTAACAGATATGGTCTACGCTATGGGCAGAGCAATGGCTAGAGCACTTGATGTTACCCCTAAAGAGAAAAAACGAGTCATCAAGGGAGGAAATAGAAGAGAAAGGAAACTAAGACGTGAAATTAAAACACTTAGACAGTGCATAGCAAGAACAAGTAATGAGATCCATAGGAGAAAAGTAAACCGGAAGCAGACGAAGAAGGAAAAAAGAATATTGAAAGAAAGTAGCGCTAATCTTGAAGAAGGGAAAACAAGGGCAAGTAATCTAAGGAAAGCTAAAGAAGAATGGCTTGATGAATTAAGATATAAGAAAGTAAAATTGTGCAAGTTGGTTACAAAAGGTAAACGCATAAGGAACAATGCTATGTTTAAGGAGAATGAAAGTGGACTTTATAAGAAATGTGCCGCGAGTAAAGATAACGTTAAGGAAACAGTTCCAGATATGGAAGATCATGTTTCATTCTGGGGAGAGATATGGGAACAGGAAAAACTTACGCCCGAACAACCATGGATGAAGGAAGTAGAACGAAAGCTTAAAGAAAAGATATGGAATATTCAAGATTTTAATGTGAAGCTAGAGGAAATGAGAGAAGTGATTAAAAAACGGAAAAAATTGGACAGCACCTGGAATTGATTGTGTTCAAAATAACTGGTGGTAAAAGTTTACATCAATGTGGGGAGCACTGTGTAGAGTCACTGTGTGAGTTAATGGAAAGTGGATAGGTTGAGTATCCCTAAGGGTTTATCAGAGAGAAGAATGATATTCTTACCAAAAACAATCTAAGTTCAGTAAGAGATTGTCTGATCAGATGTTTCAATTACTGTCTCACAAGATCTATTCAGACTTATCCAGAAAGTATATGATAAACGCATGCACTAAAATCTTGGGATGAAGCACAGTTAGGGACAATGGAAAGTGTACTTGGGACAGTGAGATCATTTGCTTGTTATACTGTATCATGAATGAAGCTAGAGAGCATCAAAGAAATGTGGCCGTTGACCTTTCGTGACTTTCAGAAAGCATAGGACAAAGTTCACCATGACTGGATGTTAAAAGTGTATGGATGGGAATACCTGAAGATGTTCACCTGGTCATTAAGACCTTGATGAAAACCTGAAAAACTAGACTTCAAGTATCATCGAACACCAGCAGATTGATAAATATTAACTGTGGATTCTTACAAGGAGACAGTTATTCGCCTGTTGGATACTGTTTATCGTAGATTCCAATCTGTCTACTGCTGAGTGAAACAAGAGGGTACGGAATGGGTGAGCCAGGTAATAGAAACATCAAAAAGACACACAGTTTGTTCATAGACGACCTCAAGGTTTACCAAGAAAACCATCAACAGCTGCATTGTGCAAACGAATTAATCGTAAAAGCAAGCAGTGATACTGGTGCATGTTATGGAGTAAAAAAGTTCGCGGAAATGGTTTTCAAGAAAGGAAAGATGGTTAAAGGTGATGGACTTGACATATTTGAAGAAAGAATGAAAGCGTTAGACCCTGACAAGAACGAGTGGTACAAGTTTTTGGGAATCGAACAGTCTGGTAAGATAAACAAAGAAACAGTGATGTCAAGGATGACATCAGAATTGAAGAAAAGACTGGAGAGCTTGACGGAGCTAGAACTGTACGATAAGAACTTAAGCAATCAACTCTAGGGTAATACCAGTAGCTGCGTATGCAATGAATGTGTGTAAATTTACTAAAACAGAATTGAAAGAACTAGACATGACCATCAAGAGAGTACTAAGAACAAAGAACATGCTTGGAACTCACTCAAGTGATGAAAGGCTGTACATGTCTCGTCAGGAAGGAGGGAGAGGACTTAAAAGTTTCAGGGATGTCTACACAAAAACCAAAGCACGCGTGGCCTGTTACATGGCTTTGTCAGATAATGGGTGGCTTAAAGTTACTTGGAGCAGAGAATGCAGAGATGAATATTGTTCAATAAAGAGGGAGGCAGAAGAAAGTTTGAGGTTTGTTGTAGTAGAGGCAGAATTTCAAAGTGGTAGCGTAAACGTAAACGGAGATGAGTATGTTGGATCATGGAAGAAATGTTGGACAAAGATCAAGGGAATTATCAAGAATGGAATAGCAACAACAAGGAAAAACAAATACATAGAGAAGAAGATGCAAAGCAAGATCTATCGTGAGCAGGATATAGAGTGTAGTACTTGGTTAACATCTAACTTGGATCCAAGGAAAACAGCAGCAATCATTAATGTTCAAGAGCAGATGATTGAAACACGATGCTGGAAAAGTTTAAGAGGAATTGAGGTGGCAACCGAAATGTGCAGACCGTGTGGTAGTCAGAAAGAGACAGTTCACCATTTACTTGCAGGATGTAGGGTACTAGCAGGAAAAGAATATACCTATAGACACAACAAAGCTTTGATGGTTTTTGCAGTTGCATGGGCGCAAGAAGAGGGATTATTACCAGAATCAACAGTTTGGTACAAAGAGACACTGGAGAGAGGAGATACGTTGGAAGGAAATGGAAAAAAGATGATGTGGGACTTTGAATATAAATTAAGAAAGTACGAAATAGTGAGAAGACCTGACTTGACGTTGGAAGACACCAAAGAGAGATGGATTTGGCTGGTAGGCCTTGCGTGACCACAGGAAGACAACATCCAGCCAAAAGAGATGGAAAAAAAGAAAAAAGTATCGACAACTGTCGTTTGAGATTAGAGAAAGAAGACCAGGATATCACGTGGAAGTGTTACCGCTGATAATACGAAGTTTAGGAGGAGGAGTGAAACGCCTGGAGTTGCAGATCAAGAAAGTCATCAAAGACTGTAACGTGGCACGAACGATTACAAGAGAAATACAAAAAACAGTTTTGATGGAAAGTGAAACAATTATTAGAAAAGTGATATCAAATATTATTCAACCAGAAGATTGAGACTTAAAGTGTAAAATGTAAACATAGACTAGCAAAACTTGGTAGTCTTGCCATTTTAAGTAGGTCATTTGCATTCCAGCGTCATTCATGTGGCATGCATTTTAGTAGTTTTTCGGATAGCTATATAAATGATGCAACAATGTGACTGACCTATTTGGCAAAATATTTGTAAACATATACATGTTTGTCTAGACTGATTCCATAAGTCGGTCCCAGTTCGCTCTCTGACGATTTTTTTTTTCGCTCACGGGACCGACTTATCTCATTCATCAGCCGTTGCTGTACAAACCAAAACGAGGCTCTTGAATATCTAATGAGCCTGAAGTAAAATTTCATAATTTCAACGTTTCTTTATCGGCTACAACTCAATGTTTTCTCATAAAAGTACTCCTATAATGTTTGTTTAAATCAAGCTGAGGACGTTTGCTTAAACTGTGGCAGTTCTCAGAAAGAAAAAAGAAGAATTGTGGGCAATGAGAATGAAGAGTTAGTTTACAATCTTTACGGTGTGAATCTAAGGCAAAGAGAACAACACACATCATGGAACATTCAAATTTTATTAAAACATAAGCTTACCACTGAGTTACACAATGAGCCTCATCAACATCAATACACCCTAGAGTATTTTTAAATGTAACTCCGGAGAGATAAACGGCTTATAACGACCAATAACTGCACAACTTGTTTCACAAGGGCATGACGAAAACCATTGGGCTTTGTCAGATAATATTACAATCATAAGTAGCCTTGTATTTGCCAAATTTGACCTCTTCTGTCACAGTCTCCTTCTCCGGCAAAGGTGATACAAAAAATATTGCCGTTGCTGACCTTTACATCTAATAAATCAGGCAAAACGTTTAACCAAATCCTGTGGGAAGATAAACAAACATGTCTTTCCCCTCTAGAACTTGTTCAATAGCTTTTCTTTGGAAGGGTGTAGGAAAAATGAAGACCGGAAAAACGAAGACCGAAGACTGAAGACCCCGGAAAAACGAAGACGCAACCGCAGAAAAACAAAGACCCCCTAAAATCTAAAAAAAGAAGAGTTTTTTTATTTACCCGACAGTTTACACGGTTCGAACGCATTTGTGATCGCCATTAGTGGAAACCATCGATTCATTACATTTTAATAGATTACACCTCATTTAACTGTTTTGACTCTTCTTTTTTTGTTTGATTTTTACTTAAAAGTTTAAAGAGAACATATGATAAGGTATAGAAGGTGAATACGTTGCTATTTGACCGTGTAATTTTGTCACGTTCCTCAATCGTCACGCAACAACACAAAAACAGTAAACACTGGCGAGAAGTAGATAGTTTTTGCATTTATGAAAATATCCTATTTATTCAGTACATCATCATGAACTTTTTGGTCTATTTTCTGTCGATCTGGCCTTTTTGACGAGATGAACAGAAAATAAATTTACAAACAGTAGTTGAGTTTGTGATCGAGTCTGTAACTCCTGTTCCAAGTTCATGCTGATGTATATAAAGAACATGGAGTGTAATTCGAAGAGTAAACATTTCAAGATATTCTGAATGCATGCTAAAGTTCTTGCTTACGCTATCTCAGTTAACTTTCATTTTATTCCACTCATTTAATACGTTTTGGGAAACACGACAGTTCCAGTGTTTCAAAGACGTGCAATTTGAAACCGTATCAAATTTACAAATACTGATAGAAACAATCGACCAAAGAGATCCATGCAAGATCCCCCAAATATAAGATACAATATAAGTCTCCAAAATTTGGTTTTAATCTTTCTTTGTGAAGCATTTTTAGAGCACCGTTTCTTTAGATAATTTATTTGCAATCCACAGCTTAAAAGTTGACCTCACAACAAGTTGTGAAATACTAACAAAACCCTTCGTTTCTTTTTCAAATTAAAGCACGCACACACACAAATCAAATCAAATAAAGCTAACAAACAAAAAAGGGATAAATAAACATAATTTTCCTACTTTTTTCTTCGAGTTTTGTGTTTAGCAGATGTCACGCAAGCAACTTGTCACACTAAGGTCGTCGCAAATAAACAAAGAGAAGACTCAGCGAAGCGCGTGTGTTGGCGTTCAAAATTCTCAGACTTTCAAATATCTTATATTTGGGGTTTCTTGGATTTTTCCGGGTGGAAAAACGAAGACCTGACCCCGGAAAAACGAAGACCCTCCAAATATACCAAAATATAAGATACAGTACAAGTCTCCGAATTTTGGTTTTGACGAATTTTGGAGACTTATATTGTATCTTGTATTTGGGGGTCTTCGTTTTTCCGAGGTTGGGTCTTCGTTTTTCCGGGCTCTTCGGTCTTCATTTTTCCGGTCTTCGTTTTTCCTACACCCTTCTTTGGAACGGCTTTAACGTTATCTTCGTTGTAAGTGATAGTTGTTTTCAAAAACAAAATGGCGTCTTAAGTGAAGTTTCAGCTCGGTACAATAAGACATAGTATGTGATTGGTCAAAATGTTTTGAATGGCAATAACAAACGATTTCATTGGCTATCTCGTTTTTTCGAGATACGGATCATTTTTGAGTATGTTTGCAAATAAGTTGGACCTGTGAGCGAAAAAAAAAAAAATCGTCAGAGAGCGAACTGGGACCGACTTATGGAATCAGTCTAATGTTTGTCAGGCCTCACGAGGCTATTAGTAAAATAATAATAATAATAAGGAATTTCTATAGATAGACAACCTGAGTGGAGGTTTTATTCACACTACAGGTGTAAGATACTGCTTAGCCTCGACCCCAAGACCTGGGGCTTAGAGACTAAGCACACTCTGCAGAATGAGGGTGGTCCCTATGACCGCAGACGTCTGCATACCACCCAGAACGTCTGGAATACCTAGATCTTAATAATAATAATAATAATAATAATAATAATAATAATAATAATAATAATAATAATAATAATGGAAACTTTATTTGCTTATAAATACAGTTGTGAATCTCACTATAGGCAATAAACAACTGGCTACTTGAATTGATACATGAGTAATATATATAAATGTGTATTTACAAGGAATCAAATTAAACGAATAAAAATAAATAAATAAATTAGGATTTTAATAGTTCTGGGTCATTCCAAATCTTATTTCTGCAGCAAAATATATAGTATGTTGCTCTAATGGCAAGATTTATCATTTTTCTAATAATATAGAGTTGTTGTTTTTTATCAATGCCAATGTCATTCATCATGTCTAGGAAGGTGGAGCATTCATCCGAGAAAACGCCAAGAGAACTCATGGAGAGGTTAACAAATTTAACACATCTGTAGTCACTGTTCAAGTCGTTAATCAGGTTCTTGTATTTTTCTCGTAATAATAATAATAATAATAATAATAATAATAATAATAATAATAATAATAATAATAATAATAATTTGAAATATATAATAGGAAATTGCCCAGATTATCGTAATCCGCAGTTTCACTATGAACAACACTTGTAAACAAAGTGAAAGTTTGAAATAAACACAATAATAATAATAATAATAACATTTCATTTTCTTTTTTATTCTTCCTCCATTTGTTGTTGAAGCATAAGCATTTCAACTAATGGACTCATCTGAATGTAACTGTTGGAAGTCAGCTGAGACTCTCCCCCTTTGTTTATTTGGGACTTTTTAACCTTGGATGGAACATTTACTGCATCCAGATGCTTTTCCCAGTTTGGCTCCTCGTTCACTCCGCCAGAATTCCCTTCCAAGATTTCGTCTGTCCAGAGTTTCAAGTGTTTACTACCATATCTCCACAATGTTCCTCTTTTCTCAAGGTCTCTCACTAATCCAACATGATTCTCATTCCATACTTCATTTTCTTCTTTAGTTCCACCAGAGGACAGATCTAATTTTCTTTTCCTACTTGTAGTAACGGTGTCGTTAGTTCCTAGATTTTGTGAATAGTTACATGAAAATTGATTTAATAAGACAGAACAATAAATACTGATAACCTCTGAAAATAAGAAAGCTGGGCTTAAATTTGCTATATATGGGTATTAAATTACATTGTTTATAGATGAGTTTGCTAGGTACAATTCAAAACAGAAATAATAGAACTGAGATAAGGGGGTTCTTTTCGGAGGTTTACAGCTTGAAACCCAAGTCTGACTTGAGTGACAATTATCTAGTACACAAATAGTGATGACCTGTCAAAAAGTTGTTTCAAGTAGGAGCTAAGTCATGTTTTCATCTGACTTGAAGTCAGACAAAAATCTTTTGAAAATGTCGCTTTCCCATGGATTTCAAGATTGACTTGAAATTGGCCTTGATGAGCTGTTCACACACAAAATTATCTCAAGTCAGACTTCAGTCTGACTTGAGCTAGGTCCTAGTGTGAACCCAACCAATAGTTGTAAATGTTTTCAGGTAACTAGGTAAAGATCATTATGGCATTCTGCCACAACTTTCACAGCACGAAATAAGAGATTTAACCTCCTTTACGGTTATCGTAAATTTGCTTAAAGCTGTGCATTCAGCTTTACGCTAGAATATTAATGCTTCGTAAAGATGCTTAAAGCTGTCTGTTGTGTAAAGTTACGTAAAGACAACTTAAAGGTCATCTTTACTGCCGTCGGCATAAAGACAAATTAATGTTGATTAAAGATGGTCATCGTAAATGTGTGTAAATCTCCGTAAAGCACCCTAAAGCTGTCCAGATTTTTTAGACACTTACAACGCCT
The DNA here is from genome assembly GCA_029948255.1 of Telmatactis stephensoni. Lineage (NCBI taxonomy): Eukaryota > Metazoa > Cnidaria > Anthozoa > Actiniaria > Isophelliidae > Telmatactis > Telmatactis stephensoni. Next base: position 85,634 of record JALIZF010001521.1, read on the forward strand.
ACTCGTTTTATCTACATGGCCGGCCCAACAACACCTATATTTCCATATCAAATTGTCACTCCATTTCTTTCTACCGTCAGTCAGCTGTGGTGACCGAAAAAAATATCTTTACCTAAACAACTTAAGGTGGCTAGCGCTCGAAAAAGTTTCTAGTAAAAAGACTTCCATGGCCACTTTTTATTTTTAGGAAATAATAGGCTTCTTGAAGACGGATCTAAATGCATTTTATTTATCAGGCTTAGAAGAAAGTTACGATTTGTGTGAAGTTCCGTGCGTGATCGGCGTTACCTTGATAACGACAAATGAACAAAGATGATGGAAATCAATTTTTCTTGAATATCTCTCAAATACGAGCAGCTTCAGACAATTGACTATATGAGCAATAAAGTACACATCAAGGCAAAGAAAATAGGACAATTCAATTTTTTTTACCAAGCCGATTTCCAATAAATCGCAGAAACTGGCTTGAGAGCGAATTTTGCGATTTATTCGAAATCGGCTTGGTAAAAAAGTTTGAATTGTGTCTTGTTTTCTTTGCATCGATTAGATGTGAGATATTCAAAGAAATCAAGCAAACCCCAGAGGAATTCTATAGCATTTGGTTTGTTCATTTGTGTACGTTCCATTTATTCCCAACTAGGGTTAATCAATGACACAAAAGAATATATTATATTACGCGGAGTTGAGGCTAACACTGAGCAAAATGAACTCGAAAGTGGAGTATTATACAGAATAAAGTCTGTGCATCTGTAAAATTCCTTTTGCGAATCCTCACTGTACCATTTTAAACAGGCAAAGACATGAAGTTTCGAGCCAGAATTTGTCTTAAGGCTGTTGGTAAAATAAAATTTCACCTGACAAGGTCGTATTGCAGCTTTTGGATCTATTGCACCGTCACAACCAGCCCAAGAAGCCATAAGTCTCGCTGAACGTAATGACCTGCAGTCTAACTTAGAGCCTAGTTTTTCTCCTCTCATAACAAGTGAGTTGTATCGTCTTGCAACTTCACTTACCATGCCGATATTTATATCCCTATCTGGATACATTAACTTATATGTTCTTAAAAGCAAATGTCGGTCATCTGAATCAAAATGCAAAAGTTTATAGGTTGTAGGTAGTTGAACGCAGGTTATGTCAGCCCAAGCAATACCATGCAGATCAGGAGACGTTGATATAATAAATAAGGAAGGTGATCCAGATGGAGAATTCTCAGTCACCTGAGATTGGTCATAATCACGGAAAAATGAAGAAAAATGTTCCTTAAATTCGGTTGGCAAAGAAGCGTTCCATACAAATCTTGAAGATAAAAACTTTCTCATCAGCTGTATCTCTATAGAACGGTTATTGGTCTTTAAACTTCCAAGGACACCATTATATCTTTCGAATGCAAAACACCAGAAACTGTAGATTGGGCCATAATCTTCTATACATTCTTTGATATGACAGTGAAGGTGCATGTTTATTCGAACCATTTTCTTGCCATACAATTTTTCACATTCACGACAAAATTTTAATAACAGGTCTGCCTTGTTTAGGTCGTCACTTGAAATAATTGGGACTGTAAGAAATCTACATGCCATTACAAAACTATGCCAGCAATCAAGGTGTTGTTTTGGTAACAATCCATGAAGAGCATAAGTTGAATAGACTGTTGTCCAGTTTTTCCACTGACATGCCTTATACCGTCCATGATTTGAAGATATTTTGTGTGGCAGCCTCCCAAATCCCTTCCCAATATCCATCTGGCTAATTCGAGACTCTAGAGCCGTAAGTGTCTTCTTTGTTAATAATCCTTGGTCAATCCAAAGCTGGAACATTCTCTTTGCTGTCCCAAGAAAAATATTATGCATTGGGTCTATCACAGTGAACCTTACTGCATCAAAGTATTTTAGTTTCAAAAGAACACTATAATAACAACCATATTTTTTTGCTAACTTTTGATATGATGATTTGTTAACAGCACATCTTATCTTTTCAGCATGTCGTCTGTGTGCAGTGTTTGTTCTAGGAGGCCAAATGTTTCTGTCGAATCCGGAAAAGTCTCTCCCACATTTAACAGATCCAGGGAATGCTTTAAAGCATTTTGAGCATGCTCTCTCAGCAGAGTGTCCTTTAAATCCGCAAAGTTTCTTTGCAGCAGGAATATCTGACGCTGCCAACAATATTGCTCCACGGTAGAGTAGGGGGATAAAGCTTTTGGCAGAATGAAGACGCACACCTTTCCAAAGGGCTTGCATTTCGTCCACCATTGGTTCTAAAAACGAGTTAATGCTTTTTGGCATCTTGTCCATGTCTGGAATTATTCCGACCAAAATGATGTTCTCCCATCTAAATCGTTCTTCTCTAGGTAGATTCAGCATTGCCAAATATATTACCCCAACGGATACATCACTTCTCCTTGAAAAAGGTTGGAACCAGTCTACATTTAAAGCAAATCCTAAGCTTCTAGGAGCATTAAAGAAGTCTTTACCATCATACTTTAAAAAGTCTTGCCATACTTTTCCATCATAAATGTCACTATACATACCATCCTTAGAATCTCGATTGCGCCATTCTTCGCACTTATCTGCAAGACCAGGTCTTTTAAGTAATGACTCTACTTGATTGATGACACTGTTATAACAGTATACTTTTAGTGGATAAAAATGTTCTTTTCCATCTGCTAATACAACTTTCTTTGCTAATTTGGCACCACATTCTTTTGCACATTTTCCTTTTTTGAACTCCTTATTTTTGCAACACTTGATGACAATCCTTCCTCTTACATACTCGGTGCAATTATTAGGTTGATATAGAGTTGAGCATTTTGGGCATACAACATATTTTGTAAAATCATCCCTATCAAAATTTACAAGTTTACGAAGAACATATAGTGAAGTTGGAAACATTGTACATAGTTGAAGCAGGTACTGACAGTTGCATGTAATTCCTATTAAGTGAAGAAACTGTAACTGGAATCGAAGTAGCCACTCTATACCATTATCGCTAATTTTACAGTTTGATTGCCACAGAAGAATGAACAATGCAAACCACTGCAGAAGAGAGGTTAGCTTTTTCACAACTGAAGGTCTTGATTGTGGATCTGGCAGGGGTTCATCTGAATTAAAGTCATTGAATACATCTTCAAGAACCTCCTCAGTCCAAAACTCTGGCTCCTCTTCAAGTTCATCAATGTTATCACCCTATTAAAAGAAGTTAGATATCACTAAAATTAGAATACCTGATATCAAATTTAAATAACTCATGCACAGGAAAAAAAGTAAAATTATCAATTTGACATAGGCTATTTATTGTAATGATAATTGTATTGTGCATTATTATTATCTTCATCATCATCATCATCATTATTATTATTATTATGGAGTGAGATATCAGATTACACTAGCAACAAGGCTAGTGGGAGGGTTTTTAAGCCCAAAAGTGGCTTCCAGCAACCAGGTAAGGCAAATTTGGGCATATATGTGCTTTCAGGGATCTGCAGAGCCAAGTTTAACAAGCAAAGCTTGAGCTTCAACTTTTAATACATCTGCTTTGTCTCAATCAAGTCTGCCCTGTAACCCACAGGGAAAGGAATCGATTTCAAACGACAAGACCCTTATGGACACTTCCCCCAATCTCATGGTCCACTTTGCCTAATAAGCACATAAAATGTACAACAAAGCAATTACTGAGGTCAGTATATATATATAGTACCAAACAGCTTATGAATTCAAAGTGACACCAGAGTTTTAATTATTATTATTTTCATCATTTTTATTATTATTATTATTATTATTATTATTATTATTTATTCCAGACGTGCTGGGTGGTCCCTAAGCCCCAGGTCTTGGGGTCAAGGCTATAAGCAGTATCTCCACTCAGGTTGTCTAATTATAGAATTTATTATTATTATATTATCATTATTATGCAGTTTATTGAACATTGACTGTATGCATACATTAAACCTCTGGGGCTATAAACTCCTCACTAATATAAACAAAACTAATATAAAAAATTAATCTTAACTATTAATGATATTTAATATTCCATACGTCAGTGTCAACAAAGGTAGTTCCGTTGATTGTTGTTTGTTTGGGGGTCATTTCAAGCAATCTTGAAGGGTACACATATATACATGAAAGATCTTGGTGTGCAGACATGCTGTGTGGTATGCAGATGTCCGAGGTCATTGGGACCACCCTCCAGACCCTCATTTCTACAGAGTGTGCTTACTCTCTAAGCCCCAGGTCTTGGGGTCAAGGCTAAGTTACTAGACGTATATTTTACACTTTTGTGAATTAACTTCAAAAATTGACTAATTATAAAGCACAAACAGAAGATACCCAATGCACTAGCTACAGTGTAGCAAGTTTCAACTGAGAAAGAGTTTTCATACCTGTGTCATAGTAGAATCAGCATTGTATTGATGTGTAATTTCCTCTGCCTGCAGATTCATGTCTTCTGGGTTAGATTCAAGTGGGTCAGTGGATTCTAGAAGTGCAGAGAAAAATGTCTGCATGAGTCACATGAGTCAATGAGTTGTGAGTCATGAGTTTTGAGTCAATGAGTCAAACAGTCAAATTGGTCATATTTCATGGACAATACTTTGTTTGCAATTTTAGGAAGCAACCTGTAGTCTAGTACACTGTATGTTTGCAAATTGTATTGAAACCTGGTTTCAGGTGAACTGCCTACCTGACTGTCATAACTCAAGGTTCATGACTCAATGACTTATTTGACTTATAAAACAATATTAGTCAGAAGTGCAATAAGATTATTAGTTCTTTAATAAAAAGTTTGTTTCAAAAAGAATTTAAGCTTAAGCTTTTAGCTTAATTGATAAGCTGATCAACTATGGTCTAAACCAAACAACAACAACCACACAAGGTTTTATTGAATAAAGAAATAGTTTTACCTTCCTTAAAGTGCTTATAACCCATGAAAAACGGAAAATTTGGAGGAATTTTCAAGTGCTCAATAAACAATTTCCGTTGTCAGAATTCAATTTGATGCAATTGCGAATATTTGACAGAATATTTAATATTATTGTGACCACGCCCTGGCCGGGAGTTTGGGGTTTGGAACGAGTCGCCGGATATGACGACACAACTGACCCCATCGAACTGTCACAACAACATTGATTTTTGACAAGTCCAAGAAACGTGTATTCGATGTGAGTTGATTCGAATAAATAATTGAGCAATGGCAAGTTTGTCCAATTCTGACTCTAGCTACTCTGACGATTCTGAATATAACTACATACCCGGTGTCATACAACTACCGAGATACGATTTCGAGGCCGAAGAAGAAGGCGAAACAGAAATTGCTAAAGTTCCAGTGGGACCATACGAAGATGAGCCTTTGGCCAATCCTGAATGGCTCGAAGAGTACCAGAAAAAGAAGGAACTCGAAGAAAGTATCCGAAAACAACTTCAAGATCGAATAGATGGTAAAGACAGTAAAGAGTGGTAAGTTTACAAACTAAACTAGCAGAACTAGGAGCAGTTATAGGATACGATGTTCGCGGGTGACCTCCTACGCAGTATCTTTTAGTTCGAGCGAATGTGAGAGAAATTTAACATGATAACATAGTGCCTTCACCTCGAAAACTTGTATAATTTGGAGGCTAGTTCACAGGATACAGAACTGATACTTACATTTTCTTGTCTATTAGGTGTTCTTGTGGCCACTGTTCTGTAACACTTTTGCAAAATGTTTACGAGGCTAAATGCTGTCATGAGATTGAGCGGTGTTTGGAAGCGTGCAATCGTCCTGACATACTTTGTGATATGGGAGGAAAACCACCACAGTGCGTTTCATTGCACCCGGGATTCCGTCCAGTTTGCCTGGAAAAATGGTCACTCAAGCAATCGGCGTCAAAATACAAGACAAGAGACCGGATACGATACAAACAAACTGGAATGGAGTCAACGCAAGTCAAACAAATTTTCTCAGTTCGCCTTCAATTGATCCCTGTTATCTTTGTATATTAGGTGCAATGAATTTCGTTTTTCACAATATTTCTAGATTTCTTCGATCAGTTGCCTACAGAGAATTCTCCCAACTTATTTACGGATTTCTCGGAGCAGAAAGAATACCCCTTCCTGCATGCGCGTACCACATTATCAGGACAACTTTCGGTGACCAAGAAGGAACATACACTGGCTTTGATGAGCCTGATGATCACTAAATAATATGTATATCAATATCAATACGTACCATTCCCTTGCTATTTTATGGATAGTTTCTATTATATCCCGTTTATTTTTACTCCAATGTGTTCCAATTGTCAATACAACATCTTAGTGCTTATACAATAGAGTGATTTTCAAAAACCCGTGAAATACACTCTCAGAGCATATTACATTTTATTACACTTTACTCTATTGTGTTTTCGGTGTATTGCACATTATTACGCCTTATGACACTTTAGTTATAAAACTTTGTTTCAAGGGTTTACGAAAACCACTCTAAGCGGGGGTGTTCACATGGCACTAGGATCATCTTAGTACTAAAACCATCCTAGCAGGTGAATCATCCCACCTACAGACTATACATTTCATGACATTATTTAGTCTATTCTATTTACATGGAAATTTGTGTCTTCACTTTGGATACTAGGATTATCCTACTAAACAGAATGCAGTAAATGTATAGCAGGTAGGATGATTCCCCTGCTAGAATGATCCTAGTGCCATGTAAACACCCCCTAAGCTGAAAACAACACTGTTTCTATAGACAAGACATAATTTGAAACTTAGATGTTCAGATACTAAGCAAATAAAATAGATCAACAAAAACCATTTCCATAGACATCCACGTCACATGCAAATAATTATTATACATTCCAGCTTTTTAGTAAAAGATGTAAGATGGTTTTTGACTATTGTATGTGAATTGAACCACATGATTGTATATGCTACTAGAACAAATGAACCAATCTTGTCAATTTTCTATTCTCATAATACAGAATTTACAGTCAAATAAGGAAAACCATAAATGCCTAGTTGCATCTAGTTTTTGCACAATAATACAACAATAAACAGTAAAAGTAAAGGGTACACAACTTCATAGTAATATGGATCTTGCAACTATTTTGGATATTCAACTGTCACAACACTTATAAACATTCCAGTAATGTTGCCATGAGGGAAAAAGCTATGTAAACTGCCATTCACCAAAGTAGACTTTTTTAAATGCATATAAATTCCATTCAGTAATGAATAAAATACAATTTCACAATGTGTTGGAATGTAGCTGAGTTCTTTTTCCCCATTTTTGTGAATTTCAAGGTGTTTTGATACCTTTGTTTATCTAAAACCCAAACTGATTTCTTTCTTATATGAAAGAGTGAAAAACTGCCTGGATGACTTTTTGCCTTTTTTTTTTGTTTTTTGTTTTGAAAAGTTATCAATCTAAAAGTAAAAATATTCAAATCTAAAAATAATTTCATTATCTCTGATTCCTTGGACAGTTCAAAACTTCTTTGTGGTTTCTCATTGGATGCCCACAAAGTGTACACTTTGGCTTGGCCCTTGCTGGTCTTGGTTCAGGTATTACATCTGCCGGGATTTCATTCTCTGTAGAAAAAGAGATTAGAGATAAATGCTGGATGTTACTCAAGGAATTAGAAACTGCAAAGCAACAGTTGTTACTGTATATCACAATGTTACCATCTTTGGTATAAGCTTATGAAATACCATATACAGCCATTCTCATTAACATTGTCCAGATAAAAGGACTTTCTTTCTGTTAGTCTTGATGTCTATTTAGCTTGACAATCGTTACAAGAATGGCTGTATAATATATATCAAGATTTTTGTGGCACCTTCTGCTGTTCCAGGAACGTCTACTGCTATTAGCTGTTTCCTTGCAGCTCTCTTGCGTTTTGCCTCATCACAGTCTTGCTTGTCGAGCATCGTATTCATTGGTTCAGGAGTCATCATCTCAATCTCCTCTAGAGCATCTCCAAGTGTTTTGTTAGCAATTCCCTCGACACAGGTCTGGTAGATTTCTTCAACATAATCTAAAGAGTCAAAATAGTGTATAAGTAAGAATTACATTTTATTTAACAATTTATAAATTACTGATGTTTTGTTTTTTTACATATTTTTTTGTTTGATTTATTTTGTATTTATTTGGCCTGCCCATAACACATTGACAGAGGTGCTTTCAGTGGTTAATCAAGTATATATTTTAATTTCTGGTGTTTTCTTACCAAAATTTGGTTTAACTTTTATATTCCTCACAGTGGCTTCACCATTTTTAAACTTTGGGTATGTGACAGCGAGTTGCTCACTACCATCTTCATTAGTCCTCACGTCTCTTTGTAAATTGTAGTTAAAGTGTATGGATGCCAGGATATGCCTATAACCAAAAACAAATGCATGTTACACTTCCCATTGTAAGATGGATAACCAAAACAAACTATAGGTTTTATGCATGTCCCATAAAGAAAACATTTATGAGGAGTATTGGGTACAATAGTGTATCCAGACACATGTGGACAAGCAAAAATGAAGCAAATACAAAAACTGCCAGATACTTGTGAGCCTAAGTAATGAAAAACACATACCTTACATACATACCAGCATATGAATAGGATATCATTTTGGGTGCAAAATGGTTCACAACTGAGTGAAACCCCTCCAGGCAACTTGTCTGGGAGATTGGAGATGCTTGTTTAATACCACTAACCAGTGATGGTTTTGTCAGAGCAACACGCACTTTTTCATAAACCAAAGACTCTATGTACAAACAATCATAATTTTTAAATAGATAAAATCTAAATAAATATAAATAGAATATGTGGTATGATGGGATGTTTAGATGAAGCAGACTGTTGACAGATATTAACCAAGAATACAAACATAAAGTTTGTGTATGTACAATGATTTAATTGTTTATTAGAATACATGTAAGTATAATGTTTTTGTCTCATTGTGCACAAATTTACATGTGAATATGATTAGATGCACAGGTAGTAAAATGACACCACACCAAATACTCCAATAACCTACCAGACATCAGCCATTGCCTTGGCTGAATATCTCCGTGGTGGCACTTATTGAACAATGGGTCATCTAAATCTTCGTGTTTGTCTACGATGTGGCTAAGAAATGACTTGAACTTGGCCCATATAAGACGGCCACTTCCAGAGATCGTCGAAGTAACACTCCAATAGAAGTGATTCTCACATGGTCGTATCCAGTTTTTGACAGATTCACAGCCACTGATTTTTGAAATCTTGTTGAGTACTTTGCTAATTTCTGTGGAGAATGAAATTGTGAATGTCCACGATATATATATTTATCAGTAAACATATGCTGTACAGCATGAGTCATTTTCGTTGTTACATTTTACATGTACGAATTGCCAACACAGTTGACAAGATATGTGACAAAATATACAGTCATTCTATCTTAAAAAGGTTGTCCAGATGAAACTAGGCATTTTGTCATTAAAAAACTCATGTGCATATATCAGATTTTCAATTTTCTCAGGAATTTCAATTTATAATATACTAAAGTACATTGCCCAGAAAATTGAAAATATGATATATGCAAATGAGTTTATTAATAAGTAAACATCTTTTTATCTGGACAACCTTTTCAAGAATGGCTGTATGACAATAACATGAATACACTGCACAAGTACTGTTTCTTACTTTTCTTTAGATGCCACAAATCAAAGAAGTGCTTTATGTTAGGCAGTCTCTCCCTCATGTGCTTGGCAATAGAGGTGTGACGATCAGTTATGAGGGTACCAATAACCAAACCGAAGCCCAGCAAATAATCCAAAGATTGTTGAAAGCCCATATACTCCATGGCTGGACTGTTGCCTGCTTGATTCTTCTAAAAAAGCAAATCCTAAATTTCACTTACATATCACACTTTGGCACTATAGTATCAGTTGTGGCATCATGAACAGTAATAGTAGAAGATCTGAAAAGGGCACACTACTGACAATACATTTTCCAAAATTATGAGATCATAACAAAACAAACCTGAATAAGTGCAAAGTAAATAATTGCAGGGGAGCAGCAGCAGAATATGGTATACGCTCCATATTTGGCACTATGGCCCATGCTATCGTGTCTGGCATCACCTCCAATAACAAGGGGTTCCTCTTTGGACTTCAATTTCTGGAGTAATTTTCTCTGGTAGTTTTTCCAGTGTATATAGATGGCAGGGAAAAGCTTTTTCTGTTGGATAATAATATAAGCAATATAAAAATAATATGAAATTCCAAAACAAATCATTTTTACTGACAAATATAGATAGTGTCATGGATAGGCATTATGGCAGTGTCCAGGGAGCCCTAATGCCAACATCCTACAAAAATATCTAGCTTCAACAGTTCAATATATCTTTGTCATTTTAGGGTATTTTTTGCATGGGGCTTAATGTAATTTAGGCAAGGTTAAACATTTCTGGCCAGTGGTATCTCCCAATTCCTAGGGAAATGTTGGGGGCCCTCATGACATGTGCAGGGGCTATATATATCTTAATGCCAAGACCATGCAGGCATTCTTGCTGAACGTTACAGATCATGCTACTAATTATTGGATTTCTATTGTTGTTCATTGTCGATCAATCTTGTTTTTTCCCTCCCAGCCCGGCCTAATTTTGGATCAGTAATGGGTGTGATGGGTACTAGGTGGTGGATTGTGGCAGGGTTGCCATGGTGACCACTATACACTATTACAAATTTCTTACCCTCTGATGTACAAAGAAGGTTTTGAGAGAAAAACAGCGTAGGCCCATATGGGAAAATATCTGCAAGACTTTGCTCGCAGAACCACCAGCAACCAAAATGGCAAAAGACAGGAGAAAGTTCCCTGCTGGCATCTTTGTCCCAGGCATGATTGGTTGGCTACTCCAAGAATTTTCTTTCTTTTGGCACTTGGGATTGTTGCAAGAGGTCTTTATCGTAACCATTGTTCCAAGTTCTTCAGTTTGGAGGAGTGGACTTTCAGACTTACATACAGGGCAGAATGCAAACAACAGCAGAAGCTGATTTAGAAATACAATATACTTCGGTTCCTTGCGGAGGTTTTGACTTGTACTGCTATAAATGAAAAATTATCAGGAAAACAAAATGTAAGACAAAAGGAAAAAGAAAAGACATCTATATCTAATATTGAAAGTTTTATCAAATTCAGTGGACATCACAATTACCCCAAAATGATGTTGATATTGTATTTCTATTGTATTCATACGTTTTCAAAGAATTCAAAACATGAATATCATTTGTGGGGTATTCTATAGTTACTCCATTTATACATAAGTTCCAGCTTCCAACCCAGGGTTTCCACACTTTGGTCATAAAACCCATTCCTCAGGACAAATAATAGATGCAGAGATGTCATTAGCTATACTTACGTTTGAGAGGGATTTTCATTTTCTTCTTCATTGCTGTCAGATTCTTCATCTTGATCAACTTTGCGTCGTTTGCATTTGGGGGTTGGAAAGTACTCACTTCCACTATCAGCTGCACCAGGCTCCACCTCACTGATGAAGCTTTCCTCAAGCTTACTTTGATCTTCATCGTCATCATCCTCTTCCTTATCACTTTCATAAGCACATTCACTTACTGGCAGCTTTCCATCTGACTGGCATGATTTGAGTTCTAAAAAAATAAGTTTTGTCTCAATACAAAATAATTTTCATTTTCTAACTAAAAAAAATCAACTGTCATTCCCTTGAATTATTACAATAAAATGGTCAAGATACAATCACATCTTACTTGCTTCTAAAGCTTCAATAACCTCTTGTAGTTGTTTTTCTCGACTTCTCAAGTCGGCCACTTTATTATTCAGCAAACGACTTTGTTTCGTCAGCTCTTTACAGCTCTGGCATTTTTCAACCACAGTTTCAGTCTGCATAAATGAATCCTAATAAGAGGATAGACGAGAGAAAATGCATAATCAACAACTGTGTGGCATAATCGTTCGTTTCCAAGAGAGTAAGAAATAAAAAGGCTTATATTTGCAAACCTGGGTATTGGTTTTAGTAAACTCAGGGAGCATTTCAACTGAAGGAACTGTCTCGACTTCCATTGGCCCTTCGTCATGGACAGAACCTGTCTCATCGATGATTTCTTGAACACTCTTTGAAAATAAAGTTGAAAAGGCGTAAATAAATCACAATAATACTTGTAAGCTTATATTTTCGTTTTGAAATTAATGCTAGTAATATATATTTTACCTTTCTTCTCGTATTTGGAGACATGCATGTTGTTGTTGTTTTTGTGGTGACGAACACTGATGGATAAGGAACGACTCCAACTTCATCTATTTTCAATAGCTTCTTGGAATAGGCTGCACCTTCAACATTATACAGTCTTTCAAAATCGCTATCCAGGAAATGCTGACAGCAAATTCGACTTGACTTCACCGGCTGCCAGACAGTTAGATTTTTCGAAGAGGCTACGAAATCTAGCCACTTCTTTCGGCGTGCTATGGCTTCTGGCCTTTCATCGTTCTCGTATGGAATTTGAAATAGAGTTATCCCGGAAGATTTTGACGATTTGTTCTGACAGTACTCAACGGCACACCGATAGACCATTGTAGAGAAAGAAGATAGCAAATTGAAGGCATATAAACTTGATAACACTTTACAAACTTCAGAACGAAGGTGTCAGAACTATATGATTTACCACGCATGCTCTGAGTCAGTTGTGACGTCAAAGATCACTCTCGCCCCATTTCTATTTTTCACGGCCAATCCGGCACAGGAAATCCAGAAGAGCACTTTCAAACTGGACGATATCGAACAGGTTTTATCCAAATTGGTTGATATATACCTCATTTAAAAGCTTGTGATATTTAGAATTTGACCAAATAGGTCATTTTTCAGGGGTTATAAGCACTTTAATGTCGTTATTTTGTTCATCATCGCTGGACTCGAAAGAGTTTACCAAAGTCTCGAATGGATCAGGCATATTGACCACTTGTTGTTTTTCTTGCCGTTGCCATGTTTGCGACGCTTCATCGAAGTACTTTCTTCTGTGCCTTACATATTGAGTGCTGCTTAAACTTTCTCCACAGTGACCACACAAATGTCGATCTCTAGAAGGCCTACAACTTCTTCCACATTTTCTCTTCATAATTTAACATTTACTAGCATTGGATCAGAAAATACTTGATGAATCTTTCAGTTCAGTAATAGTTATGAGCATGCAGCTCAGGACGCTTCTAAAAGTGAAAGTCACGTGCTCGCAGCACAGGTAGCCCAAGCTGGAGTACTGGTGTTTTATCTCGGTATCGTGATATTGGTATCGCATAATTTGTAAAATGGCTATTTCAATAAGGATTTTATACGATATCTTTCTTTTATTTTTTCGCTTATTCCATAAATTTCTAACAAACCGAATTGGCTTATGAATTTTCGATGATGTTTGAATTGGGCTTCCTGTTGAACCAACAGCCAATCACAAGATAAGAAGAGCAGTATGACTCGAAGAACCAATGAAAAACTAGCATTGCTTTGTTGACACTTGATGGCGCCAAAATTGATCACACAGCGAGGAACGTGGTCAAGCTGTTAAGTAGTCTAAATTCAGAAGCTCCTTGAACTGTTTAAATCTTTGATAAAAAATGTCTAACAACCAAGAAACTACCCTTTCCGACCAATATGTAGTACTGATCCAAGATTCACTGAAAGAAACCAAAGAACTAAGAAATCAAATGACGCAGAAGGATAAAGATACAGAGGAGAAGATCAACAGATTGTTTGAAAAGTTGTCCGAGATAAGCGAGAAGATGAATACGCCAAGCACTTCAAAGAGAGGAAGGAAAGTTTCAACTGATGTTAGAGTCCCTAGACAGTGTAGAGTAAGTAAAACCTAAACTATTATTACCAAGATTTTTGTCTGTTCAGTTCAATCTGTCTTAATTGTATGTGTTGCAAGTTCGTATCGAAGCGAAGCTGCAAAGTCACCAGTTGTCACGGAACAAAGAAACCATTCGCTATAAAGCCCTGTCACGCTCTCGTCAGTGATCATCAACAGAATGTGGTATATCAACCTCATCATAAGCCCTGTATTTCTTGGGGGAAGGGTTGAAATACGATAGATTTTCGGGTAATATATCTTTATATGAAAGTTTGCCACAATACAGTTTACTTTGAAAGGGCAATCAGCCTTTGCATCATGTCAGTGACCATGTAGTCATCTCCAGTCATTGAATATGATCTTCGAATGTCCAGTACCAGTATTACTGGTACCATATTATTTTTAGTTCTTTTTTACGTGGTTTCTAGGATACAATTACTACCGCAACTACAAGCTGAACGCTTTAAAATTGCTTGTCATTGTTTGATCACATGTTTGAAGAGTGGCGCACACTTTAGGGTTTTAATGTGTTAGTTGGTTTGCTGGACTGTGATACAAATTACTATTCTTAGTGGTTGTTTCTTGCATTTTTCAGACTGATTTCCGTAAGATGTATAAAACTATGAAAGGAGAAGACTTCGCCGGTTTCAATTTAACTCAAAGGTTAGTAAATGAATGCGGCATGAGTAACATGATAAAAGTTATTGTTCTTAATAAGCAAAGAATCCCATGCCGTTAGAGAAAAGCGGCACTCTTTGGAAATTCAAATAACATTTATTCAATCAAGTCTTTATTTCTTGCAGCGTGTCAAACAAACCTAACAAACTTGCTTTCACAAGAGTTGCAGAAAATATTTATGATGACTACGGCGGACAAGATAAGTGTCCATGGTCAAGTGAACAGCTGACAGGTAGGGATGATTTTACCGGCTATTACACATTCAAGTTTCATACAATACTCGTGCAGTAATGGCCAAGAATCTCTTTGAACATCAGTATGGACTGTAAGACTAGAAACAAGTCCACCATTTATTAAACTTTATAGCGATAACCCACGCTTTGTTCCAAGTCATTTTTTATGGATATGAGATGGTCAGTTTAAGGCTTCAGCTATTTTCAAATAACAAAATCTTTTTGGGGTTACTTTTGTAGGAGCCTGCAAAACCTACTTCAAGTCACTAACCGATGCTGAAAGAAGAAAAGCCAAAGACCAAACAGAAGAGCATCGTGTAATTTGCAGAAGACAGGGGAGGATGAGAGAGGTAAGATGAGCAATGGAGCATTGGATCTTTTTCAGCATAACCATGTTTTTTTTTTGCACAAGATTGATATTTTCAAAATAGCAAGTATATGCACTATTTGGTCTTACAAGTATTTTTTATGTTTCTCATGCCCAGAAATTAACGGTCTCTTATATTGAAGTTATATTTGAAATGCACATCTTAGACCTAGCTGAAATGTCGCACCCCACACAAACCGAATTCACTGAAAATTAGTAAAATCTTCTGTTTCGGCTCATCTATTACATTGAATTCGGCACATGTGAGATGGATGCGACGTTTCAATTAAGTTTTAGACTTCCATCAGAGACAATTCTTTGAAGCTTGGTACATGAAACGAGCGACTATGATGACTATCAATAGTCCATAAATATAAATAATGATTGTGCGATCAAATAGCACGGATACTACTTATTTTAAAATTTTGCGCCCATGAAAACATGGTTATGTTGAAGATCTGTGAAAGGAAATCACGCTGATAATCAAAAAAGTCCGACAAAAAGGAAACATCTAGACTTAGTTCAGACACTGTATCAGCCATGCATGAGCCGTACGAAATTGCTGAATACACAAAAGCCAGATATGAATCATAACGTGTTATCTCGATTAAGAACGGCGCATAGATGGTACAGCATCTGAACTAGTCCGTAGAACAGGTTCATTGAATTGTTAATTATTTTTGTGTATGCTGCCTAACCTAATGAAGATTTACTTTTAAATTTTTAATTCACAAATGTATGCGTTTCCTTGTTGCAGAAACTGGATCGTAGGATAGCTACTTTGGAAAAAAGTGGATGGAAAGAAGAACATGTAAAAGAGATGAAGAAATGCCTAACATTAGAATATACGAGCTCTGATGAAAGTGACTATGAGGAAAACTCGGACACTGAAGAGATGGAACTGAAAGGCTATGAAGTGAAAGCACTTCCCTGGCAAAAATCAACGTTAACAGATCTAAAAAATAAGCTAGATGGAATGTATGTTAAATCGTTATCAAAGAGATCAAGGGAACTTCTTGTCCCAAGAAAGAGGGGGGAACTAATTTCAAGAAGAGAGCTTCCACAGAATATTGTCACTTGGGCAGCCAGGAGTACGAGTACTCCATTAGCAAACAAGAAATCGAAAACTAAATAGGTCATACATATTTCAAATATTCCTCGCGATTTAATAGTTGAACAGTCCTGGATATATGTAGAAAATTATAGCATTATTCACTGTTTGAAATTACCCGAACTTGTGTTACTTGTTATGGTGTTAATGTTTTTTGGCCACTAAATTGTAAATATGTTCAGGTTTCCTTGTGGTCGTAAAAATATCATCTCTTTAAATATAATTGATACACACAGTATTTCTAGTGTAATGAATATGGATATACTGTATCATTTATAAAATAAATCAAAGACCTGAATTTACCTTAGATGCCTTTACGACTTGCGTAAATATAATCTTTATTTGGGATTGCGTGCCTTTACGACTTGCGTAAATATAACCTTTATTAGGGATTGCGTTCCTTTACGATTTGCGTAAATACAATCTTTATTGGGGATTGCGTGCCTTTACGACTTGCGTAAATATAACCTTTATTAGGGATTGTGTTCCTTTACGACTTGCGTAAATATTAACTTTATTAGGGATTGCGTTCCTTTACGACTTGCGTAAATATTATCTTTATTTGGGATTGCGTGCTTTTACAACTTGCGTAAATATGATCTTTATTGGGAATTGCGTGCCTTTACGATTTGCGTTAATACAATCTTTATTGGGGATTGCGTGCCTTTACGATTTGCATAAATACAATCTTTATTTGGGATTATACATATTTACGCATCAGTTAAAGAAAGGCTTTATTCAACATTACTAACCTTTACGCAAACGGTAAAGGCTAGCTTTATCTGAGTATACGACACAGCGTAAAGCCATGTAAATTGGACCCTTTACAAAGCTTTACGATTCAGCGTAAAGTCGTGTGTAAAGGTATCATTAAGCAAATTTAAAAAAGCGTAAAGCAGTATAATCCTAGCCTTTACGACGCCTTTAAGCTAGCATTACTACTGCGTAAATCTGAAGCTTCGTGCTGTGTTTAAAAATATAAGCTTATTTTTATTATAGAAACAGAAAATATCCGCTGAACACACCTGAGTATTGCTCCCTGAGAGCTTTACAAGCCAATCTCAAATTAGCAAGACCCCCCACGCTGTCTTTATATTCTTGCTTACAGGTATGGAAGTCCTCTTCGTTTCTCAGACTTACTAACTGTTTGAACCCTTTTCTTATCCAAAATAGACCATTGGCTGGGGTATAGACTTTTTGGTTGCACTCGTAAGTTTTGAGGAGAGTTTTGATGTCTTCTATGCTCGAGCCTACTCTGACCTTGTGCAAGACGTCAGCATTGGACGAAAGTTTCATGTCTTCACCCAATTCGTAAACAAACACAACAAACGTTGCTTTGGAAAGCAGTCTTGGTGATTTGCGTGGTGTAAACCCTGTTTTCTTTCCTAAATTAAGAAAGTAATAGGCCGTTATGTTTCTTTCAAAAAAAATAAAAATGTATATACTTTATATATTTACATTACCTGTCCTAAAGTCTATTGTTAGAACACAGTGTAATCTGTGGATGTCACTAGACGAACATGCGATACATACGATCAGCGGTTCAAGTCCATACCATATTGAGAGTCGATTCAAGGATGTCACTAGACAAACATGCGATACATACGATCAGTGGTACAAAATTTTTGCATGTGAGATATATAATACCCATGATATAAGAAGGACAAAGGCAAACGCTAATAGCTGTTGACAGACAAATTAAAGGTCTTTACTACTGCGGCTTGTTGAACTACAGGCAACCAGTGTACAGTTCGAGGTGTGTCTTGTTAAAAAGTTTATTAACGACATGTCAATCGCTATTACTCTAGCGGCAGCTAATCTAAATGTCCTTTTGAAGCCGATTTTGGGCTCCCTTTTACATGGGCACGAGTGAATGCACGAGTGGGTCTAGTTCAATATTGAAGGTCATCTAGCAGTGTTTGTCACACAATGCACAGGAGATAGACAAGAAACATTTGATATATCAGAGAAAGCGGTGTACTTGGGTGAGTTTTAGAGGAACAGTTCTGCTAACATGGATACACCAGCTGTTTTCTGCTCACAGCACTTCACTTTCTATTAGAAATGGCTAGTATATAAGAAACGATAAGAAAGAACTTTTATATTTTATACTCTTATATTTAATAGTTAATAATTCGCTGTAATGGCAACTTCGTATTTTTTTTAGGTTTGCTTCATGCAGGAGTGGGAGAAAGCCACGTCAGTACTTTTATGGCAGCCATGAACATTCCACTCATACACCTTAAATCACTCAAGGAAAGAGAAACAGAAGCAGGTAATTAATTTTCAGATTCCTGCTAATTTCGGTATATATTAAAAATGAAATAAAGTGAACTGTATATTAATTCCTTTGAATTTGAAAAAATGTTAATTACATGCATGCAGACTGGCCTGTTATCAACATTTACTAGTTTGCCATTGCAAATTCATTTTCTTTTACTTCATGCTACATTAAAGTTTTGTAATTATTTGCTATTATAAGTTTAAACATGTAAAACATATCTGCATGGGTTTTCAAATCACTTTTAATTGTTTCAATAAAACATTAAAAAATGTAATGATTAACAATATCCGAAATTTTATAACAGAAACTATTAAATTACGTATAATAATAATAATAATAATAATATAATAATAATAATAAAATGAACATAAAAGCACTAGTGTAACAATACACTTAAAATATACGAAGAACTTTTTAATAGTCACAGACATGTTTCCACATTATCCAATGTCATCTTCAGTGTGAAGTAAGTTACAAGATTTGAATCAAATATATGGTGAATAATGATTGACAACATAATTCCAAGTAAACAATTAATGATAAAATAAAAACGTGGTAAGACCTTACAACAATCATTCATCTTCATTTTTTTAATGTATGTGCAATAAAATTAATTAAGAAATATTAATGTAAAATACATTGAAAATTTGAATCTATCCTCTTTACAGATAATAATAGCATTGAGTAATTATTATTATTATTATTTTTTTAAACTTTATTTATACATGGAGTCACATCATTTACAAATAAATGCTCTTCCTGAGAGCCGTGTCACATAAATGGAATATTTGCTCGCAAATAGGATTTTTATGTTTTCTCTTGGCTGTATTTATTTGAGCATTATCTAGAGGCATTAGGCAATTGTGTAATCGTAGGTCTTCGTGTAGGAGCATTCATACATGTGAGGTCGGTATAGGGTACTGGAGTAGTGGCAATTTGAGTGACCCCCCACTGAGGACAGCACAACACGTGAGCTGTCAGGCGAAGTGATTCATTCTGGTCCTGACTTTACATAAGCTGGTAGCTTTAATTTTGGAGGTCGATTTAGTTTCTAAATTCTTTTGGGGTGACTTTCTCGGTCTTCAACGCGTCCAAGTTGCCGAGGGACTTGATTTCTACAGCTCACAAGTACGACTATCTCTGATAGAACAAGAACAGTCAGTTACATTCCAGCGTAGTGCCGAACCGAGTAGCTGGTACGGCTTCGTACTGAACCAGGTCAAGGAAACGATCCGTTAGTTATCAGCCAAGTTGTTGCTATCCCCGGCAATGGTGGCAGCTTTTAAGTGGTCAAGCGTTTGGACTTTTTGCGACCTTTAGGTACTGTTATTGACTGAGAGAAAAAGACATGCCAAATTCCTATGTCAAGCTATGATGCCGAACAGGAGCTGTTGTTTTTGGTATCTCGCTACGAACAGGATACCCGTGTTTTCACACAAATCCCCGTAATTTCAACACTGCAGTACTTGGTAAGTTTTGTATTTGGTACGATTCTAATTATTTCAGTCAGTACATATTACCCACGTGCATGTTTAAGCTAATTTTCCCCGAGACTTCATGCCACGTGGACTGTCTACCTATTCACCTATCCATAATGATCTTACTAGTGAAGATCCGTTGGTTGTGGCCGTTTGATAGGTTTTAGTTTAATGACTGGTTATTTAAATAGTTAATTTTTTGGTTAAGCTTGGTGGGAAGACATAATTTTTTGTTTGTTGTCTATTAAGCTTATAATCTTATCATTTTGGTCATGCTCCAGCGGCGACTTTAATGTGTGCCAAGCTTGACTTATATTTTATTTGTGATATAGTGTATTTTGTTATGGTCTTCTGTGCCATATTTTAGTTATTTCGAGGGCTTCGTTCCTCTTGGCATTTTGCTATGGTCTTCGGTGCCATATTTCTATGTTTTAAAGGGAGGGCTTCAATCCTCTTTGTATGTTATTATGGTCTTCTGTGCCATATTTTATTCTGTATGTTATTTTGGCCTTCTGAGCCATATTTAGTTGTGTATGTTATTATGGTCTTCTGTGCCATATTTTATTCTGTATGTTATTTTGGCCTTCTGAGCCATATTTAGTTGTGTATGTTATTATGGTCTTCTGTGCCATATTTTATTTGGTATGTTATCATGGTCTTCGGTGCCATATCTATGTTATTATGAGGGCTTCGTTCCTCTTGACTTAAATTGTTTGGAGTGGTTTTTAATCCTCCGTATTTTATTTTGCCATATTTCCATGGTTCACGAAATTATAAGAAAGGAGTCCAAAGATTACAATAATTATCTGCTCACTCAAGGATAAAAATGGTTTTATGCTGATTTGTTATCAGAGACAAAGCCCTAGATTACACTGATTTATTACAATAGCGAGCCTACAGCAGTTATCACTGTTTGTGGGCTTTAGATGAATATAAATTATACCTCTTGCAATATGATATCTTTCCTAGTTTTCGCGCTTCCACAGGAATTTGGGTATAGCTTTGTATTCACTAATTGGAAAGTTTTAAGTCTGTCTCAACTATGGTCAACTTTAATTATTTTATTGGTTTGACTGAGACTATTGTTACTAGTTAAGTGAATCATATTGGCTAGAAAATACTAGCTGTTTTTATGGCAAGAATCCTACTTTGACACGGATTAGCAAAGTCTCCCTATAATATTTAGCTGCAATAGTCCATGTCAACATGCAGTCTGGCAATAAATCAGACAATTGTAACATTTGAGTTTGTAGTCTACTTGCTAGTTCATTATTAGTTTATGTTCATAAATTAGAAGGCGAAGAGCCACTTGTGGATGTACTTAAAACCATTATTATTATTATTATTATTATTATTATTATTATTATTATTACTGTTGTTGTTGTTATTATTGTTATTATTATTATTGTTGTTGTTGTTGTTATTATTATTATTATATTCAATGTCATTATCATCAACAACCATCATCATTCGATTATCGCCCTCACTATCATGCTCAATTTTTATGTTTGTTCCAAGAAGGCTACGTCCGACGTATGGAATTTTTATTTATTTTTGTTCCAAGAAGGCTACGTCCGAGGTATGGAACTTTATTTATATTTTTTATTTTGTTGGCGTTATGGGGCTTGCTGTCTGCGTCGGCTCTCTTGTCTTGACAAGGCTTGTCCCAGCCATATTTTGTTATTACCTGCGAGGTTACGCCCTCCAGGGTTATTATTACCTGCGAGGCTACGCCCTCCAGGGTTATTACCTGCGAGGTTACGCCCTCCAGGATTGTTATTACCTGCGAGGTTACGCCCTCCAGGAATGTTTTTACCTTTGAGGCTACGTCCTCAAGGATTTGTTTTTATTTATTTATTTGGCATTGCACTGGGCTTGCTGACTTTGTTGGCAGTTTGCTGTCTTGAAATGGCTTGCCCTGCCACTTCTTCACATCATCATTATCATCCACGCTATCATCTCATCATCATATACACACTTAAAATGTACATGTTATATTTAAACTAGACAGTCCTATAGATACCTCTGCTGTTTCTGTGTCATTATTATTCCTCTAAATATATCTTCTTATCACAGAAGACGTTTATTATGGTACATGTATATTTTATAAAGCTTGAACATGAGGGCTACCTAGCAGGGGCAGGAGCCTTCTATCAACAAATATTAGCTTTCTAATCATGGATTATTAGCGTAGTTAAATTGATATTACCATAGTATATCTCAAACATATGATGTAGTTATGTCAAATTTATGTGATGTCAAAAGGCTATAAATCACAGTTCATTATGGTACTATTATTATTCCTTCTAGATTTGGTTTATTATTCTATTCGTATTATTAGTTTGATACTAGTTTACCAT
Source organism: Telmatactis stephensoni (assembly GCA_029948255.1). NCBI lineage: Eukaryota > Metazoa > Cnidaria > Anthozoa > Actiniaria > Isophelliidae > Telmatactis > Telmatactis stephensoni. Next base: position 107,960 of record JALIZF010001521.1, read on the forward strand.
ATTATAGTGAACTCAATTAGCCTCTTATCGTAATCTTGCTTGTGTGACAAGGCACTTAAAGCACTTACTATAAACAACTAGTTTCATTGGCTATACTGAGTTATCAACACTAGTCCTTATATCTATTCGGCATTGTTATTTATCGATAACTGTAATAGCTGATTATGACATATTACTCAATTTATCTTTACTGTATGTTGTGGACATGGTACTGGTTGCAGTTTGATTTTCTTTCAGAAGCTGTGCCTGGCCACCTGCAGTTCACCACAACGTCAATATCATGTCTGCTCTGGATCAGAATGCCATCCAGTTACATACTTGGGTGTAGTCCCTTCAAGTCTTCTGGCTACTAAGTTCTAGCAAGGACACACATGACATTGAACTCTTACATGTATATTTACATATCTTCATATAAGTGTTAGCTAGGAGCCTGAAAACCCTAAAGGTGTTGGCTGTGCATGGTAGGGGGTACACGTTTCCCATTTTCCACAGGGTGTTTTTTTGGGTTGTTCGTGTCCGGCAAGCTGCAGTCCTGCTAACCATTTTAAAGTTTCACTACATATTCTGGGCAAGCTTTGTCACTGACTTGTATTACCGATATCATTGGAAGCTTTAGTTTGCACAACTACACCTTCGTTCTCTCTGAAACTTGGGCTGTAAGTAAGTGTGATACAGTTTTGGCAACCACCATTTCCATTTGAATTTGCAAACATGCGTGTAACTTGTAATATCAAGCTTGTCATTGGTCAAAACTACTTGTCTTTAAGAAACACTTACAGAGGAAAACTACCTAGCAGGGGCAGGAGTTTTTCTTTGAACTTCATAATATATCATCAACGCAGCGCATAAAGTTGACTTTGCCTTAGTATATTTCAAGTTTTGATGGTTTGACCATAAATTATTAATAATAATTATGACTTTTTATGGAATATACAATGTGTAAGCTATGTAACAGGACTTTTGTCTTTTCGACTTTATACTTCTTATCGAAGTTTTGACGTTGCGTACCCCAACTATTTAATTTGTATTTCTTTGATTGCAATTTTTTTTTAAATCTTTGTTCTCATGTGACTTTGGTTTTGAGATGGCAAGCCAGAATAAGAGTGTACATTAGCAGGGGCAGGTGCACTTTTATTTTTGTCACTCTTTTTACCACTGTTTTTGTACCCAACTTGAAGTTACTATTATCATTGATTTTATTCCTTTTTTGTGTGTGCTTGTGCTTTTCCTTTGGGTGGGGCTTGCATCATTACCCATGATGCATGTGGCGTTTTTGTGCCCTCACCTTTACTGGGGCAAGTCTAGATTTTGTACATCCGCATCATATCGTATTTTAACATGGTGTATTTTATGTTGGATGTTTTAATAAAGCGGCTGTGGGTCCCTTCGCCCACAGCCATAACACTCCAAACTCAGGTGTGTTGAGTTATTGCCTTGCCCAGTAAACGAGCTTCAGGAAAAGCAGCAGCACATCCTAATAGTTTTGCGTGGCGCAGACAGGGGAAAACATAAATGGAATATTTGCTCGCAAATAGGATTTTTATGTTTTCTCTTGGCTGTATTTATTTGAGCATTATCTAGAGGCATTATGCAATTGTGTAATCGTAGGTCTTCGTGTAGGAGCATTCATACATGTGAGGTCGGTATAGGGTGCTGGAGTAGTGGCAATTTGAGTGACCCCCCACTGAGGACAGCACAACACGTGAGCTGTCAGGCGAAGTGATTCATTCTGGTCCTGACTTTACATAAGCTGGTAGCTTTAATTTTGCCCTCCTCCTCCCCATGCCTTCCTCGTCTTGTCTTGATGTATCCAACATCGTTTATCGTTTTTGTGCCCTCACCTTTACTGGGGCAAGTCTAGATTTTGTACATCCGCATCATATCGTATTTTAACATGGTGTATTTTATGTTGGATGTTTTAATAAAGCGGCTGTGGGTCCCTTTGCCCACAGCCATAACACTCCAAACTCAGGTGTGTTGAGTTATTGCCTTGCCCAGTAAACGAGCTTCAGGAAAAGCAGCAGCACATCCTAATAGTTTTGTGTGGCGCAGACGGGAAAACATAAAAATATATAAATATATAAATAGAGAAAATAGAATATGTATATAAAGATAAAACTTATATTATCTTAAACTAAATTCTACTTTTAAAAATTGATAGGCTCATTGACTCTCGAACCCTTAGGGACAGAGAATTCCAGGCCGCTGCTCCACTATATTTAAAGCTTTTTTTCAAAAAGTTTGTCCTAGGAAGTGGCAAAGTCAAATTTGAGTGATAACAACGAAGACCATAGTCATGAACTTCAGAGACATTGTTGAACAGATTACATACGTACTCTGGCATTTCACATTATTTATGAGTTTATACATTGTTGTCACCCTTTGTTTGAAACGCCTTGTTTTAAGATCTTCCCAGTGAAGTCTCTGGAGAATATCACTTGATCTGACTGTGTAATCAGAGTGGGTTATGATACACCCTGCACGATTTTGGATTTTGTACACGTTCGCGCAGGCCTTTTCCGCAGGTGTCCCACACAGGGGCACAATAGTCCAAGTGAGGGAGCAACATTGTTATGTAGATTTTCTCCAGAGTTTTCATTGGTACAAAGTCGCAAATGTGTCGCAGTAGCCCAAGTCCTTTACTGGCTTTTTTACAAACATACATGACGTGTTCGTTCCATGTTAAACCTTCGTCTATAATGACCCCTAGCGTTTTAAAAGATTTGACTCTGTTGAGATGGCAATCGCCTATTTTGATAACTGGGTCTCGTGAGAGACTTGCTAGGTGTTGCCTTGAAGATATTAGCATATACTTAGATTTAACCACATTTAAACTAAGACGATTTGCGAGTAGCCATGTTTGGAATGGAGTTGGTCAAGCAGCCAGGTAGATCGTTGATGTAGAGTAAAAAGAGAAGTGGCCCAATAATAGAGCCTTGCAGCACTCCACATCGGATATTCTCGGGGCTTGACAACACTCCATTGACAAAAGTTTGCTGTTTTCTATTAAAAAGATAGGACTTGAACCACTGAAGTTCTGTACCTTGTATACCATAAAGGGAGAGTTTTTGAAGGACTATTTCGTGATCCATTGTGTCAAATGCCTTCTTGAGGTCATTGAAGACGGTGAGATTAATTTTCCCACAATCCATATTATTGAGCCAATATGTTGTACTTTTAAGCAAGGCAGTTAAAAAAGCCCGATTGATGTTCTGAAAGTAAGCTGTTAAGAGATAAGAAGTCATAGAGTTGCTCAAAGACCACTTTTTCAAAAAGTTTAGAAATTACAGGAAGGACTGATATTGGTCTATAATTGTCACAATTTGATCTGTCCCCTTCCTTGAAGATCAGGAAAACTTTAGCTAACTTCCATGAATCAGGAAATAGTCCATCGTTAAGTGAATCATTAAATATATCCACAAGAAGGGTGGCTATTATTGGAGCAGAGATCTTAATATATAATCCTGCTAGGGATCCCATCAAGTCCCGTCGCCTTGTTGAGTGGCAGTTTATTTATTAGGGAAATTAGGTGTTCCTCACTGACAGGTTTGAAAACAAACTTTGAGGCTGTAAACGATTGAGTATCAAAAGGTATATTGGGGATAGAAGCAGCCAATGTTGGTCCTACCGAGACAAAGTGCTTATTAAATAGCTCTGAATTTTTTTTTGCTTGAGAAGTTTCTTTTGAGCCATTATACCTAAGTTTTGTCATCACTGTATATTTTGTTTTACGATTTAACATACTATTTATGATTTTCCAGGTTCTTTTAGGATTGCCTGTACTTTCCTCAAGATTAGTTACGTAAAAGTCGCGTCTTTCTTTCAGTATCTTATGGTTGGTCTCATTCGTGGCTGTTCGATAGGCTACCCAGTCAGTGGGAAGGCCGCTGTATACGGCTTGCTTTTTGAGATGATCCCTGTAGAACATCTCCTGTTTCAACTCAGGAATAAGCCATGGGACCTCAGAGTTTTTTACTCGTTTTTTCTTAAAGGTGCATGTTTATGAAGGACCTCAAGAAACATTGTATGAAACATGTGTAATTTATCATTAGTGTCATCGTATAATAGAATCCAGACGCTTCAATAAGTTCGACGAAGAGCATTTCTTGTTGGACCTTGAGAGTAAACCATGGGACCTACTCGAGCGTCGAACTACATAAACTAGACTATGATCACTGATGCCCAAGTGGTAAACACCACTTTTGACAATGTATCTTGGGGTGTTAGTGATGACATGGTCAATTAGGGACAAAGTATGCTCTGTGATTCTGGTGGGTGATGAAATCAGTTGTGTATACTGATACTCCTTGTATAAACCCAGGAGGGTACTGGTATTTGGGTTCCCTGTTCAATTAAGGGTGTCACAATTAAAATCTCCCAGAACAATTGATTCACTTGTTTCGTTGTCGAGCCTAGATAACAATTGTTCAAAAAGCCCTAAAGTATCCTGACCAGTGCAAGGTGGACGATACCAGGTACTTACAATGTAAGACTTAGCATGTGTTTTAGTGATTTCGATACTTATGGCTTCTAGACCAATCAAATCTAAATTCCGAGGATAGGTAAAATCAATTGTTTCTTTTAAATAAATAGCAACTCCCCGCTCATGCGGTTACGGTCCTTTCAGACTATTAAATACCCAGGAATGAAAACAATATTATCAGAAATAGAATCGTCAATTTACAAATTATTATTATCATTATTTTTATTGTATGAGAGGATATGTTATACTTTGAAACACAAATGTAGATATATAGGTCAAACTTCCAAGAACAAGTGAAGTAACATCTACATGTTGGAAGGCAATTCGGACACCTGCATGAATGCACACACATTTACAGCCATTTATTTGGCAGCTTTATTATCCAAAGCAAAGCACTCAATGAAAAAACAGCTCCTCTAGGAGCTAAAATATTCACAAAAGTGAATGGTGAATCAATGCTTAAGATATATATTTAAATAAAAGAAGAAAAGCAAGTTCAACAGTTTTGATTTCTTTTTCTTTTCCTTTTTTAATTAGAAATCCAATCATATTCATAAACAGAATGTTTCTGAAAAGACCAAAATAATATTTTGTATGTCACATTTGGAGGAAGGAGGCATCTTTGAGGGTGTGAAATATAATTTTTTGCAAATCATTTGAGTAAATATCAAGGGTTTTTTTCAAATCTCTTAGGGGTTAAGTTAAAATCAACCACACCTTTTTTAAAAGACTTAATAATTCCAGTATCTTTTAGGGGTTATTTTTGAAAATTTCCAATAAGCATCCCCAGTACTTTTTGTATCTACTGCAGAATGCAGTAGATACTATGTCATCGTGTTGAAAATGGATATACTTCATGCTTCACTCAAATTATGAGATCACGGTATATTGGTATTCACCAGAACATGTGTGAGTTTCGACACGAAGTTCTATGCTTGTTAACAATAGAAAGTGTTAACAATAGAAAAGTCGGAATATTTTCGGAAAATACACGGGAACATGGACATGACGACTGTTGACAAGCTTGACAGGAATTCAAGTCAAAAATCTTGGTAAGTGATGTTTTTAGCAATGTTTTTATGCCCATTAATAAGGCTCAGCTTTAATAGAATGTGTCAGGTTTATTCTTATGGAGAATTTTAAATCAATATTCAATTTTGAGGTCGTTTTTGAGCCGGTAAGTCAATACAATATTGAAGTGTTCATCTCGATCTCGTTTGAGCCTTTTGCAAATGTTCTATCTTTTAGCAACAGTAAACAAGTTTACACCGATTGCATGTAAACTATCATCAAATAATTCACTTCATTATATAATATTTCAGCTCCTATTTAAATAAAAAAATGTAATGGCCTACAGTATGTACGAAGACCTCAAACCGTGGACCTTGATTGCAAGGCCAAACAAACACTAGCAATTCCTTTTATAAAACCTATGACACTGTCTATGAAAGCTGTCTCTATTGATGGACGTAAAAACATTGTTAAGAATATCACTTACCAAGTTTTTCCGAACATTTAATTTCCGAAAGACATCAGTTGAGGTAATATCAAACTGCCCTGTCCAACTCCATAAAATTCTTCAACATTCTTCATGTTTTTCTTTCAATTTCAATGCATTTCACATTGTCAAAAATATTTCTATAACACGTCTGCAGTAGATACATGCACCTTTCAGGTGCCTTTTATTCCCTAGAGCCCCAAATATACTGTGTTTGCACTTCTTAAATATGTGTGTGACATTAATCAACACAAATTAAAATAGTGCTAATATAATTATGCAAGCTTATAACAATTTAGTAATCATTTCATAGCTTTACATAAATCCATAATGATTACTAAAGTAATAACACAATCATGCAGTTGTAAATTTTACAACACTTGATACTAATCTCGCGATCTGATTGGTTGATTAGAGTTTGTCAATAAGAGGACAGACACACTGCTAACGCATTTCAGCGAGCGCGCTCATTCCGTTGACCCCATTTGAAAAGGATTTTTTAACTTTTATCTCAAATAATTGTTGTCACGCGTTGCGCTCGTGATTCCACTTGAGTTTTGAACATTTTATGACGTAAGAGTGTGTCAATAAGAGGACAGACAACTCAAAACCATCTTCAATTTGCCAACTCTATATTTCATTGTTTTCATGTTGTGATATACATGATTATTTAAAAATATTTTGCCAAAACCTTAGGTGAATCAATCTATTGGATTAAGTCCTGGGAGAGTAACTAAGTTATGGTCAGCTAAGAAAGATATGAAAGCTAATAAAAGAAAGGCGAAAGAACAGACAAGACAGCATAAAAGACGAAGACTAGAGCTAAAAAACAACAGAGGGAGTGAGATTAGAAATAAGGAAGTTAGAGAAGGTATTTCATACCAGTCAGGTATTGACATGGAAGCCGTAGATGAGGATCAGCTTACTGCTATCCAAGAGCCAATTTCACCCCCTGCAACTGAGAATCTCCCCAAAGATGATGAATACAACCGTCGGACTTCATCACTGGTACAATGGGCGTGGCCCAATCAGAGTACTGCACAGGCGCAATGGTGCCTGCTAGTACAAGTCTCTCGAGTTCCTGTTCAATCTTCTCTCGAAGTGCATACGGCACTGGTCTTGCTCTGTGAAATTCAGGCTTCGTGTTGGGGTCTACATGAATACTTGCTTTCTTTCCCTTCAAGGTACCAAGTCCCTCTTCGAACAACTGCGGGTAGCGGTTGATAACGTCTTCAAGCTTTGTGTCTTGCGACAACTGTTTGACTTTTGGCCAGTCGATCTGTATTTTCTGTAACCAGTCTCGACCGAGGAGGGCTGGGCCTTTCCCTTCAACAACATGTAGGGGTAATTTGATACTTTGCTTCCCGTGGGAGACCATCACTTCTACCATCCCCTTGGGTTGTAACTTCTCCCCAGTGTAGGTCTGCAATATAACATTTGACTTCTTCAGGGTAGGGCGGTTCTCCCCTTCCCACAATGACTCATACATTTTTTTGCTAAAGATCGATAGGGAAGCTCCTGTGTCAATTTCCATTTCCAAAGATTCTCCATTTAATTCAACATTTACTTTATAAGGAGTAGAACGACTGTTCTTTATTGTATAAAATGAATACGGTTCTGTCGTCTCCCCTTGAGTTCCCTGTCTCATCAGAGTTCCCTGTCTCATCTAGCATGTGGTGGGTTCCCTGTGGTCTTTGTACATTGCTGGGTTTTCTCTTCCACAAGCACGGGCAACATGACCACTCTTCCCACAAGAATAACATTTGGCATTTTTATGATAGCAAGCGCTGGATTTGTGGGGCCCCTCGCAGTGAGAGCACTGCTTGTTATTATTAGGCGCGGGCTTCCTGTGGTTTCTGGGTTTGGCGCCATAATGAAACTTGTTTACATTCGCTTGGATTGCATTTTCTTCGCTTTTAGAACCCTTATTCAAATCAACTGCATCCTTTTCTGCCGTTTCTATGGCCAATGCAAGCTCTAGAGCTAGCTTAGGCTCTGCCAAGAGGCATTTCTGGATTTTTTCGTTGGAAGTCCCACATACTAATCGATCATGCAGCATTTCATCCAGTGTTGGACCAAATTCACAATATTGCGAGAGATTTCTCAGTTCAGCTAAGAATGTTGAGATTGACTCACCATTTTTTTGGTGTCTTGTGTTGAACTTGAAACGCTGAACAATGACAGAAGGTTTTGGTTTGTAGTATTCCTGTACTAGCTTCGTCAGGTCGTCGAAACTCTTGTCTTTTGGTTGATTCGGGGCGACTAAATTACGGATGAGTTTATACGTCTTTGCTCCAACGGTAGCTAGGAAAACTGCTTTCTGCTTGTCTGCATCCGAGATGTCGTTGGCTTCAAAATAGTGGTTTAATCTTTCGACATAATTACTCCAATCTTCGGTCTTCTCATACTCGTCAATTTTACCAAACGTTGCCATGGCTCTTGCACTTATAGGCTCATGAGATGACTTCTCTTGATGTTTGGTCGATGATCTTCGCTTTTTCCTCGTCGCCAGTATAATAAATGGTCTATAACGACGCTTTCAAACACACTTTATTCCTTGAACTACATACTACAAGAAAACAAGACATAGAGCGGGCCATGAGGTCAGTCACGTGATTACATCTAGTTTCCAGGTTATCACAGACATAACAATGCCCTCATGATACTATCTGTTGAATGGGCTAAGCAAGAAGGATTATTGCCAAACAATGCCGTGTGGTATACTTTAAAGTGGAGTAAGGGCTTCGTTTTAGAGGATGATAATTACAAGTTATGTTGGGACCTTGAGTATCATATGCGTAAGACAACTACAGCGAGAAGACCAGATGTTACAATTGAGGATAAGAACGCCAAGAAAATTTGGACCATTGATATGGCTTGTCCAAGTGAAAAGAATGTATCAGAAAAGTACAGGGAAAAGATACAGCAATACCAGCAGCTAGCCTTTGAGCTACATGAGAGAAGACCGGGATATGTGGTAAACATTATGCCAGTTATCTTGGGTTGTCTTGGAGGTGGTATGGCACAATTGGAACATCCAATATCCAAAATAATTAATTGCAGAGACAGAGTGTCCTACATTAGTTCCGACCCTACAATCCGACCTTAAAAATGTATTGTGTTGAGTCCAAAAGGGCAGCACCCTCGGACCACTACTTTTCTTACTGTATGTCAATGACCTTCCAAACGTTTCTCGTAAACTCAACTTTAGAATGTTTGCTGATGATACAAATATCTTTTATTCAAACACAGATCCACTGATTGTTCAGGAAGTCATGAATTCCGAACTTAATTTAATTTTCCAATATTGCTCAATGAACAAACAATAAACCTTTCAAAAACCCATTATATGATAATTAAGTCACCTAGGAAAAAAATGCCCGACTTTAATATTTTTCAAATAGAATGCAAAGAATTCATCAAATACCTCGGTGTTTACCTTGACCATCATTTGAACTGGGATCAACAGCTAAAATTTATTCACAGCAAAATCAGCAAGAATTTAGGAGTCATTCGACAATTACGTCACTATGTTAGCTTCAAAACACTAAAGGACATTTACTACTCATTAATCTATCCTTATCTAGCATTCGGTATTTTGTCATGGGGCAGTACTTATAAAACAAAACTTGCCAAAATTCAAAAACTTCAAAATAAATGTATTAGGTGCATGTTTGTTGCCAACAAATTTGAACATGCTATTCCGCTTTTCAATGTATCCGGTCTTTTAATAGTCAAGAACATTTTCATCTTCAAAAGTGCAAGTTTTGCACATAAACTTATGAACAACAATTCAAAAACACCTGTTGCATTTAGGAATATCCTTAAAGCTCCTATGAAACGAAAATAAATCACTTCTTTTTATTCCTTTCATAAAAACTACTGTCTTTGGGTGTTACTTTTTCAAAAAAATAATTTGGCATATCTCAAAAGAACTTTAATTTTTTTGATCTCAAAAAACGCGATTTCTCAATAAAAATTTAGACAGGAGCCTGGTACCGAGTGACGTCATCAGTTGTGTTTGGACGCTTTGCCCGGTTGTTTTAAATCCAGGTCTGTTGTTTTAATCTGTTCTAATTTGTTTTAAATATGTCCGAAAGTGAATCCCATACTCCTTCGTCTTCATCTTCATCTGAGGAAGATAGAGATTCGATATTTTCAGAAGATAACGAGATGGAAAGCGTTTTTACTCCGTACGTAGATGACCCACTTGCAGACGACGAGTGGAGCGACGGCCAAAATGGCAATGACGATGAAGATGGTTTAGCGCCTGAAACTTTGGAAAGACGCTATAATAAAACAGATCCTGTTGAAACTTGGTGAGCACAATATTGATTCCCGTTTTTGTTTGCTTGATAGAACATAGAGGAATGGCTCGCAGTGAGAATTTTCGTTTCTTATAAATTAATTTAGCTTTCTGTACAAGTGTTTGTACAGTTTTTTTCGTGTTGGATAACTAATTTTGATGAAAAGTCCTCTTCATGACGATCTTTTTCTTTTTCACAACTTTATTGGACAAACCAGAAATAACATAAATGAAATACAAAAATAAAGAAAGTAGAAAAACAACAAAACAAAATTTCACGTGTTCTGTCATAGTAACTCGATTTTATTTGTATCACTGATAATTCACAAGTTATTGAGCATAAATTACTATCACTTTTTCCTTCATTCATGTGTCACTCTGTTACTATCAGGTGTAAATGCCATTGCTGTGATACATCTCTGTTGGATTCCGCCTTGGAGTATCGATGCTGCAAAGAACTCGAGCCTGTTTTGAGACTTCTCTCTTTTGAAGGAAAGGATGATATACAGTGTATTACAAGTCATCCAGACTTTGAAGCCATGACCAACCCCACTGTCTTAAAGCACGTTGCCCCACTCTTTAAAGACAAACATGGAAGACGCTATCAGCGACAACAGGGTCGCTCAGAAAATGAGTAAGTAAAATGTTTTTCTCTCCACTCCAAGAAAAATCAAACAGCCAGCTAATATGGTTACTTCTCTTATTATATATATATAGATTCCTCAGAGCAACTGCATACAGATGGCTTATAAGATGGGTGTGTGGCTATTTGGGATGGGAGAGTGCAAGACCTCTCCCAGCCTGTATATATAATAACATTAGAACACGAATAACGTCTCACAACGTCACAGGATATGCCACGTCTAGAGAAAGAGATGACTAAAACAGCATTTTATTGTATCAAGAATTATTAATTTCCAATGACTGGCAAGTTCTTTTCGAATGGCCCTTCATCGGCTGGTGACAAGTTTTGCAGCAAGGTGCCCTTTTCTTTGGTGCAGGAGGAGCTTGTTTCTCTAAATTTGACTTCAACTGTTCTTGTTCTTTAGCTGAAAAACGAGAAAAAATATCATTCAAAAAGGACTCACAGTTTGTTATTGCAAATGAAATATTTAGGTATTTAATTAATTATTTATCATTAATATTTATTATTTCATTGTTTTTCTTCATCAAATAAAGATGAAAATTATTTATTATTAATATTTATTATTTTATTGTTTTTCTTTATCAAATGAAGATGAAAATTATTTATTATTGTTTATTATATTTATTATTATTATTATTATATTATTATTATTATTATTGTTTTTCTTCATCAAATAAAGATGAAAATTATTTATTATTAATATTTATTATATTATTGTTTTTCTTCATCAAATGAAGATGAAAATTATTTATTATTAATATTTATTATATTATTGTTTTTCTTCATCAAATGAAGATGAAAATTATTTGTTTTTCTTTATCAAATAAAGATGAAAATTTTGGTAACAAATTGAAATTGAAAAAAGTCTTCACTTTCAATTTGTTATTCAGTTTTTTTTTAGATTAAATTGCTAATAATATTTTTTAATAATATAAACTTTTCATCAGATTTATGTCTCTGTTATTTACATTGCCCTATACAATTTACCAATTTTATTTCTTGACATTATACATGTAATTACAATTTTTATAAGAACATTTTATGACTAGTGTTTCTATTTTATATATTTAGACAGCTGTACTTTGACATCAGTTTTTCAATATACAAAGTTCACATTTGTGTCACTTACACTGTACATTTTTCATATAATATGAGTATAAGTAATAAATTGTCTTTTCATGTACCTTCAGGAAACAACTGTGTTCTCAACTTGTTTCTCTGTTGTTTGCGGTTCACAGCCTCTTCTTTGCTTATTTTGTTGGAAAATTGTCTATTCAATGGCTCTGGTATCAGTACCTCATACTTCTTAAGCTGTTGACTGCGAGCATCCGCAGACATGGTGAAGAGTGTCTTCCTGATATCAGCAACATAATCTGGAAAAAAAGACAGTTAACACAGTGGTTTTCATAAACCCATGAATACACATTTTACGTTATTTGGCACTATTTCAATCAGATTCCTTTGTTTCTTATTGTATTGATCTGACCATTACGCTCTGGCTAGTACACTTTGTTTCATGTATTATGAAAGCCACTTTAAACACATTGATATATTTTTCTTACTAGAAAGAAGTGACTGAGTAAATAATAGCAATAAGCCCCAGCATGATGACATTTCAACCTCCTGTATAAATGGGGGTCAAAATGCCATCAGGCTTTGAGCTTATACTCCTTGTGCATATGTTTTGCAATTCATTTGGAAGCTACTGTTATTATTTATCAGTTACTGTGAAAAACTGAGTACTTTCATTTGTGCCATTTCATGCAAATATGTCAACACTACTTTTTCAAAGTCATGAAAACCACTCAAATACTCCACTACAAGAACAAAGTTTTGTACAATGTAAAGCTTGTGCATGCTTGTTTTTGACCTCAAGAATAACCAACAGTGCATTACTTCTTTCTGTGAAATGTCATAGTAGCTGGACTTACTATGTGTGTGAGCAACTGATACTTCTCTTACAACTTCTTCTCCTTCTTTAAACTTTGGCCAAGTAACTTTGTAACAGGTCTTTCCTTCTTTGGTTTTTCTTGCTTCTCTCTTAACATTTTCATTGAAATGAAGACTGGCCAAGATGTGCCTGTTAAAATTGAATAATAATTTGTAATGGCTGCATTTTATATCTAGTGTAGAAAGGCATTTCTTTTGCACACAGCTAATCTTCCAGGATGCAAACAGACACAACACTGCAAAATTCCAATAAGGTTTAATTGAATAATCAAAGCATATACCTGCAATATGTTCCAAGCCAAGAAAAGCACAGCATTTTGGGGTGGAAGTGGTTTAGGGTTGAATGAAACCCTTCAAGGCAGCTGGTTTGTGCATCCGAGGACAGTAGTCTGATATCATTTAGGATTCTTTTATTCATCAGTATTGAGTATAGTTTTTCATATGTTTTGGTTCCTGAAATAATACACCAATATATTTCAATGAAAAAGAAAATGAATTAATGATGCCCTACAGGTATACCTATTCCACAAATGGTTAGTTGGTTTTCTTGCATATTGTATACTGTATACCAAAACCAAAATGAACCATGCAATTAAATTTATGTTTCATGCCTAAAATAATATACAAGAAAATTGGCAAGATGTCTGCTTCGATTCTAAATGAAAGGCATAGAGAATCAATGCAGTTACCACCTCTTGTAATTGTTGTTTGAAATACATTTCAGTCTTGGTATTCAATATGCAGTATGTCACAAAACCAAGGGCAAACTTTTGAAATAGGTGTATATATGGGGAAAGGTCACTTTTGAATAGTACAGGTTAACAAGTACTGTACCTATCTTAATCCATTTTCTGGGCTGAATGTTAGCATCATGTGCACACTTTTTAAACAATGGGTCTGGGTGGTTATCATGTTTGTTTGCAACATGAAGCATAAAGGACTTCCATTTGGCAAGTATCATAGACTGGAAACCCTCTTTTGTGCTTGTTGCACACCAATACAAGTGGGTTCTGACGCTTTTTATCCAGTCTTTGATAAGCTCAAAACTCTTTTCTTTACTGGCTTTTTGCAATTTTTTGGTGATAGATCTGGCAACATGCCAGATATCATAAAAATGACTTGTAGATGGTTGATGCTCTCTTATCCACTTGGCAATCCCAAGGTGCCTATCTGAAATGAAGACCTTGATTTGGAGACCAAGTGACAACAAGTGGCTAAAACATTTCTTTGCCCCTGCTAGCTCCATTGCCTGGCTACTTCCAGTTTGATTTGCCTATAGTAAAGAAAACAATGGAATAAACACATATGCAATGTTTTGTTATGTTGTGCCTCAATTTTGTCCTTGGTTAAATTTTATTTCCCTAAATTTTGTTCTATAAGGTATGATTATACAGTGGTTTTCTTTGCATGTGACAGAAATACTCCGGGGGGGGGGGGGGGACCCCGATCGTAAATGGACGGGGATGCTCGTCGTACCTTTTAGGGGTCAAAATCTGCAATCTGGTACCTTTTAGGGTGTCTCAGACTTAATTGGACTACCAGAGACAAGCTGGTACCTTTTAGGGGCTGTTTTGGGGTAAATAAACTACCTAAAATAAGCATGAAAGGGACGATTTCGATGATCTGAATTGAATCTTCAAAGCACATTGATAACAAAGTGTTTTATTACTTTAATTCTTTATTATTGTTTTTGAATTGGTACCTTTTAGGGGTAGAAATGAATTGTTGCCACTCCCACTCAGGTACCTTTTAGGGGTCATTTTCAAAATTTCCGATGAGCATCCCCATCCTCTTATATATAGGAGTCCCCCCCCCTGGGGAGAAATACTATGATTTAGATTGTACTAGACTAGATGATAAAGAACAAAAGAAAACAATGGGCTTAGAGCTGAGTCTATTACTATCTATTAGTTTATCAATTTTTTCACAGGCAAAGGAAGATCACTCTATTTCCTCAGGACAATTCTGCAATCTTATTTGTATAAACACTAGACAAAGTACAAACACTAAAGTGACATACCGGTAATACATATTAAGTATCACTATACAAATAGTGCTATTCACCACTTTAATAGTGTTACTTTGTGCATGCTTTAGTGTTTGTACTAATCATATTATTGTGACCTACATGTAATTACCTGCAATAGCTCAAAGTGTACAATTTTATTGATAGTCGATGAAAACATGGTATAAACACCATATTTCGCACTATGGCCCATGGAGTCAAATCTCCCATCACCACTCCATACCAAATCCTTTGTTTGTTTCAACTGCTGGACTAGTTTTGACTTATATGCTTCCCAATGGTTGAGAATTGATGGGAAGAGGAACTTCTTTTGATGGATGAAGTATGTTCTGAGGGTTATAGCTGATAGTCCCATATGCTTACAAAATTGGAGAACTTTGCTTGCAGAGGCACCAGCCATCAATATCCCAAAACTTAGCATTATATTTCCTGCAGGATATCTTCCAAGGATATATGGCTGGCTTTGCCAAGTGAACTGGTTTCCAGCACAATTTTGGCAAGTTTGTACTACGGTCACCATTGTCCCATTCTTTTTCATAGTAACTTTGGGATTTTCAGCTTTACAATTAAAGCAAAACATCGTAAATAGATTATACAACATTGTATAAAACACCACAAACTTTGGCTCCTTGTGAGATGGGGTACCAGGTTCCACACTACATTGTAAGAACAAAGAACAAACTATTACTCAAGAGATGGAAATATATTACTTTGATTAAAATGGGAGTTATAGTGATAGGGTCAATACCCAAATGCTTACCAAGCAATGATGAATCACAAAATGAGCAATGAAATTTATCTAATGGGATTTTGACATTTATAAATAATTCTCAACTATCCAAATTTGCAATATACCCCACTTAAAAGCAAGTCAAGAATGACCTATTTTGCAGCGAGTAAACATCAGTGAGAGAAAAAAAAGATGGAACAGGTTTTTGCACCAGTCAATGTTTTAGCCCCAGGGGAGGGAGCTGGGAATACCCAGGGACGTTTCTGTTGATTTTAAAGTCAAATTCCCCACTCCCAAGTGCCTTATGCATGTCAAATTCCATCATGTTACCGGTACATTTCTTTATTCTCTTAGTCAATTTATGATAGCAAAAAAAAACCCCTGTCCTCACCCCCTTTCCCCCCGCCTTGGGGCTAATATTGACAGGTGCATAATATTCTTGCGACAACTTGAAAAACCCTTATGCATAAATTAAGACTATTAAATAGCCATTACAGCATATTGTTCGTCATCGAAATCGATCTATTATTATTATATTCATACCTAACAGTGCTATCAGCATTTTGTGCTGTATCATCGTCATCTGTTGTACACCCAGCGTCTTCATATTTCCACTCAGCATCACCTTCGGTTTCCGTCTCTGTCTCTGTCTCTGTCTCTGTTTCCAGCCCGTAATTTCTGATGTTTTCTTTATTCTCCATCGGTTTCTCGTTAATCATATCGTGGTATTCATGACCTGAACTTTCCGTAGTATCTCCATCATCGAACTGCAAAATATTGAAAATACCATAAGCACTTAAAAGATTAAGCTTATATAACTTAAGCTTATAGCGATCGGTAATTAAGATCTAATGGAAAGGCAGAATACCGTTCTTCTAAGTATTGAAGGGGAAAACTTACATCTGTGTTTCTTTCTTTCAACTGGCGTACTCTTCGTCTCAAATAGCTGTTACTCTTTTGAACTCTTCGAATGACTTTTGATTTCTTTGAGCACTGCGAACAACACTCTTCCGACGGTCCTTCGGCTTCAACAGGTGGTTGCTCAGGTTGATCGTGCATTCGTTCGGTTTCAGATTGTAATTTATCTTCCTCAGACTTTCCTTCTCCTTCTTCGGTTCCTTCAGCATCATCTTTCAAAGCCTCTTTCATGATCTAAAGGAAACAATAAGTTAAAGTCTAACAGCATTCATTGAAGACCACACGCAAATGGTCAATGCAAACACATGCTAGTTCTCACCTTCTTCTTGTCGCGACGAGACAAGTTAGAATTATTTGGCAATGGAGTAATCGCTGTATCGATTGTTGGAACGGCACCCTTGTTTAAACGCCTGGTCGATGCGATATTAGATAAATCAGCCTGACTTTCACTGCCAAGTAGATCTATTCGACGAGAATAGCAATCTTGACTAAAGTGCACCGAGCACAACACCGATGATTTCGTCGGCCTAAATGATGGTCGATGCCTTTGCACGAATTTCGTCCATTTTCTACGAGTAGCTTCATGTGAAGGGAACATATGCATTGAGATGTTTGGCATCGAACTATTATTGGTACAACTGACGTTTCCTGGGCCTCCAGCAACACAGAATTTGCCACTAACTCTTCTTTTACGCTGGTGACAAGCAGCCATTTTTATTAGACTCTGGCATGAACACAACTGATGACGTCACAAGGTCGCTTTTGGCCGAGCACAGAATGTCTCAAATTTCCAAGCCGACCAACCATTATTCAAGCCGCGAAAAAGTATACTTTCCCTAGATCAATTTCGATGAAATTTTGAAAAACAATTCGAAAACTCAAAAGGTTTAAAAAGATGCATATATCTTTTGTCTGACGATTTCATTTCATAGGCACTTTAAGCAATGTAAAGATCAGCACTGTTATAATACTAGGTACGCTTCTCAGGGGAATCTGGTTCGTCCTTCTGTCAGGACCAATTACAGAAAATTCACTTTCAAGTTTTCCATTTGTGAAATTTGGGAAAAAATTCATTCTGCTATCAGGCAACTCCCTTTTCAAAAGTCGCCTTCGGCTTCACTTACTCCTTACCCAATCGGAAAATGGTTGATCTCTTGCTTCCATCTCTTTTATGACACAATTTCATTATAAAGTGTCCACTTTAGCTTGTCCATCGCTGTTTATTTTTTTTCCATGGGTGGTTGCCAACACGAAAGTTGAAACTACTTTGGCAACCACACACACCTCTATATTGATTCAATAAAGTTTATCAATCTTAAATGTAAATATTTAAAATTGTAAAAAATGTATTTTCTGTATATATTGTAAATGTATTTTAAATGTAAATGTATTTATCGTAAATGTAAATATTTTCTGTACATATTGTAAACGTTTGTGAATAAAGTTCAGTTCAGTTCAGTTCAGTATTATACTAAAATAAGCTAATTTAAATAAATAAGTCTTGAGATCTTTTTTATATACCTCAACTGACAAACTATTTCAAATGTTAATTGGCAGAGCGTGGCAAGCATTAATTGGACGAGCTGGAACATAAGGTGAAATCAGTTCTCTTAAATACGATGGAGCCAAATTATTCAAGGCATTATATATAAAAAGAGCTATTTTAAAGACGATACGCTGCCTTACAGGCAACCAATGTAAATCTATTAATGGCTGAGTAATATGATCAAATTTCTTGGTCAGTGTAACTAACCTAGCAGCTGAGTCAATAACGTACTGAAGTTTATCAATAACTCTATTTGGTAAGCCATATAGAAGTGAATTGCAATAATCTATTCTAGAAATAATGAATGCATGAACAAGTTTCTTAGTGTCATCTAAGCTCAACTACTGCCTAATGCGGGATATACACTTAATATGATAGAAACAGGACTTGCAGATGGCCATAACTTGATTCTCCATGGACAGGGTATCATCATAAGTCACGTCAATGTTCTTAGCACTAGAGGATGGTCTGATGTATTCATCTCCAACCAATATACTGTAAAGCGGAGGACAGGGATGATGACTAGCTCTTAGGACTAGCAGTTCAGATTTATCATCATTGAGTTTCAATTTGTTACCCAGCATCCAGTTACTTATTGAATGCATACATGCTTGGAGTTTCTCTATCGTCATTTCCATATGACCAGGTACGGATGGTTGAAACAATAAATAAACCTGAGAGTCGTCAGCGTAGAAGTGATAATTCATGTTGTGATACTTCACGATATCACCAAGAGGGGATGTATACAATGAATAGAGGACAGGTCCCAGCACAGACCCGTGGGGAACACCACAGCCTAGTACATGTTCAGTAGACTTTTGTCCATCCAAAAGTACAAACTGCGTCCTGGAACTAAGATAGGAATGGAACCAGGAAAATGCTATATTAGAAATGCCATAGCGATTGTGAAGTCTATTCAGGAGTATCTTATGGTTCACAGTATCAAACGCGGCAGATAGATCGAGCATCAGCAGTAGAACACATCCTTTGTTGTCCACAGATCTAAGAATGTCGTTGTGAACCCTAAGTAAGGCAGTCTCTGTACTATGATTGTGCTTGTACGTAGATTGAAACGTTTCATCTAGACAGTTGGACGTGATGTACTCACCAAGTTGAGAAGCCACCGCCTTTTCAAAGCACTTTGATATAAACGTTGTTGGAGATTGGTCAGTAGTTACTCAAGACTTCATGGTCTAAGGACGGCTTCATGATAATAGGAGTAATTGCAGCTCTTTTTAACAATGATGGAAATGCACCTTGACTCAAGCTTAAGTTGATAATTCTTGTAGTGACAGAAAGTAAGATGTCAAAACAGTCTTTCATTAATGATGAGGGTAAAGGATCAAGGCAACAGGACTTTGATAGAGATTTGTCAACCAATTTAGATACTTCGTGTTCAGCAATAGGCACAAACTTCCTGAGTTTTGTAGAACAAGGATCAGAGTCCATGAAGGGGTTGACAACATTCAAACATTTAACAGCTAGAGTTCCTTCGATGTTAGTTATCTTAGAGGTAAAGAAGTCAGCAAACCCATTGCTGAGATTGACCAGACTTGTATGAGTTGGAAACACACGATCGGCTTTGTGATGTAGTAGCTTGCCAACGGCGTTGAAGAGTATATTTTGATCATGTTGGTTTTCTTCGATTAGATTGGAATAATACTTCATTTTTGATTGAGTCAACATATCATTAACAGTTTTTTGTTTGTGTTGTTGATTTAGTACATACTGGGAATATAGGGGAAACGTTACTCTTCCAAGTTCTCAATGCCCAAGAACAACATTCAGTTAAAGCTGTGAGATTGCTTGCTATCTTTGAAAGTGCACATCGCCGAGCTAGAGCAAATCCAACAGCTGCAAAAACAACTCGACGAGGCCAAAGCCTGCTACAAATCCGCTTTAGAAGCAAATAATAAGGCCCACAGTCAAGATGAGGCCATACTAAGAACAGAGGCCAACAAAGCCCTGGACGAAAGAGACCAGACACGTAAAGCATTAGACCTTGCCCTACAAGACCTGGGAATTCAACGTGAGCAGATAGGCCAGCTTGAAACAACAATAGAGCTGTTAAAAAGAATGGGCCCTTCATAAAAGAAGTGGAGCAACCAGATTTTCCGAGAAGGTTCGTCAGTATCTTGAGATGAAATTCGAAATTGGACGCAAGACAGGAAGGAAGGAAGACCCGGAGCAAGTTGCAAAGGACATGAGGACTGTGTGTACAAACAGTGGGGAGAAAATGTTTGAAAGAGCAGGGTGGTTAACAAAGACACAAATTGGAAGTTAACTCGATTGTCTGCCAGTATCAAGAAAAGGACTGAAAGCCCTAAGGAGACAGAGGGAAATGAAGAGGACGATACCTTGGAGAATTATTTAAATGAGATTGACGAAGAACACATCAGAACAACATCAGTAGCTGCTCAAGGCAAGTTAGGCCTGGTACACCCGAGTGTTTATGACATATATAACATTTGTGAGATGACCAAGAATAATAAGACATTTGCGGACATTTTGAGCTTTATTTCAAATCACGTTTTAAGAACGATCTCATCAATGTTATAAAGGAAACGAGAATGTACGTATACATTTGTATGAAACGATAGGCACTAGATAGTATGAAGATAGTATAAGATAGTATAATTTGGTTCATGAGGTTCATGTGGATGGGTTTAGAAATGCAATTAAGAACGAATTGAACATAACTAGTGTTTGAGTTATTTTCATTACCAGTGATTTAATAATACATTTATAAATCTATACATATTCATGACGCTGTGTTTTTATGTGAAACCGCAGGCGTTTTTATATCCAAACACAGCACTGATCAAGTCACTGTGCACTAGATAGCTAGCGAAATTAGTCATTTTCCTCCCAACCCAAAATATGGTGAAAAAGACATCTCTGATAAATGACTCTGAGGTTCAAACCCAAGACCTCAATTTCTAAACCCTCCTTTGGACTCTATACTACTGAGTCAGCAGATGAAAATCGTCTGTGGTCAAGGGGCATGCTTAGTTGCTTACCTGGCATATTGAAAGACCAGTTTCTTGTGCAAGAGTCTCTTTATTGTCATGAGTAGGGTAGGGGTACTGATGGTGATCCTCTAATCACATCTGCAGCTTTTGTTTTGACTCTTTAGGAAGGGTTGTCTTTTTTCTTTTTCCCAAGGAAAGAATGCTTTTGGGAGGTATATATCTCAAAAAAGAAAAACATTGTTGACAAACGACTAGTTTGCACTGATTTTTAGGGAACATCTTTTGTCATCAGCGACCTTAAGACACAACTGGACGGCGCCTAGAGGACGACAGGTTCAACCAAGAAGACATGGGCCTAGATCACCGTCACTGCGCGGGAAAAAAAACAAAGATTAAGTTTTGTTTGGATGTGACGCTGTAGAGCAATATTTATTTAACATTCGCTATGTGTTCTTTTAAGAAGACTAGTATGGTGTACAATCCCCTTCAAAAATCAAACTTGACAATTCAACATTCAACATGACAAATTAACTTTCAACTTGACAGGTTAACATCTAACTTTACAAGTCAACACACAACTTTACGGGTCAACATTCAAATTCACGACTGCCATTTACCTAAACTTTGGGAATAGACGTTCGACTATCTACGAATCAACAATCGATTAACGTATAGTTTATATCATCCAAACGAAACGTCAATTTCGAGTTTTCTAAAGTTCGTTTAAAGAAAAAAAAATACAAGACTTTTTGTATGAAATTCCAATGTTGGATGTTGACCTCTCTTATCGCGTACAGATCCCGTCAAAAATACGTCACACTTACGGGGATGGGGGATGGGGGGATTTATGGCTTGGTTACCTTTCCTTATATCAATAAAGATGGCGGACACACAAGGAGTAATTTTGTCAATTATAGACGTTATTTCGCGATTAGACCGACTGGAAAACCCTTCTGATCTTAGTTCAATTGTGTTAAGGTTAGATTTAACAAAAGCCAGAATGGCTTCATGCTCGGGCCACTTCGTATCAAAATTGTCTAATTAGTGGCTAACTAATATGTTGTCTTTTTTCTTATAATCATCGTATTGCTGTAGTGGCACAAAAATTGTCCTAACATTTGATTGGTTTCTTGCGCGCAATGGGCTTTTGGCAGGTACGGCGTGACATTTCAAATTTTACTCCAACAAGAACAAAAATATAATATTTCAAAAGAACACACCACAATTAATGAAAAAATACTTTCAATATTTCAAGTTTTTCTAATTTTGGTGTGTTCTTTTCATATATTATATTTTTGTTCTTGTTGGAGTAAAATTTAAAATGTCACGCAACGCCTGCTAAAAGTCCATTCCTGATCAGGTCACGCAACTATCAAGGATAAACGATTGCCAAAAAAAAGGCAAGAACGGTTTATTTATTTTGGGAATTGTATAATAAATAAATTATTAGTCGACTAGTCAGCTAATAAAGCTGCATTTTGGCTCTAGAAAAGTTGTAATAGTCGACTATAATAAAGCTGTGAATTTTTACTTGTCACTTCCATTTTAGCTCGCCTGAAGGTTCGTCAAAATACAGCTCGACTGGAAAAAATACACAGCCGTATTAGCTCTAATGGCTGGTTACTCTGTGCACTAGTATGATGAGAGGGGACTAGTTTTCTGCTTTGCTAAGAATGTTCATCCTTATCGTACTAGATACTCAGTTAATGAGAATCTTCAAATTCCCTCCGCAAGGACTAACTTTGGTCAAAAAACTATTTCTTTTATTACAACACAAATATGGAAAAAACTTCCCCAAGACATCAAATCTTCTAATAAATTCGTTTCAAAAAGAGTAAAACAGTTTCTTTTACTTAATCAATTGTAAATATACAATTCAGTCTATAAATATTAACGTCAGCCTCCAATCCATTGTCACTTCAACAGATTTTACCTGGTATTATATTAAGTACAACTAGGGGCTAACTAGAAAACTTTTATGTTAACTTAGCCCCTAGGCACAAAACCTCAATTTAACATTATATTATATTCTCCCTTTTTTTCTATTATATATTTATTCAATTATTCGTAATTAATATATTATATTATATTATATTATATTATATTTGTTGTAAACATAATATTGTATTTGTGTAAATAAAAGTTGTTGTTTGTTGTTGTTGTTGGACCAGTAAAACAAAATGGCGGCAGAACGGAAAAGAAACCATATGGGATGGCTCTTCACTGTCTATTTATGTTTTATTGAGGAGAAAAAAACGCGATTGTGTCTGCAAAGAAGGTATTTTTCATTTTGAATACAGTGATTGCATTGTTAATAAAGGTCACCTTTAAAACAGTGTCGTCAAATGAAAATTGGGGTTGTTTGGTTGGTTGGGCAAGAACAGAAAACAATATAGAATGGGAATTAAAATTTGAGATGAATATAAAGAAACAGCTGGGATTTCACATGAGATTTGATCAAATAACAGATGGAAATGGGTCAAACTTTCCTGGTTTTTAAGGATTACCCTTTAAGAAATGACTATAGATATATATGTTATAAATAGTGACTTTGTTTTTCTGAGGGCAGTACTAGTGCATAGTACTGCTGTAGTCCTCAAGCAGGTAATTTCATTTGGTGGTCTAAGGGCCTATTTACACGAAGGCAAGATGTCCCTGCTAGGAGGTAGGATAACGCTTTTGATTTCTTTTCCCAGGGGGATACAAAACAAGTTGTCCCTCCTAGCAGGATGACTTGACTTCATATTAACAGCCCCTAACTAAAGTGAATTCCAGACAAAACTCATGCAAAGACTGACATTAAGATCTGGGGGTACTCCCATATATTACTATATAGGTATGTCAATCAAGAGATATTTAAAAAAAACTGATTTCAGCCTTATGTTTATATTGTTGCCATGGTAACACCAATTACACTCAAACTGACATCTTGACCTCAGTTTATCTACTGAGAGGAAATTTGTGATTAAATAAAAAAATTTGAATTGTGCCTTAATTTCTTTATCTTAGTGTGTAGTTAACTGCCCGTGTGGTCTCTCGTCTAGAGCTGGTGGAGTTTGTGAGATATTTTAGAATGGATTTCAGCCATCTTTGTTTACCGTCGCTATGGCAACACAAATAGAAGTGAAATAGAATGAAAACTTTAATTCAAGTCCAATAACTGGTGAAATAACCGTTTTGGTAGGTCAAGAGTAAGTTGCTCAGTTTGCAAAGTGAAAAACGGAAGCATGGTCAATACAAAACTATATCAAACCACCTTAATGCACTCACTCTTGGGGATTCAGACTGAAAGAAAATATACTGAATAAGAATAAACGATTTTTATTAACAATGAAATGGTAGCAAATTTACAACATGGTATAAACTAAATGTAATTAAAGTGTCCTTATATTGTCTGTGAAAAAAACAGCATGTTGTATGTATTCAAGACATATTGGTGGAGCGAAAATAGTACAAAATAGGCAACAAATTATGCTAATTATATTGTTTCTTGTCTAATCAACACTATTTAGTAGTACTAGTCTAGTAGACCAATTTATGATATCAGCAGACAATATAAAGTCACTTACAACATATTTTATTGCTATTTTTTGTTATCAGAATGAATGATCAAGTTGAAGACTTGGAGTTTTATTTATACTGAATCATAATTTGAACATTAACAACAACAGAGTGTATACAATTTATCCATGAAAATACAAATACTGTTAATCAAGCATTTTTTTTTTGTGAAAGCTACTTTGGCTGTGCAACTGTTTTTTTGTAATTTTCATGGATTTACTCTTTGAACTCTGGAAGAGAAAATGCATTAAACAGGGCTCTAATATGATATAAAACTGAGAAAGAACTAATTTCAAGTACATGAGTAACTAGATGTTGATAAAGTTACAGTGTACATGTATGAATACATGAAACAAATTTTAACATATAAAACTAAAAAACAACATGTACGAGTAATAATTGTATTTAAGTTGATACAATTACAATGTACATGTATGAACATTTCTTTTCATTTTTTCTTAACACTAAACATTTTTAAAGTAAAATGCTTAATTTAGATAAAATTGATATCTAGAATAACGTAGTCAACAATAGTATTCTTACACCTTTTAAGCACAAGAAATGTAGCTGGTCTTTTGAGAAATTGGTCAAAGTCAAGAGAAGTAAGATTCATATCCTCTGTAACATGTACGAGACAGCCAATGTTATCTTGAAAAAGTTTGGCTGTTGGTTCAAAATCTTTGATTTTTACAAAAAGCACAATCCTTTGCTAGATAGAAGGCATAGTATTACATTTGGGACAAAATTGTTCACCTAGTACTGTTATGACACCTGTCTTACAGTTTTTACATGCAATGTAAATTTGAGGATCTACATACTCTATTTGACTTACAACTTGTGCCTCGCTACCCACTGGAATACTTTCAAGTTTGTCTGGATCAATTGTTTCATAATCTTTGAGGTCCAGCCTTCTTTTGGCTGTTGAAACTGGTGTGGTTGACGGATTTTTCAAAAACCAAGATTTTAACTTGTGGCTAATTGGAGATGTGTTGTCTAGTTTGATGGAAGTTACAGAGATAGTTGCTTGGTTTTGGAATGATTTAACTGGCGAGTTTCTTATTTCAACAACTGGGTTTCCTTCTAGGGTGAAATTCTTAGTGTGGCTGTGGCCTCCTTATTCGTGTCGTCGGCAATAACAATTTCTCTTTTAAGTACAGTTTTCCCTTGTGTTGTTACAATGGATGATGCACCACTAAAAGATTTGACTAGTGCTACTACATTAACCCTAGTATCTAAGGCATGTTTCAAGTTTTCAATAGTGCAGTAGGGAATCTGGGCTGTCTCAACAATAGCATTCTCACTTATTTTAATGTTAACTCCCTGAGATAGAGTTAATTCAATAGGCAATGCACCTTGCTGTTGATATTGTGGCTTAATCTTTCTAAGGCCTACTCCTGACATGATATACGTTTTATTGTTATCAAGTTTCTTGTTGAAAAATGAAGCAAGGTTATTCCATGCTATTGCTCTGCAAAAATCTACTCCATCACTTAGAGTCAGTTCAAGGACGGCTCCTGTTGACACATTTTTCAGCATCTTTGATGTTATTTTCACACGGATATTTGCAGTTGATGCCTTCTCGGGATCAAGTGATGACAATTCTGCAAGCAGTATAAATATTGTTCAGAGTTTATGTGTCTAATTTACACTAAATAAATGACTTATGCAATCAGGATGATTATACACAACTTTCATATTGGCTGCAGTAATTAGCATAAATTGTGAATAATCACTATTTCCTGAATTGCAAAATTTGAAATCAAGAAGTGTGTTAATTTAGATAAGATGGGCAAGTTTCAAAACAAAGTATTAAATCTTTGACAAGATACGAGGATTTAAAATTTCAAAAATGCACCGAAACGAGGCTACCAAGGCTTTTAGTCAAAATCAGATACAAAATTTTGAGGGTCATTGCATTTGTAAACATTTGTAAGCATAAAGAAAAGTGAGAAAGGTAACTCACTTGATCCCCATCATGAGTTGGTTCTATAAAACAGAAAAATTGATTGATCAATATACATTTTTTATGGTATTTAGCCATGCATAAGCTGCACCCATAGAAAAGCTGTATCCCTATTGAAATTGCTAAATTATATATTTTTCAATGACAGAAATTTGAATTTGAATTTGTTAATGGAATATGGTAAACACTAGCAAATAAGGAACCTAGAGGATTAAGAACCGTTTAAGTAGTAGAAATAATATTTTGTCAAATGGCTTCTTGGTCAGGCACATTGTATTTAGATATCTTTTATGGGTATAGAACAGGGACTTGGTCTCTTTTAATGAAAATGAAGCAATTCTTGGTACCTTAAATTTCCTTTGCATCAAGCAATCTGATTGCTATTCAACATTTACCAGTTGACAATCTTTTGTGAAACAGATTTATTTGAAAGTTGGTTTTGTTATAAAAATAGTCAAATCATGAGCAAAAATTACCTTTTGTTGTTATTCTTTGAAAATGCTTGTTTGCTGTTTCAGAAAATGATGGTTCTGCTGAATATTCTGAAAGTTATGTATATTGTTAGTTTCACTACTTTCACCATGTTCATTAGTGAACTTAAAGTACCATGGATGGAGATTTAACACTCTGCATTTTACTATTTATTTAGATAATTTGTAAGCAGTTTGAATGACAAAACAACTTGACTTGTTTTTCTGATTAACGATTTTACATGAATTGGAAAGAAAAATAAAGTACTATATATCATAGCATAAGGTTTAATATTGATTGCCTTATAGAGTATAAATAAAAATTTACCCTAAGTGATGTTCTCTAAAATGATCAGACATTGACAACGAGCCACTGAAGGAAAGACTTATTTGAAGTTTGTCATGCTTATAAATTTTACGAAGGTCCTAAAGGAATAGACAAAGTGTCCAATTGTTTATTTGAAAGTTGATTTGGTTGTCAAAGTAGTCAAAAAATTGTAAGCAAGTTGAAATTCACCAGGTTGCCTACCCAGATATGATGGGTTTGAATGTCAATTTAAGACCATTTAAGTATATTTTATCATCATAGTCAACTATTTGCATTGGAAACCTCGTTTTAGTTCTTTAATTTCATTGCAATTTTTTGAAGTATGTATTTGGACAAACTTTGGACAGTTGTTGTCATGTTTTTCAGGCAGATGAAACCATAAAAATCAGTATTTTTATGGCAGCTGTTGACATCCACCGATTTTCCCACTCTCGGGAGTTTGTATCATCAATGACTGGAATATAAATTCCATGATTTATATACCTGTTCCTGCACTTTGACCTTGATCAGACGAACATTGTTTTGTAACAGTAGAATGTCCTGAAGAAATAGACAAAGTGTCCAATTATTTATTTGAAAGTTGATTTGGTTGTCAAAATAGTCAAAAAATTGTAAGCAAGTTGAAATTCACCAGGTTGCCTACCTACAATCTTGGTCAAAACTGTTAGGACCTTTTAGAATTTCTGTGTAATTTTCCAGTTTCACAATGCTCCCCCCACCCCCACCCCTCCCCCCTCCCCATTCAATGTTGAAAAGTAACGGCCAGCTCACCGGCAATCAGTGTCCTCCAACATTGGATGGGGGGAGAGGGGGAAATGCATTTGGAAAGCCTAATCTTGCGGTGCAATCGCTCTTAACATGAAAAAAAAGTTTTCAAGTTGAAGAGTCCTAACAGGTTTTGACCAAGATTGTCTACGAGGCGATTTTTAAAAAAATGTTAATCCTAGGCCGAAATTAAAACGTTTGGTATCTGTGGGTTAAGAAAAAGCCTTAGGAACAATTTTGGTGCAATTAGCACCCTGACTGTACTATAAGGCAGAACGTTTTGTGAGAGGGGGTGGGGGTACCCTCCCAGGGGAATGGGGCGAGTTTATAGTCGGCACAAAGAAGATGGAGTTTCTAAGTGCCTATGACTCAGAAAGTGAATTGGGAAGCGACAGCGAAGATGTTGTAGACCCTTTAAGATCTCGCGACCTCCGATCTGTCTACTTAATTACTTATAGCCAAGCTGACGTGCAGAAAATCCCTACAAGGAGAGCATTTGCAGATACAGTTGTTCAGTCTTTCTCGATCACAAGTAATGAGTGCCAAGTAATTCAATGGTGTTGTTGTCAAGAAACACACAAAAACGGTGGTCATCATTATCATCTAGCCTTGAAACTCAGTAGTTGTCAACGGTGGATGCCTTCTAAGCGCTATTTGCAAGATCGCTATGGAATAAATGTGCATTATTCTGCAAGACACCACAACTATTTTAGCACTTGGAAATACGTCACAAAGACTGACAAGGATTACATTGAAAGTGTAGGCCATCCAGATTTGAACGACTATCCCGGTCCACGAACCAATGCCGCTAGCCAAGCAAGAAGACGTGTAAGACCATGTAATTCACCTAGTAGTACTTCTCAGGTAGATGACACTGGCCAGGAAGAGGTCAATGAGTCATCTCGACCATCGAAGAAAAGAAAACGGCTGAGTCCCTTTGAAGTGTCAGAAATTATCCAGAGTAGAAGTCTCACTAATGTTACTGAACTGCAAGCCCTAGCTCAAGAACAACGAGACGAAGGAAAAACAAACCTGGCAGAGTTTCTGTTAAGCCGTACACCTAGATATGTACAATGCCAAAGAAACGTTTGTGAGGGCAAATAAGACCCGTATGCAGCTTATAGAAGACGTGTTACAAACGGATTGTACCTGCAATCATCCAAATGAATGGCGTTTAGCAGCAGAAGAAGTTATAATCAATAACCAGGTGGACATTTATGAGTTTGGCGCTGCCGTTGTGGAACTGTTAAAGAACGGTAGAGGTAAATTTAAGAACATTTTGATAACTGGTCCCGCTAACTGTGCTAAAACCTTTCTCTTGAATCCCTTGACCAAAGTTTACAAGACGTTCTGTAATCTGGCCAGTGGTCGCTTTGCGTGGGTGGGCGTTGAAGACGCTGAATGTATTTTCCTCAAAGATTTTTGGTGGTATGCCGAAATGATACCATGGCACGATTTATTGCTTCTTTTGGAAGGTCAGGAAGTGCACTTACCAGCTCCTAAGACCCACTTTGCACAAGATATTCATTTCCACAGAGATACCCCTATCTTTGCCACAAGCAAAGATCGTCTCATTTATGTGAAAAACGGTCAAGTTGACGCAAGGGAAACAGAGATGATGACAGTGAGGTGGAATTTTTTTTCCTTTTTCTATCAAATACCCCAATCACAACAACGACAAATTCCTGTTTGTCGACGGTGTTTTGCTGATTTAATTACAGCTACATAGAGTAAACATGTAATACAATACACATTAACAACGACCCGTTGTCCATTTCGAATAACATAGGAACTTCAGTTCCTAAGAAATACCTTATAACCTTGAATAGGATTTTCAAACACGAACTACGAGGCACTGAAAGTGAGAAACTAGCGAAAAGTAAAGTAAAATCACAAACTACCACGAACTACCACGAACTACCAGCGGATTATAAAGAAGATATGAACCTATCTATTTATAAAATCACAGTGGTTGTTCGTGGTTGTTCGTGGTAGTTCGTATCATTCCGTGGCTTTTTGTCCGTTTTTTCGCTTGTAATTTACAGCCATTTCAAAACTACAACGAAATATTGCAATTTTTTGAAGTATGTATTTGGACAAACTTTGGACAGTTGTTGTCATGTTTTTCAGGCAGATGAAACCATAAAAATCAGTATTTTTATGGCAGCTGTTGACATCCACCGATTTTCCCACTCTCACGAGTTTGTATCATCAATGACTGGAATATAAATTCCATGATTTATATACCTGTTCCTGCACTTTGACCTTGATCAGACGAACATTGTTTTGTAACAGTAGAATGTCCTGAAGAAATAGACAAAGTGCCCAATTATTTATTTGAAAGTTGATTTGGTTGTCAAAACAATAGAAGGTCCTAAAGAGATAGTCTCCAATTAGTGTCCAATTTTTCAATTTTGAGTAGAATTATTCATACCTTCATTACAGAGGAATATTTTTCAGACCGCCCCACCCCTAGCAATTCTTGTTTTGGGGTTGTTTAGAAATCACCTCTTTCCACTTTGATCTACCTTGTGCACCCCTCCTCTAGGAAAGGTTAGAGAGAAATTATAGGCTTCTAGACACTTGTAAGCCTTAATCTGCTTTCTAGTTGCCCACAAGGTTTTGAGTATGGTAATTTACTATGTCCAGGTAAACGACACTTGGAAAATTTGTTAATCCTTTATTACAATCGTTTTCTTTATTTTTATCAGAAGATATGGATTGAATCCAGAGGAGGAGCGCACACCTTCCCAAGATACATTGCGCCTTTGAAACATGGATTTGCACAAAATTTATCATAAATTCAGGCTGGAAATGGAGCTAATTTTTGGTCGTTGTATTGAGATGCAGAAATGAATTTCTTTACGAATAACAAGTGGTAAAAGAGATTTAAAATTATTACAAATTTAGCTAATTTTGACATTTCTAAAGGTTTGTAATTTAGATTTGAACTTGAAGTACATTGGGGCCTGAAGAAAATACCCAATATTCAAACATCGCTTTCTTTAAAACGGATCAACATAAACTGGTTCTGATTATAGTCTTTTATAGAGAAATCCTTCCCCTTTTTTGTGGTCTCAAAATGATCCAAAGTGATCCAGGATTTCAATTTGAAATTTTAGATTTTATGCGGGATGTTTTGACGTCAAACAAGCAGCATGTAGCCGTTGCTGATAAACCATGGCTCAGTGTCTGGGTTTAAAATCGAGTCAAAATACATCATAGTACAATAAAACTTTGCTCTTTGGATTGTGAAAGTAATTCAGGCATCATATGATACGATATGATATATCGTAATGATAAAAATACGACATTTTCTTAGAGCATAACGACTATAACGCTCGGGAAATAATTAAACTAATTTCAGTCTGTGACCTTTGGCGTTATCCGATCCTTGCTTCGGTGTTATTTACATTCTCACTCTAAAGTTTCATTGAAGTTTGTTCTTGAATGGCTAGCAATCCAAACTCAATTAAAGATTTAGTTTTACAAGTTTAACTTTATTTTACATGTTGTATCACATATTTCGAGAATTAAGTGCTCACGAACTTGGACCATGCAGTTCAATCGCAGGATTCAACATAAAGCGTCGCTTCATCCAGCGTATTAATCTTAAAATTAATTATCGTTATGACAAAGAATTGATACTTCAAGCTACACCATGAGTGGGTTTCGTTTTTCACAAGCAGTAGACAACAAATTCGAAAGAGCTAGCTTTCCTCACAATGCATTCGCTATCGATGCCCTCGCTTCGGTGACTTCAACACAATGATGAATGTGCGAAAAAAATTGATAATAATTATACTTCATTTTGGAATGCATCTCGGGAAGGTGTGCGATCCTCCTCTGGATTGAATCCAAATAATTCAACTTTCTCTTGATATCTTGCCTTGGCAGGACATGTGAGATGGGAGTAATAATCTGAAATCGTGAAGTCATTTACAGAAGAAATGTTTGCGACAGCCATTATGTTTTTGAATATGGCCAGTCATTCTGGTCAGTGGTCATTCCCATAGATCAAAATAGCAATTGAAAGACTTATCTCAGCCAAAAGAAAGTGCAAAATTATGGCTCAAATGATCAAAGATGCTCAGTGATTTCATATGTGAGGCTTGGTTATGGCATTTGAAGTCTTTCTCAAGTATTTTTGAAAAAATACCATTTGGAAAACATGTTTAACGTAAACACCCCCTAGAAATTTAGATGATTTAGACCCCCCTTACTCCTCAGAAATGATTTATCCCTCTGTGGGGGGGGGGGGGTATGGATAATTTCTGGAACTACACGTTTGAAAGTTGATTTGGTTGTCAAAATAGTTGACAAATTGTGAGGAAGTTGAAATTCACATTTTTACACATATAAGTCAGTGTATTGTCAATAAAATGCAAATAACATAATATACATACTTGCAGTTTGACTATGGTCAGTTTGACTTTGTGCCTTTCTTGAAGGTCCTGAAGAAATAGAAAAAGTGTCCAACTATTTAATTGAAAGTTGATCTAGTTGTGAAAATAGTCAACAAATCATAAGCCAAAATCATCTGTTTTTATTCTTTGAAAGAGATCCTCTGCTGTTTCAGTACTTGCTGTTTTTTTTAAATATATTCTGAGAGTTGTTTAGTTTGCTTTCATAGTTTCACTAAAAAATACCAAGAAAAATCTTAATATCCTGGTAAAATTAGACACAGTATATTTATATTTATTACCTTGCTTTGATCCTTTGTGTATATATTTGCTTTTAGCGTGATGTGCTATAATAATGAATAGAAAAAGTTATTTTTGATAATTTCAAATCAGTAAAATTAAACATAAAATATTATATAAAAATTAAATAGCTCTCCTTTTTTGTGTTTTGGATCCATAACTTGCAGACTGCTAACAGGAAAATTGCATCAATGTACATTTGTGACATACAAATCATACAAATTGAAAGCTACAAAGTATTCATATTACTTAGTATATCACTGTGCGAAAAGACACGTATATGGGTGACGATACTAAGTGATACGGACTCTGGTACTCGAGAAATATGGAAATATAATTGAATATACGATATTGGACATGCTAAGTATCAGGAGATGTCATATTCCGTATATTTTGTTATTCGGACTTTTTCCCTATCAGGGAATATCCGGATATATTATACCTGTCATATATTTTAAGTATCTGATACATATACTATCAAATACTCGATGAAACTTCAAGAATACCGCTTCATACTCATACGGAAGTTTTAAATCATTCCAAGTATCCTAGGATATTTTTTGATGTGAAAATCGACCCTATACGTTATTATCTGCGTGAGCCATGATACTCCGTTATTCTTCGGAAATCTCATCTCGATACTTCATTATTCTTTACGTATATCCCCGATTTTAGCTTATTCTTCAAATATATCTGCTGGTATGTTTGATATTCTCTTAGAATAACCCATGATATTTCATTATTCTTTTATTTTTAAGAAATATATAGCCCCTTATACTCTGATATTCTATTCGTACCAGCTCACACAATTCTCCTGATATTTTGACATGAGCAATAAATTATCCAATAAATTATCATGGAATTTTGCGCGCAGTTACTGTAGAATGTTACAAACTCGTTAAAATTGACTCAACCTTTATTGATGGAAAATTAATTGCAAGTTAATTGTACATACTTAACAGATAGTCATGTTGGTCATATAAGCCAGTTTGACCAGTCTTGATAACTTTAACAAAAAGTAAAAATTTCATGTTCAGTAAATAAGTGAATAGTAATTGAAGATAGTAATTGTTCGATCATATGTTCAAGCGTAACTAAAGTACGACTCCATGATTAGTTTCGTCGGCCGCGTCTCTGCTTCCTCTTTGTTGTTGTCTTTTCCGTTCTCAACGGTGCACGTTGTTGTGCTGTTTGTGGAACATTTGGGATTTCCTTATCCACAGAATAATCCCCTTCATCCTCCGAAGAGTTCACTGGGGTGCGTTCTCGAGATCGAGAACGACTTCTCGACCTTTCTCGGATTGGTTCTGGTTCTTCGCGGAGTGAACGTACTGCCCAGGCCGGCGAACTAGCAGGAGCAGGGCGAGAAGAAGGGGCTCCTACAATGCGTCTAAACTTCGGATGCTTCGATTTGGAGGAACTTTCAATCTCATTTCTGTCGACCCTCTCCTGCAAGGTTTTTAAAAGGTGGTTTAGAGCGTCACTACGAAAGGTTGGAGAGCGAACCACCCAGCAATCTTTATTTTCTCCTTCGCCGTCTTCCTCGTCACTCATCCAATTGTAGTTTATCTCTTCTATTGCCACCTTCTCGTCTCCCTCGGCCATTTTCTTACGTTGAACATATAACTAGAAATGAGCAGAAAAATTCTTATTAATATGGTGAAAAAACATGGCAGATCTTTGAAGGATTTGATTTTTAATCATTTTTGACTCATCATACAACAGTTCCTAGAAGATATGGATTTGTCAAAATGGTTCGTCAAAATTTGCTCGTGTGGCCGGTATAGCATACCTGAATTTTGATTTAGCTTTCTATAACAAGTAAAAATGCCAAAATGCCGATTCTTTAGAAAAATTATTCGCGACATCTACACGATACCGCTTTTCCTCGACAAGGAAAAACCAGTTTGCTTGTGTCGATTATAAAAAAATGTATTTTTCTTGGCTCCATCTAAAAGATGATTGTTCTAAGTTTCTTCTTGTTAAGGAAAAAATTGTTTGTGCAGACAAAAGAATCGGCATTTTGGCATTTTTACTTGTTATAGAAAACTGATTTATATGGATGCGGCCGCTTCTAGGTTCACTAGTGTGTTCGCTTACCCGCCTTCTCCTCGAAGTTTGCCGCTTCTCAGACATTTTTTTCTCGACCGCCTCCTTTCTCTCAGGGAGACTGTCCAGATATTGCTGCCTTTTATTCTCGAAACATCTTGCAATGGCACCTATGGAAGACAGACATAAACATTTATCAATTTCACAAAAAAGGATTAACATTAGCTTTATTGTGACTTACGTAGAATGGTCTGCCTTGAATACTGATCGTTCTCTTTGGATACTTCGGTAAACAAGAATGACCTCACGCCATTGTTGTGGTTGCTATCAATGCTGCAGAATAATGAAATAAGTGAGCTTAATTATGATTAGTTCTGATTTACTCAAAAGATACTCAGGTGGGATCAGTTGAAAAGTGCAGAGAAGCGATCCAACACCCTTCAGCATACCGATTTCATGTTTAGTGTTTCTTGGATAAAGATATCTTTAATATTTTCAAAATCATTTGAACATAGGTATTTCATATTTCAATGCAGGAGTGCAAACACAACCGCTATGCCAGGCACAGTATAAAAGAAACCACACATAATAATGAATTAATGTATTTCATTATTATGTGCGGTTTATTTTATACTGTAACATAACATGGATCTAACATGGCATGGCGGTTGTGTTTGCACTCCTGCATTGAAACATATAATTACCTTTCACTTGCTTTGAACTGTCTAGTAGCTTCTTGTTGATTGTGCAGCAGACGAACATCATACTGTGGAATTAAAAAAAAAAAACAATAAAGTCACGAGAACGAGCTATGAGAAAGTATAAGCTTAATTGATGCCTCTCTTTTTGAACTATGGTGTGAAATAGTTGTGTTGAGTTGCGCGCCTTGTTTTCATACAAAATAGTCCTTATCATCATGTTTCTTACCCGAAGTTCTTTTGGAATCGGTCCCCATTGCGTATAACTACTATTAGCAACACTTCGATCTTCTACATGGCTGTCTTGATGTTCTTGGATTTCCTTTACTTGTTGCTTGAGTTCATTCAAATCTTCTTTGCTCTCCTCTACATCGGCAGATAGCTTTTCTAAAGTTCTGGATTGACGCTTGACAACATCGCTCAGTTCTTTGAGCCCATCAAAGAGCTGTTTAATCTCTCTACCAGATACAACAACGTTCTCTCTTTGCCGTAAACTCCCAGGCGGTGTGGCTTGAGGCATCACTGGACTATCGTGGGTTCTTCTTGAGCTCGCAGCTGAATTACCACGACTTGAATTACTATCGCAGCCGCTTGTAGGCGATCTTGAATTGCTTCTACTGCTTCCACTGCATGCCGATGATCCAAAGAACGAAGATGTTGAATAAGACTGCATGTTGAGTTAATTTCTAAGAGATCCTTAGTCTTAAATACAAGTAATTATAGGTTGATTAAAAGTCAATTTGTTCCGCACGTGAGGTTGGATTAAATGATGCTGTTGACGTGGCGTGTTTCTAATTGAAAAACTCCCGCTCAAATTCCTTTCGCCAATCAAATGATCTAAATCTAGCGTTGCTGATTGGACCAAATCGACTTGCATAAATCACCCAGGCGTTACTCACAGGATCTCTTTCAGCTTTGCTGGCGTCTTTTTAGAGTGTTAAAGTCTATCATTATTGACCGAAAACTGTTCTAAAAACCTGAAAACAACATTTATATATACCAAAGAAGTAATGGAGAAACTCCAACAGAAGAAACTTTGTGAAAGTTGCAATGTTTGGATGTGCAAAACACAGTTTTACGATCACCTTCCATGTGGCAGTATCTTGGCAAATCAAGGTAGGTCAAGCAAATGAAAACACTGAAAATATGTCCAATTTGGATGTCATTGAGAATGATTATTACACTAGTACAGCCTTGATGTTCACTGCATTTGAACATTTTCAATTTGTCTCTGGGGTTTTAGTTTGTGATTCGATTCTGGTGCACAAAGATTCTGTCAAAGTGTACTAAGCTTAACTTTAATCAAGAATAATAGCTCGAAGTCATGCAGTCATAAACGAGTATGTATTTTTCGTTTTATAGTTCCTCCGCAATCGAAAATTGGCAGCAGATTCTACTGTGAGCATTGCAGACGGACTGTCAGTAAATCAACTTACTATGAACATAAATCTCTCTATGGTAGTGCTCAGAAGGAGAGTGACTGCTTGCCTGATGAATATAGTGTTACTGAAGATATTCCAGAGGAGTCTCACGAACTGCAGAAAGATGAAGATTCATTTGGAGAAATACAGTTTGAGCTTGAAGATGAAGATTTGCAATTTTTTGAAGAAGTTGAAGATGGAGAGATGCTTGATTCACCAAATGATGAGGAATCAGAATCAGAGCAGGAGACCTTTGTTGCCCAAGAACAAATGCAGGCAAGTCTGTATTTCTCATGCTCTGATTGGCCAAGAGAATATCTCCTGAATGTGCACAAGTTTTGATGTTTCTCAAGGGCAACAGGCAACGATATGTTATTGACTGGTAATAACAAAACTGGAAGTTTATTGAATTTCCAAGACATGTTTTTGGCAGTATTCATTTGCAAATTACTCATTCCTACATATAAAGCAAAACTCATGTTGATTGTTAAGTTATTATGTGGCACTGCTGGCCAAGTGGTGAGAGCACTAGCCTTTCACCAAGGGCACTAGAACCATGAAATTGAGCTTATTATTAAGCTGAGATCATTGATAATAAACAAAGTTTTACTTAACTCAAATGTCGCTTGTTATGTAGTAATTGTAGTAATATTTTGCTGCTTATAAGCCTTCAATTGCCTTCTTTACCGCTCAACGATCCAAGGAACAGTTGTATACTACGATTGTTTACCGCTGTACCGCCTGTACCAGCCAACGCCGTCGCGACAGTTAGTTGTTATTGATTAACTGATAAATTGAACTAAGTCGCCTCTTTACACCAAAAGGGTTAGGGGTAGGAAACAACTAGCGGCTCCTTTGACCATTCGTCTGCCTGGATAATTGGATTAAGTTGGCAGTACCTAGGGCAATTTGTTCACTCAACGATGACGGATTAACCTACGTCGGTTGAGTAATCGTACGCCGAAGTTGGCTTGGCAAAACGTCGGGATTTGAAAAACGATCCCGTCGCGATGACAGGTCGTGCTCTGTTTTGAAACGGGTTTATTAGTTGTCCTGCTGTAACCATCTCTGTCATTCATTGCTCTATTCCGTCAAAATCCGATCAACGTACAAGAAACTGTACAAAACTCTAGTAGGTATTTTAATTTAATATCCCGTTTAATATGCCAGTACTATTAGAACCACAAACAGCAAGTAATCTATTACTGTCAACTACGAATACCGAGGTACCCCAAATTTGCTCCTCCAAGGTTGGTCTCCAGAGAAAGAGCACTATTGGTGGTGGTTTTGAAGATGTTCTCCTCTCCCTGGTATATTAAATAGTCGTAGTAATAGCTGTCAGTTTTATTTATGGAGCCCGTTACAGCAGGACAACTATAACCCGTTTCAAAACAGAGCACGACCTGTCATCGCGACGGGATCGTTTTTCAAATCCCGACGTTTTGCCAAGCCAACTTCGGCGTACGATTACTCAACCGACGTAGGTTAATCCGTCATCGTTGAGTGAACAAATTGCCCTAGGTACTGCCAACTTAATCCAATTATCCAGGCAGACGAATGGTCAAAGGAGCCGCTAGTTGTTTCCTACCCCTAACCCTTTTGGTGTAAAGAGGCGACTTAGTTCAATTTATCAGTTAATCAATAACAACTAACTGTCGCGACGGCGTTGGCTGGTACAGGCGGTACAGCGGTAAACAATCGTAGTATACAACTGTTCCTTGGATCGTTGAGCGGTAAAGAAGGCAATTGAAGGCTTATAAGCAGCAAAATATTACTACAATTACTACATAACAAGCGACATTTGAGTTAAGTAAAACTTTGTTTATTATCAATGATCTCAGCTTAATAATAAGCTCAATTTCATGGTTCTAGTGCCCTTGCTTTCACTGCTGTGGTCTGGGTTTGAATTCCAGCTTGGGCATTTGGATCATATGTGAATTGGGTTTGGTCGATGTATTGTTCTCTACCATGCCATAAGGGTTTTTTTCTCCCTCAGCAAAAATCAGTATGTGCTGAGTGGTACATACATGTATGTAGAGTATATCAGTCTAATGTAGTGGTAGTGGGTGGAGTGTCAATTGAAAAATTTATTTATTTATTTATTTATTTATTTATTTATTTATTTATTTATTTATTTATTTATTTATTTATTTGTTTGTTTGTTTGTTTGTTTGTTTGTTTGTTTGTTTGTTTGTTTATTTATTTATTTATTCCATTTTTTCTCATTAATTGTTACAAAAATTGACATCACCCTTTAATTGTCATTTCAGCAAGAATGCAGTGAATATGAATATGGAGAGGAAGATAATTCCAATGAAAATGACAGAGAAGACTTGACTCAAACAGAAAACTCAAGTATCTACAATTCATCAGAGTCAAGGTGTTTGTTGATGTTTCTTCTCCTGTGGCAAGCAGTCTACAAAGTGGCTGATAGAGCAATAATTGTTTTGCTCAAGTTTGTTAAAGAGTTTTTGAAATGTATTGCTGAAGCATGTCAAGTGGATCTGTTGTTATCATTTGCAGAACTTCTACCAGAAAGTATGTATATGTTGCACAAGCATCTCAATTTAGAAAAAGATGATTTCAGAAGGTTTGCAGTATGTCCCAAATGCAAGACCTTGTATGACATTGAGAACTGTATCAAAACCAAATCTGATGGTAGCTTGGTCTCAGCAAAGTGCACACACATTAGTTATCCTAGACATCCACATCAGAGCCGAAGGCGTAAATGTGGAACTGTCCTTATGAAAAATATGAGGTCAGGCTCAGGTAAAAGATTTCTCCAGCCAAAGCAAACTTATTGTTATAAGAGAATTACAGAGTCACTCCAAGAATTAATACTTAAAAAAAACTTTTTGGAAAGTTGTGAACATTGGAGAGATCGCCATACAAGACTACCACCAGAAGTTCTTGGTGATTGCTATGAAGGTCAAGTATGGAAAGATTTTCAGATGGTAGATGGTGAACCATTTCTATCTGCTCCAAATAATTTTGGGTTGATGTTAAACGTGGATTGGTTTCAACCAACAAAACATGGTTTAAATAGCATTGGTGTCATATACCTTGTAATCATGAATTTGCCTAGAGAAGAGCGTTTCAAACCTGAAAATTTGATTATTGCTGGTATTATTCCTGGTCCAAAAGAACCCAAATTACATATAAACACATTCTTACAGCCAATGGTGGATGATCTTGTTGATCTTTGGGATGGAGTTCTGCTTGGCAATAATTGTGGAGGTTATGAAAAGTACAGTGCTGCTATTCTTGCACTATCCAGTGACATTCCAGCAACTAGAAAGTGTGGTGGTTTTGTTGGCCATAATGCTCTTAGAGGTAATTTTAATATTTTAATATTGTTAACTCAGGGATTTGAAACATGCATAAACTGTCCTGTTATGGTATTTTGATACTTTATATGTACAATGTACAACTCTGTTACACAATTATAATTATCAGACCTACACTGTACACTGTAAATTTAAAAAAATCCAACATGTAAGGGATTGCAAAATACATTCTGGAAATTTAAACAAAGGCAATCAACCTTGCCCTGCACGATGCAGATATCCATAATTGCATTTAATTGAAAAAAAGCAAGGAAAATTTTTGCATTGTGTGAACCAGGCCTTAAGGTGTCCAACCCAGTTAAACTGGTGCAGGAGTGAATGCCTATGTAGCATTTAGTTCTGAATATTTTTGCCAGGCCTAGGAGATATTTTATTTGGAGGTTATACATGTATACCATTTATAATTGCTCCTCTGAAGCTTGGGATAAATTTAGATTAATGGAAGGGGCAAAAGTAGTCTGATTTCATTTTTGTATTCCCCGTAAAAATTGATATACCAGCAGGCCAAAATATTGAATCATACATCCACTGTATATAAATAATTGATATTGTGTTGTAAATATGCACACAACTTTGTTTCATTATTGATTTATATATTTAAACATTCCAATGAATTTTTTTTGAAATATTGTATTTTAGGATGTAACAAATGTTACAAAGAATTTCCCCGTACTTCCTTTAATGAAAAGCCAGACTTCTCAGGATATGATAGAGAAAACTGGGTCCCAAGGACCAATTCAAGACACCAGGCTGATGCTGAAAAGCAAAGAAATGCCAGAACACCAACAGATGCCCAAAACATTACACGAGCTACTGGAGCACGATACTCTGCACTATATCAGCTTCCATATTATAATGCCATTCGCTTTGCCCTCATTGATCCAATGCATAATTTGT
Source organism: Telmatactis stephensoni (assembly GCA_029948255.1). NCBI lineage: Eukaryota > Metazoa > Cnidaria > Anthozoa > Actiniaria > Isophelliidae > Telmatactis > Telmatactis stephensoni. The sequence continues at coordinate 149,237 of JALIZF010001521.1, forward strand.
TGTTAGGAACAGCAAAACATGTTTTGAAGGTGTGGATCAGTGAGGGTATTTTAAGCATTGAAGACCTTCAAAAAATTCAAAATCTAGTAAATGCAGTCAAACCTCCCACAGAAATTGGTAGACTACCCAACAAAATTGCAAATGGATTTGCTGGGTTTACAGCAGACCAGTGGAAGAACTGGGTCTGTATCTATTCCTTATTTGCACTTAAAGGAGTTCTTCCAAGGGAACATTACAGCATGTGGACTGAATTTGCTCATGCTTGCCAGATCCTTTGCTCAAAAGTAATTACAAAGGAACAATGCAAAGAAGCAGATGTGAAACTGATGAACTTTTGTAAGACATTTGAGAGACTCTGTGGTAAAGAAAAGTGCACCCCTAACATGCACCTTCATGGTCATCTAATTGATTGTGTTCTTGATTATGGACCAGTTTACTCTTTCTGGTGCTTTTCATTTGAGCGTTACAATGGTCTGCTTGGTGATTACCAAACAAATAATGTAAACACAGGTGAGTATATCAATAATGAATGAAATGTACTATCTACATTTACAATTTACAGTAGAAACAAAGTGGTGTGAATTGAGTAAAAATTTACAGTGAGCTCCCTCCAAGGTGGACATTCTTAGTGCATGTTTGCCTTAAAGGGAGTACAGACAATATAGGGCAATTTACATGTACTGTAAGTCTCAAGCCTAGGTGACTTGACTGAGAGGGATGATGGGAAGAATTCACTGAGATGACAATAAGAATGCATCTGTCTTTTAGAACAGACATTTACTGGTGAGTGGTGTGGATGGTTCAGGTCCTTGGCATGACAAATTAGATATGCATTTTAAAGTCCCCTTGGTGATTTCTATCTATACTCCCATTTGGTTGGAGCCATGGCTGGTAGGCTTGTGGTTGAGCAGCAGTAACTATATTTCAAAACAACTATATTCCACATACTCTGATTGCTTAAGTACTGTGTATGATTACTGAATTAGTGTACAACTCACAATTGTATGCTGCATGCCCTGATTCAATAAAATGTTTTAATAAATATTTAAGAAATATGATACACTTTTACATGCAACATTGCTCTAACTATTAGGGGAAAATTTGTTGAAATCAAGATCAGATGTGTAGAATCAAGTCAATGACTATGGGATAGCGTCGTCGAGCGTCGTCTGTAGTTGTGTTTATACAAGAAAACAGAGGATTTATTGCTTCCAATTTGCTGCCATACAGAGTACTGACTACAGGATTATTTTCAGGTATTGACTAATTAGACGATACAATGTTTAAAGTTGTCTTTTAAAAATCTAAAATGAAGTTCTAGTAATTCTTACGTGTACATTCCGAGAAGTAAACATAAAACCCACTCTGCACGTGTCTTGGGTATAAGACAGAACCCGAGACATCATTTGACTTACTAAAAAGGCTCGATATTTTATTAATCTAATTTTAGTGTGACCATGGGAAAGCACAACAAAAGTTGCCGAAAAGCTTACATGAAAAGACTTAAGAAGAAGAAGAAGGAAAAGAACGCACAAGTTGGTCAACAGCGAAAGACGCAGGAGACCGTTTCACCTAGTGAATCAAGCTGTACTAGCGAACAACCCCCATCTACAAACAGTCCAGAATCAGTTCCAAGTAAAGAACCTCAACCTGATTCGTGTGGCTATGAAAAAGATCCATTATATGTTGGTATGTTGAGGTACAACAGATGCAAAGCCAAGTTAAGATGGATCGAAAGAAAGGCTTCATTTTACACTTATTAAAGGTACAGTGGAGTTTAAAAGTATTATTTATTTTCATTACACTAGCAGTTACTTTCAAGCAGTAGAGAGTATAATATCGAGTTCAATTTGTTATATGAAATCTTTATGCTGTGAGATGACTTGTTTTCTGTGACAGTAAAAGTGACGTCATGATTGTGTTAGATCTTTATGCTGTGAGATGACTTGTTTTCTGTGACAGTAAAAGTGACAACATGATTGTGTTAGATCTTTATGCTGTGAGATGACTTGTTTTCTGTGACAGTAAAAGTGACAACATGATTGTGTTAGATCTTTATGCTGTGAGATGACTTGTTTTCTGTGACAGTAAAAGTGACAACATGATTGTGTTAGATCTTTATGCTGTGAGATGACTTGTTTTCTGTGACAGTAAAAGTGACGTCATGATTGTGTGAGATCTTTATGCTGTGAGATGACTTGTTTTCTGTGACAGTAAAAGTGACGTCATGATTGTGTGAGATCTTTATGCTTGTTTTCTGTGACAATTTTGAAGTTAAGACAGTCATTATTTTATTTTGCAGGCTGAAGAGGAAGTATTCAAGTCACCTGATGATTAACAAACAAGACTGATGTTTTATTGTTTTACTTTGTTATATTTAAGACTAAGAAAAGAATGACTAAAAGAAAGAAAGAGTGGAACTTTTATGCTTAAATGTAATCATATTTTATTAATTTGTGGCTATAGTTTCCATGTTATATTCCCATTTAAAACAATTTATCATCAGCATCATTATGAAACATAAATTATTAAAAAAATTATCAATGTTTATGATATATACCTAACATATGTACAAGTTAAATAAAATGGTACTATTTCTATAATGCTGAATTTTAATATTTTAGTATTAGAGAATGATTTTACTAAAGACAAAAAATATTCGGTCGTATTTTGATTGCTGGGTTCATGTTTCATAGTTTTAGTAAGCTTGGATCATTCTGAGTAATCAAGTATGGTTGAGAGCTCTGTACAAAATAGATAAGTGTGTATAAAGGAAAATGTGAGTTAAAATTAACAGTATTCTGGCCAATTAACTACAAAAATTAGTCGGGGGGCGTAAGAGTTTATGGTGATTGTGATTTCGCTCGTTAATTCGGCCATTGTAATTTTTTTCGTGTGGTATTGCGGGTTTTTGTTCTTTTTTAAGAGGGGGGAGAGGGGATATTTTTTGCGATTTTTGTTTCAATCAGTTTTCTTCGACAAATTGACGAATTATGATCTCAAAAATTAACTTTAGAATGAAGAATCAACGTATCTCTGGATATTTGATATAATGGAAGTATCCATATTGGATACCTCGTGATATCCGACAACATGAAGAATAAGGGTTCCAATATCTGCTGGCACGCTGTGGATATAGTATATGGATTATGACACTCCCTGATACTCAAAATATACAAGTATACGTATCGTGATACTCACTGACACGCAAAATTTCCGTATACTTCGAGTTCCGGTCAGTGACACGCAAAATATCATGAAATTTCTTGATACCAGATATTCCATTATTCTCTTTATTTCACACAGTGTATACTAGTTGTTTCTAACAGAAAGTGAAGTGCTGCGAGCTGATTAAGTACTGTATATTGTATGAGGCTTTAATAATGTATTAATTCAGCGAAAACTTTGTCCCAAAAAACTGGTCTACACTGAACAGTGTCTTCCCTTGGAAAACGTCACAAAAGCGTTCGTGAGTTTGATGAATATTAGTGTGGTACAAAGATATGACGTGGGCTCAGCAATTGAACTGTCAAAACAAAAGTGTTTTAAAGAAAAGAAATTCCAGAGGCAAGCAAAAAATTTCGCCCTCAATTGACTGATCACAAACAACTAGTGTTAGCAATGATTAAAAAAATATCTGATTGATGTCATTGATAACTGGCCCTAGCAGCTAAAAAAGTACTTTATAAATATCTTGTGTTACAGAGAATCTAAAAAAGAATTGTTGTTTTAGTTCATGCGGTATAAATATATGTGGACTTAGTTACTGAGAGTAGTCTGCATAAGCAAAATTTCGATTCACCAGAAATTTTAGCGATATAATGTGGCTTTCTAAAGAGATTTTACCTCTCAGAGGACATTCAAATGCAACTTATCTGAACTTATTCATTCATTCCTTCATGCATCTTTTGTTTTGTTTAAACAAATTTACAAAATAGGAGTGACCTCCAAATAGTTAAACTAGTCAAGGCAGGTCATTTGGTAACACTAATAATTTTACAAGAGAGGGTTTTTTTGCTTTGTTTTACAAGATATTACTTTTTTTACTGTTCATGAATTGCAGAGCTTTTAACAAATGTTAATAGATAACGTAATAATATAACTTATCGGCTTCGATTGCTTGATTAACGGCCATGAGAAACTCATAAAAGAACACTGTCTTCCCCAAGAAATATCACTAAACAGTTCGTGACCTTGTTAGAATAATTCCAAGAGCATAAAACAATGGATTTAGTGGATTCCTGGAGTATGATAACTCTGAATAACAATGACAACTTTTTGACAGACCAGCTCCAGTTCTGAGTGATTCACTGCTGACCATAAACTCTAATCATTCCAAGCGTATTTTGATGACATCACGGATCAGCGTTCACTCTACATGGATATCTACGTGTCTATGTATCTACCAAAATTTCCAGACTGCAAGCCGATAAATGGCCTAGGCCATCTCAATCGTACATAACACAGGAAATCATCGTCACAGATAGTGTCGGTGCTCACTTCGCTCGCAGCAATTATTATTGTTATTATGGCTATGCTTATTCCCATAAATGAATGAACTTGATGACCTATTTGATTTTGAGACATTTATACTATGATATAATTAAGTTTACTCTGTGTTTCCATTGGATTTGATAACATTACTGTAATGATATTTTAACAGCATCATGGTCTGAATAATTAACACAAACAATAGAGTTCTGAATTATTGAAGAATGTACTTGATGCCTTACATAAACATGATATAGCAAAGAACCAGAAAGAAATGTTGCATTTTGTACAATTTGAATATAATTTAGTGTTTCCATTAAGGTTTTCAGAGGTCCAACTGCTTGATTATTCAAGTAATCTAGATTAAAGTCTCCAAAAATTATATCAATTGTGGAATTATTCTGAAGGTAGGAAGCAATTCTACTGGTAAACTCAGTAACACTGAGATTGTTTTTCTTGTATAGCAAAAGGCATTTCCAGACTTTGTCATTTTTGACACTAAACAGAGAAAATATTAAAGCATTAAGGGGTGGGAAATATTCTTGATACTCAACATGAACATTTGGTTTAGTGCAAATTGTCAAACTACAAAATTTATCAAAATTATGGTCTTGTCTGTAAAGTGTGAATGGTTCTAAATGTTTTCTAATCTGTTCATCAGTATCTTGAGAAAGAAGTTGTATCTCTGTCATAGCAATAGTCTCACAATCTAAAATATTTGAATCAAACTTAATATCAAGAGAGTGTTTTCTAAGAGACCGTACATTCAAGAGAGAAATATGTAACACTGCATCTTTTGATGAAATATCTTTCGGTATGTTATCAATTGAAGTTAAAGTATTGAAATTTGAGGTTTTTAATCTTTCATACTCAATATGAACTTTTGGATCTGCTCTTACATGTTTGCTATGGATCTCACTAAGTACATGAATTCCTTCTAAAGAACGTGCCCTACTAAGCGCAACATAGACTTGTCCATAATTAAAATTTCTTTGCTTAAACAATTCAAAACTTATAACAATATTATCAAGAGTAAGACCTTGAACTTTATGAACCGTGCAAGCCCAAGCCAAAGCAATTGGGAACTGTACTCTTTAAATTTCTGGAGAAGATGGCTTATTAGGGCGAAGATTAAATTTACCTAATACTTGTTTAATAGGCACAACTTTGTGATTTCTGACTAATGCATTAGAAAAGTGTTTTTGCATCAATGCATTTCCGGCTTGACTATCATCAAACTTTATATAGACCACTGTTACTTTGTTATTTGTTGGATTAACATTAACAACACTGTGAACATTCCCCATTTGACCATTTATAAGCCTATCATTGATATCAATGTTAGATGTAATCATGACTCTAGCACCTTTTTTGACATGGATTTCAACATCGAGTCCACCTGTTTCACTTCTTTTTGACAATACCACGTCAATGTCCTTTTCAGAGAGATTTGGAGGGTAGTGATCTATTGCTGTTAAAATATAAAGTTGTGAATTTATATCATGTAGCTTAGTCATGTTATAAGTTGTAACAGGTTGGTTTTCTTCCCAGATATGAAGTGCATCAGAAGGATAATTTGGATCAGATGGGCTTACTAATCTACTATTAACAGTTTGCATATCATGTTCAGTTTGAGAAGCAGTTCTAAATCTGTTTAAAAGATCAGTAAATGGCTTGTCATTTTTCTGTCTCATGATTTCCGTTAATTCTATAAATGAAAATTGCAACCATGGATGAGATAAATTGTATATATCATTTTTGAATTGGTCAAATACAGGTCTTCTGAAAATAGGAGGTAGTTGGTACAGATCACCAACAACAATGATACTTATTCCAGCAAATAACAGTGAGGTTGGTGTGCCAAAAATTTCTTTTAATCTCTGATGTATGTGGAGCATCATGATATTTGAAACCATCGATACTTCATCTATTATTATAAGTTTTAGTTCTTTAAGTGATAACCTCATCTGTGTTTTTGTATGGTCATTCATGGCACGCACAGAATCTCCTGTCTGTATTGGAATAGCTAAAGCAGTATTTATTGTAGTGCCACCTATATTAATTAGCTGCTACACCAGTTGGAGCCATTAATAGAACAGTTGGTAGTTCAGGATTTGTTAGAATTGTTAGAATATTTAAAGGTCTTGTAAGCAGTTTGGTATATCGCTTTTTTCAAATGACTCTTTCCAGAACCTCCTGAGCCGGATATAATTAACAATTAGACTACGAGTTTGAGTTTTCTATCGGCTGATGACTATCAAAGCCAATAGAAAACGAGAACGAGTAGTCTAATTGTTTTAGTAAAAATCTACTAGTATTCTAATGCAAAACTTATAAAACAAAATTTGGTGATAATTTTTAATCTAAAAAACTGGGAAATTTCGCAAAGCTACGCATAAAAATTATAGTTTCCATGGCAACTGTCTTTCTTTTGGAAGCCGAGGAAAATCGGCAGCCAGACCAACTGAGAACCTTTCTTTTCCTAAAAAGAAGTGATTTTGATCATAGAAGAAAGTCGAAAAGCTCAAAAAGCAAAAGAAGTTTGGATTATCTGATGCGTGTGGAGATTTCTTTTATTCGGGGCGAAAAGACGAAAAAGGATCGAGCTGACCGACCGGCTTGCCGTGAACTGATTCGGTGAAAGTGAAGCTTTTCAAATTATGGCTTCAACCTTGAAGGAATCCTGCAGAAAAGGTATTGAAAGGTAATAAAAAGTTATTCTACACTTATGTGTTCCCTGTTTATCTAATTTAGAAAGTTTTTTGTCTCATCTTTTTTTCAAACTACCGGTTTTTTCCCTCACAAACGACTACTTGCTCGCTCACTGAAGTTTGTTTTTCTGTGACTTCAGTGAAGTCACTCACGTTGAAAATCGACCAAAAACAAAAACAAAGTAGTTTTTCACTAAGTTTTGCTATTGTACTTGAATACTGCAGAGTTATCTTAGTTAGGTTAGGCTTGAAAGCCACTTTTTTCATATTTGGATACGGTCCATAGAGACAGGTGTCAGTTTTTTATCAAAATTGCAAAAAAAAATCAGCTTATATGTTAACATTTGTACGTGTTATTTTGTATAAATATCACTGGTGGTATTTATGGCAAATATAATTACAAACCATGTTTTATCTATAGAAATTTGCTGATAATTTGCAAATCACGAATGCCTATTTTCTCTACTCACCTTCTATCACTATTAGAAGGTGAGTAGAGTAGCCAATCAGAATGCGAGATTTGCATTAGAATACTAGTAGATTTTTACTAAAAAGACTTAGTGGTGTTATTTCTTGAGGACTTAGACTATTCATATTTTTAATAGTGCCCCTACACCAAGAAAGTACATGGTTGTATGCACAACGTTGTTTTTCATTAAGGCTTCTTACAGATTGGAGTAGGTCATCATCATTTATCTCACTTGGTTGAGTGTGAGCCGAAATTGGTGAGCCACAATGTGATGATGAGGCAAGATCTGAAGGTGGCTGCTCATTAAAAGATTCATCAAGAAATGAATTGTTATGAATATCTAGTAGTGAAAGATCGGCATTTTCTTGATGATTCATGCTATCTAATGTGAAAACTTCACTAGGGTTATTTCCAACAGACGTTAAGGCTTCAACAACTGCATCACCATCTGGTTCAAATAATGATCTATTTTTTAACTCGTGGATTGCAAATCCATGAGTTATTGTGAGGGGTCGAATATGCAAATGAGTCAGCTTAGTACTTCGTGTATGACAACATGAAATGGCACTATTCAATCTATATCTATTGTCTAACTAGAATATTGCATACATAGGGTAGTAACCTATTGTGTCACTCACTCACTCACTCACTCACTCACTTTCCTGTAAACTTCGGGTCTGTGAAACTTTACTTCCGGCCTATTCCCGATAATAGGATACGGTGATAACTTCTGTTATAATATAATAATATTGCAGGCTCGTAACATGATATATGGGATCAAGCTCCAAATTATGGCCAGGATCAGGGATCAGAGACTAGGGCTCAGGGATCAAATGGGTGGGATCAAGGATCAGGGACATTGGATCAGGATCAGGGATCAGCTCAGTTTTTTGCACCAAGGATCAGGGATCAAAAATTTCTAAAAATATGAGCTCAGGAATCAAAATTTTCGCCGAAAACCCAGGATCATTCAAGACGAAAATATACCATGTTTAATACGAGCCTGGTATAGCAGCCTCGAGAAGCTTTGAACGTAATGTAACTGTTTTAGATTTGTGTACAAAGCAACACTGAATTTTTAGGAACACGATCTAAGCTCGATGTCGACCCTCGACATTATACCTCGTGGTCTACATGTACATGGGTCTCATGACACTCCGCGAAGATAGGCAAAAATGCCTATAGATCTGAATAGATAATTTCTTATTCCTTGTCACATTTTGTACTGAACTACTCTCAGCTCCCTCTGCAGCTTGGAATTCGTCATCTCCAAGTTGAGCTGTTCGATTCTCGGATGTGAAAACAATCGGGACTTTAATTTGCAGTCGCTATCTTCAAACAACATCGTCGCAAGTCCAAAATCAAAAATCGTCGCCAGTCCAATATCAACGAGCCATCCAAGCATTTAGTGTTTGTGCTCTATCAGCACGAGAGTAAATGTTGAAATAAAAAGCAAACAAAATCATAGTTTGAGTACGAACTGTGCCACCTGCCGAAAAAGTAAACTGGCCGTGCCGAACCGCTACGGCCCCGCTGGTTTGGTGGCTATCATGAGTACTTTTATGGAGTAATTTATTTTATTAATAGCGATATTTGGTTCATAGAGAAACTTCTTTCATAATTTGTACATATTTAACAGATGTAAGGAAGTTACAAACGTAAATTAGCAATATGTACAAAAAATATCATCTTGAAAACAGTGAATTGCTCATTAGCTCAAGCGGTTCATTGCTGGCTCGAGTTACGAAGGTCGTGGGTTCAACTTCCGGGTGGTAAATATAATTTTTACTCAGGCTACCTGTGGTAGCTCGAGTCTAGGTTTACCTTTTCGGTCTATCAATCTATCTATCAACGTCGCAAATGGGCAAATTACCCAGAAGCCTTTGGGGTACACTGTTGACCACGAGGCTTCTTGTGGTCACGCGCGAGAGATTGAGAACAAAATGGCGGACGCTATCAATCGGGAATCAATCGGAATTTTTTTCAAACTATTGGCTTTTAATCTCAAGATACTTTGCTTTAATCGTTAATATCGAATTCTCGAATTTAGTGATGACCTTCTTACCAGCTGTTGTAATCAACTTATAATGTATTGATCGTCCAAGAACACGATACAGAGTCCGATACAGATCGATTTGTGGCAGCGAACTTCACTTGAGGACAGACATGTAAGACACGTAGATATTGTCTTTAATAGATCAGTAGTTTGTTTAAAATAATATTTCACTACTGCTTGCACATAATATTTGCTTACACGGTGTCTACAGTCATGCTCTTCCTGAGAGCCGTGTTAAAAACGAACTAATTAACTAACAATATCTACAATGTTTGTTTCTTTATAGTTAAAACATGTAAAACTAGAAAGACTAGGAGATTCTTGCCTTTGCGTAATAAGGTGACTAGGGTGTATTCAATAATTAAGCCAGGAAACAGGAATTAGTAAATGGTGCAAAATTACACCAAATAAACAATGGAAAACAAATGATTTTTTATTATTAACTTATAAATATTTAGTGCAAATATCTGTATTTTGTACAATGTCATTTTTATATTGAATGCACTTTATTGTCAATCATGCTCAATGTTAGCAGATAAAAATATAGTGATGGATAATCATGGAAATGATAGTAATGTTTATGAGACCTTATATTAGCAACAGTTGAAGAATAATTTTAGAATACATGTACAAAATGATATTTTCAATCAATGAAAAGTGATACTCAACCACAAATTTGTACAAGCTTTTTGCAACCATGTTCACAGAAACAAGATAAAGTGGATTGAATTGAAGATATTACTGTATGTAGTAGTATCAGATTGATGTGCATGGAGGAGCTATATATGGTATCAGTAATGAGCATATATTGTATGACATTACACTTCTTCAAATAAAGCATCAGCAACTGACTACTGCTATAATCATTGATCTGCTCCATATTAAAAACATGGTAATACATGTATCGAAAAGTTGTGTTAAGAAACTGAAATGATTTCATAGAAAGGTAACTGTGGTACTTCTAGAATCTACCAATGTGACAAGGCAATATCAAAATCATTTTAACTTGGATATCGAACCAGTCTGCCACAGTTTGTAAGTTTTGTTTCCATAAATCAAAGTAAAAAAGTACAGAATAGAAATTTAAATTGTGTGAGATTGGATCATTTGGTAGGCATTAACAAAATAAAGCAGACTGTATACTGTATATGTCTGGCATGATAAAAAGACCAGCAGTATATTAATAACCACCATGATGTGGTACAATTATGTACAAACTACTTTCTCTCCAATATAATTTGTGTTCTACTCTGGGAGTACTTGTCATGCATTTTTGCAATCAAAAGACACTGACAAGTCAAACTGGTTTCCATCAACTTCTGTTCTCCATTTCTGCCCAAGTACTATACACAGGTGTAGCCCGAGTGAACGCCTATTAGGCGTCTAGTTTTCTTTTTTTTTTCTTTTTTATCTTTTTTCTTTGCTTCGTTATCTTTTTCTTTTGTTCTTTCGTACTCAAGTCTATTATTTTTTTGCTAAAAAATTACATTAGCTCATATTATTAATGACTCCCTAAATGACTTAACTGACTCCCTAAAAATTCCTTTAAATGCTTTACAGGTGGGCCCAAACTTAATGTTAAAATTTGTGAGAGCAATGATCTATCATTTAAAGAAATATGTATTGCTTTAATTGATCTATAATTTTGCCTTCAAAAAAACCTCATTATTTAACTAAAATTAAACTAATTTAACTAAAGGGGACAAACCACGAGTTACTTCGCCATTGGCGGATTGATTCTACTACAGTTTGAACATTAGACTTGGCAAATTTAGATTTATATGTCTGTTGTTCACCAATTAGACTACTCTCTTCAAGCCATGGAAAATAAAGAAATAGTAGGTGATAATAATACTTTTCAGGCTCTTTTGTTTTGTTGGATGTATGATTTCGAATCACAGCTTTTACTTTCCTGCATTTCCTTATTTCCTTATTTGTTAGTCGTATTTGTTTGGGCAACATTAGTTCAGTTTTAGTTTGAGATTGAATGACTTCATCTGTTAGCAATTCTGGCTGTGCATCAGCTGTTTCAGAAACATCATTTCTGCAGTCCTTGTAATAATATGAAGCAAATTGTGCAAGACAAAGATTTTTAATCAGTGAATTAGATGTTGGTCTCAAGCTGTAACGTTGAATTATATTTGACTTAAAAATATCAGTGCTATCATCTGGTAGGTCTCTTAGCTCTTCCTTACTTTTAGCAATTCTGATTCTCTTTTCAGGTAAATCTGTTGCAATAAAAATGTTTTTCTCAGCCACAATTCCGGCATAGTTCTATAAGCACATTCCTGATAACTAACTTCCCTAGTAGAGAGAAATGTTGCTCCTATCTTTCTAAGTGTATCCTTTGTGTTCAAGTTTGATGTTTTAGCTTCTTTTACTGCATTCATTATAGCCTGTGAACATTCCGTTTCATCCTTAGTAAAATATGAGCAAACATATTTGATGCATTTATAGTGATTGAAAACTGGCTGCAAGTCAACATTTGCTCCAAAACCTTTCAAACCAGCTGGGAAATAATTGTTTATGAAGCAGCTATTTATTGGACGTTTCAAATGCAATCCAAAATCGGAATCAGATGATACAGATAAAGCAGAATAATAGTCAGTTTCAGATGTACCTAAGCAAGAAAAAATGTCCTTCTCAGTTAAATTTGGATTGTAGCCCTTTACATTGGATTTAAAACTTCATCAATTTTGTCTTTAACTAATGAGAGAATCTCCCTTCTTTTGCTTAGAATGCTACCCTTTGAAATTTCATCCAAATCATCAGGTAGTGGCTCAGAAATAATTGTTCTGTTTGTGAAAAATTGACCAAAATTAAAGCGACATGGAAGATTCTTATACTTTCTACAAGTCTTGGAATGACTGTGTTTCTGATATGTATTAACCAGATTGATCATGCAATTGCGAGTCTATTTCTTTATCTGGAAGATGAGCTTGGACACGGTTATCAATAAATTCTATGTACTCTGCTTTGTTTTCAGTTGTCAACTTAGGACAGTCTGAAGTCCATATCAGTGCATGTAAATGAGAAGAACCTCTCATTTGGAATTCGATCCGAAGAGCATAATATACTATCTTACCAATTGGGTGTGAATTACTTAGTAGCACCTCAGTAAAAAAGGTTTCCACTCTATACTGAAAATGTTTTGCAACAATTACAGGATTGTGATTGAGTAATGAGCATCTTTCATTATAAGACAATTCCTCAATTTCTGTATCAGTTAAATTCATACCTTTTATTTTAGCTATTACGTGGAATAGGTCATTCCATCTGAGATCAGCACAAGACAATGTCATAAACCATGTTGGAATACCTAGTTGTTTGACCATAGCGACAACCTCATACATAAATTTTTGCCAATATGGAGGTGTTCCTGGAATTTTTCTTAAAAATAGATAAGCTTGGTCCTGATAAATGAGATTTTGCAATTGTTGGACATTTGATTTTAAATTTGCTGCTGTAATAGATTGCCCTTGAAGTTTTGTGAGTGCAATGCTGATGCTATCTGAAATTTTCTTCTGTTCAATGATGAACTGGGCAAAAATAAATATTCTGGATTTGATGCAAATTTTCCACTATAGTGTAATAGTCTTGCATTAAAATATTTGACTGGAGATAGCTTTTTGTCTCATTGCACTTTATAGCCAAACCTCCCTTTTGGGAATAATACAGGAAAGGCTAATTCTTCACAATTGTTATCCATCATCAATGAAACTGGATGCTTATTCTCACCTGGTGCAATATCATAAATTTCATTTCCTAATGAAACATTGTTATCTTCTAATGCAACTGGATAATCTGGAATTACTGATTGTAAACATGTTTCATTTGTTGGTGTTCTTAATGTGATCAATGGATCTTCGGTTTCCTCAATATTTTGTTCAGTACAGATGTCCATATCTGAATTATTATTTAATGAATGAAATTCATTGTTCTGATCTGAAACTTCCTAAGGAGAGCTTAAGCTCATAAGCTCTGTATCTATGTTATTTATGTGAATGTCAATATCATTATACAAATAATTATTGTTTTTTAAGCCAAAGAAGAGCATTTGCAATAATGTTAGGTCTAATAGGTTGAAAATACACATGACCTCTGTATTGCAATTTTCTTTTAAGTTTGACCATGATAATTCCTGACCTCTCAGGGGGGCGTGGCAGAATTTTACAAGTTTGATCACATATTCCACAGGAACATTGCAAATTGCTCCTTGAACTTTTCGTTGTTGACCCTTTGGCATTATAAAAATTTTTTCAAATACAATTCTCTGTGCAATCAGAATTTGTTCAAGTTTTTCAAGACATTCAAGCTCAGGAGGAACGTCATCTACAGCTAATTTATTATATACTGCTTGGCATGGTATCTTTTCCTTAGAAACCATATTTTTGCATGTCTTGCAAATGTATTCTTTTCCATCATATAACAACTTACTTGTAAACAAATGGCTTAATTTATACTTAGCTTTTTCTAAAAGAACAACTGTTTTTTTATAAAGTAATCTGTGACAGACAGTGCAAATGTAAAATGGTCCTTCTCTAATTTTTTGCTGAAAATTGGAAATTTGCAAGTCCAAGTTTGTTAAATTGTTATTTAGACACATTCTCTTTTTTGGTGGCATGATTTCAGCATGTTCGTCTATGTCATTTGAAGAGGACTTCCTTTTTGCATGATTTTTCAAGACTTTATCTTTTTGTTTGTTTGTTAAGTTAGATACAGAGCAAAGCAAAAATTGAATTGAATATGTGATGTTTTGAATAGAAACTGGATTATCTAATAGTTCATGAATCACTTTTACCAGTTTGTTGACATCACTGGCTTCACAAACCTCAATTCTATTGCTTTCATGGAGAGAAACCACAAAATACTTAAGTTTTTTCTTTGTCTGTGGAACTTTGGTTTTAGGATGATGAATAATACAAGCAATTTTACTGTCTGTAAAAATACCTGTGTACTGCAAACCTATATAAAGAATTAAAACAAAAAAATAAAAATAAAAATCACTAGCCTGAGAATGTTGAAATTAAAAACAATAATAAAAATAATAATGATGATATCAAAATAAAACCGCATTCTCATAAATGTATACCACCTACTATTCCCCAGTTTCAAGTACTGGGAACTAAAAAAATCAAATAAGAACAACATAACCTGTATTCTGAATTGCTATGTCCTCTATCTAAATTGGATTGGATAAGATAGTCAATAGGTTAATAGTGACATAATTAATATTAAATATGAACACTTGAATTGTATTGAACGCTAGAAAGGAATGAACAAAATATGAAACACATAAATGGCTGAATAAATAAGTGAATAAGTAAATGATTGACTGGGTGTATGAGTGAGTGAGTGAATATCCTTAGCCACAAAGGCCAATGAGATATCATAGCCACAAAGGCTAACCACAGCCATCAAGGCCAATCACATTTTCATAGCCACACAGGCCAATCACACATCCTCACCCACAAAGGGTAATAGGATGCAAAAGTACCTGATTTCAAACTGTAATAGTGCTAGGGTGGTTTTTGATACCTAAGATTATTTCAGTTTTGTTAGTCTTTCCATTTCAATTGATTGCCACAAACTTAGTGAAATACACAATAAAATTTTTGAAAACTTGGTTTTATCAAGTCTATCTTCTTTCCATGAATGAAATACAGAGTTATCGTTTCAAATCAAATTCTTGTAAAATGTTTCAAATGATGTTGACTATATATCAAATTTGATTACTGCACTTTTATAGCATGTAGAAATATTTTTGGTTTGAGCTCTGAAAATATCATTTTGCAAATTATTATTTCAATCGTCTAATTTGGACTTTAATGTTAATTTTCAGCTTTTTACAATTTGAAATCAGGTAACAGCCACACAGGCCAATCAGATATTCAGAGCCACACAGGACCATCATTCATATTCACAAAAACTATACAAACACAATAACTTTATCCATGACATATTTGTAACTCATATTCCATGACATATCTGCAATTCAATTAACTGGTCTAGACTGGGCCCAGTCAACAAGTCTACGGAATGTAGACTCATCATGTACTCAGTTTATATAGGAAATATTTCAGGTGGACCGAGAACCTTTTCGAGATCGGCTGTAGATACTGTACCAAGCTTAAGGTTATCAATAATACTATATTGCTTATTCATTATAGTTCTTAAAGGACTCTAAGCCCTATGATACTGATAAAAACAAATAAAATAATTTTCATTTCTGCCGATATTGAACGAGTATTTGGTGTCTAGCTAAACTTAACTCCATGAATCCTGTCATCTTTAAAAATCAGCACATCTTCATGAAATGCAAAAACAGAATCGTTTTCATGTCTCATCCAGTTGAAAGCTTGGTTCTTCACGATTAATATTCATTTGGAAGTGGAGCTGAAATGGCATCAATAAAATAAATGCTATCAATTTCTCCATCAGTAGTTGAAAATGTTTCTAAGCAGTACAACCGCAATGACAAATATGGATCCTTCGCGTAATATCGCCATGCATTTTCTAATACACCGCCACTACAAGCATACACACTTAAATGATTTTTAATGAATGCTACTCTATGGTATAATATATCATGCATATCATGTTGGATTACTTCCCTTGTAAAGTTGTACTTTTTCTGTGTTTCCTGAGACGGAAACCCACTGCACCAACTTCCCTCTGTAACCAAACTTGTCAACGACAAATAGTCTATGAAATTGTACGTTTCCTGTTGGCGGTTATCCATTTTCTACCTCTCTCTTCTATTCGGAATTGAAAACAATTTAGGTTCAAATAGTTCAGCGTTTATGTCAATAGTCAGCTACCTCCGGTGATCCGGTGAACGAGCACAAACTGGAGGTGCGCGCGCGCTTTCAAAAACTTTCTTTTGGCGCCAAAAAAGGCACTCGACCCAGGCTTTTTCAAGCGGCGCGCGCATTTACACCATTCATGTTATAAGTTTAGTGAACGGGAAACCAAAGAACAATGCCATTGGATAATACATTACATGCCATTGGATAATATCTTACATGCAGCGATTTTTCCCAATGCATGAAGAAATTCAACAAAACCGAATGCATTTTTCTGTAGACTGTGCGCAGTCTATATAGTCATCTTCTTCCACCAGAGTCAGAAATAAAAGAAAACAAGTGTTTCGCGATTGCTGTGGAGCACACCGGAATTAGTTCATTCTTGTGTTACTTCCGACTCAAAATTTTACTTCCGGCGCGCTCCACAGGAATCCCGCAACGTTTGTTTTTTGACTGCTCGCAGTCTATAAAACGCTTAACGTCAAAGCCAGACACAGGTAACCC
Source organism: Telmatactis stephensoni (assembly GCA_029948255.1). NCBI lineage: Eukaryota > Metazoa > Cnidaria > Anthozoa > Actiniaria > Isophelliidae > Telmatactis > Telmatactis stephensoni. The sequence continues at coordinate 166,274 of JALIZF010001521.1, forward strand.
ATGCTCTACACAGGGATTCTTGAGCCTTAGAAACTAAAAGTTTCAATAACGTGGAAATTCTTAATAAAATCATTTCAAACTCATATTGTGTTTGGTACTTGTTTCTTAAGTTTCAGGTCATTTTAAGTAAATAAAGAATTTTTCTCCCTTCACCAATAATATTCTGACAGTACAGGACAGGAAAAGCTTGCCACCAAAGAGCTGTTAAAGAATTAATGCTTGAACAAAAGCAGTCTTATATGAAGACTTCTTTTCCTTTTTCTTCATTATAAATCATTGCTCAATAGAGTGGTTTTGAAAAACCCGTGAAACAATTAACACCATTTACTATATTTAATACCTGCAAGCACTAAACAATGGAAAACAAAATAACTTCAGCGTAATAGCACTAAATAACTTAATTAGTATGTATTTCATGGGTTTTTGAAAACCTCTATTATTGTACAAAGAAATGTAATACTTGAAATAGATCTACACATTAACTACAGAAATCACTTTCCAATGCTTTCTTTAATATTCATTGCCGATTAAAAGTATAAATACGAAATGTCATAGAGTGCAAACAATATATCCGTGAAATAAAGTGCTCGAATACGAAATGTCATAGAGTGCAAACAATATATCCGTGAAATAAAGTGCTCGCACTTATAGCATGAAACAAATAGTACTAATTACTACTAAATAGTGTTGATTAGACAATAGGAAACAAAGGAATTTGCATGATTTTGTGGTATTTATTAATTTCACGCATTTAGTGTGAGCACTCTAGTACTAACTATTTTGTACAAAATACTACTAGTTGAACAATAGAAACCAATAGAATTAGCATCAAATTGTAAAATTTACTATTAGTACTATTTCACAGATATATTGTTCGCACTCTAATATTTAAAGAGACCGGTTGGTCTGTTCATAAATAATATTAATAGCAATCAAAAGTTTTTGAAAAAGGGTTAGTCAGAGTGGTTTTCATATGACCGTGATGAGAAAATAGACCGTTTAGTTGGTAGTAGTATAAATAACAAAAGAAAACATAGGTTTTAGAGTCTACTACTAACTATTAGTTTGCCTATTCTTTCATGAGTCGAAGGAAAATCACTCTAACGACGGTCTGGTTAATAATGAAATTATAAACATGCATTTGAGAATATTACATGGACAAACAACCATGTAATATTCTCTCTTTTATAGATATCAATATAATTTATTATGATAAAACTATTCAAGGTCTAAAATTGTTTATTTGAATAGAATCATCCTATACTTAGGTTTCAGATTTCTTGTCAAGTTAAAAATTCAAAGTTGAAATTTATTGATGTTAACCAATGCAGTGTTGTCAATTCGTGGACTCCGCTAAAAGTTTCTGAAATTTACTGCTCTTTATTGTGAAATTGAACTTTGAATTCCCTGATCAGTCAATGAATTTTCAAATAGAGATCGAGCGGTCAATATAAGCATGAAAGACGTGTAACTATAAAGCTGTAAATAGAGTCGTTTTCATTGCACTCATTGAAAGATTAGTTAGACTAATAGCTGCTAGTAGACCAAGAATGCATTGTTTTCTTTTGTTCTTTAGAGTGCTCGCATTTAAAGCATGAAACAAATAGTACTAATTACTAACTAAATAGTGTTGATTAGACAATAGGAAACAAAGGAATTTGCATGATTGATCGCCTATTTTGTAGTATTTATGTTTCACGCATTTAGTGCGAGCACTCTATCGACAAACACTAACTAAATAGCTATTTTCGTTTAACAGTGCAATGAAAACGACTCTAGAAGTATTTAGCTGGCAAACAATGGATTTACATATGTATTTACATGTCTTCCACACTTACACTGACCACTCTTTTCCTGGAATAATCTATTGATATCTATAAAAATTGCTGCATGTTTATAACTTCATTATTAACACAGACCCTTTCTCCAATGTCTTCAGCAGCTCAGCTAAAAAAAAAGAAAGAGGCATACATCAGCCATAATGTCATCATATACTATTTCCCTAAATAAAACCAACTGTAGTATAGTAGTTGTTATATGTTGAATATATATATCTTATTAGGTGTTTTAATGTAGAATACGGCTGGATACTTTTACTATTAGTTGGTAACAATTTCGTTTTTATTTCACGCATTCAATAAAATTGCTCTATGAGAAAAGTGAAGCATACCTGCATTTCTTCCTCGTTCCCTCCATCTTTTGGAGAGGGGGCATACCCTTTTGGGGTGCCCCCTTCCTCCACATAAGAAGCACTTCAAAGTGCCTGTCGAGATAATACAAATACAAAAATTTATAATGATAACATTATAGTACTAAGTTGGTGAATATATAATTACCAAGCGGCAATTGTTCCTCGCAAAGTTTTTTGTTTAACACTTAATTAAGGGATGCTAAAAATGAACTTAAATCTAAAAAAACATTATAAATCATGCTGATTTCAAATATATTTATAAAACTGTGAGCAAAAGATTTTCACGGAAAAAGTGATTTAAGAATATGGGCTTATGATTTTCTACTCCTACATTTTTAAAAAAAAATCAGCATGTGCGTTATTTTTGAGTTTTCCATTGTAAATATGAAATAATAAAGATTCCTTTTCAATATATAATTTTTTAAAGTTGGGGCGTTCACACGCATTTTTGCCCCAAAAATAGCGATGTAAGGCATGAGCTCTGCCACTGCATACAGCCTCACAAATGTACTATGAACTCGTTCCATGTACGCTATATTGTGACATATAAGAGAAATAATAAATTGAAATAAAGAATATGAAAATTTCGATAAATTTTTAAAGATTTAAAAGTCTCAAACGCTTTAGACTGTGCAATTCAGAGTTTTTACGAATGGCAATCACCCCAAGTTCCCCCAACGTAAATGCGATTTATTAAAAATCTGCTACTACAAAATCCTTAGTTTTTTGATATTTTTCAGCTTTTATCTTGATCTGGGAAATATGTTAAAATCAGCATAGCAAACCCGATTAGATTTTTTAGAAAATCGTTGTTGTAGATGAAAATGCGTTATCCGCCATATTGAAAAATTCCGCCACAGGAAGCCCAAGCGCCAAGCGTGCGAGGAAAAGAATGCGCAGAATGAGTGCGCGCGAATGCACAATCCCATTACCTTAAAGTGGGAGAAAATATATTTGTTGGATCTCTGTGGTACCTTCTGATGACATCATTGTTACCCAAACAATTGAAAATATAATAAGAAAAAGTAAAAAAGGTAATTCCCTTTCCATATAAGAAAGAATTCACACAAAATATGAGCATTGGTTCTTGAAACATCTACTCCCGTCTTTAAAAAACATAATTCATTTTCCTCACCTTTTTTGAGAAAAAAATACAAAAAACAATGAAAAATCATTCCAATGTTTCTAATTACATCGCTTTGGATTTCTTTATCATAATCTGTGGAGAATTTGCAAAGTTGAATACAAAACGGAAGGGTTAATATCTTTTTTCAACTTAGCAGCGAAATTAGACCCATTTTTTAGAGTATTTGGGGCAAGATGACGTCATCAGGGGTTATTCAGCTGGTCTTCTCCAACTTTTTCTACTTCCATAACTGCCTTAACCACTTTGTCACTGACAATTTCCTTTGTGTCAAGCACAAGCATATCAGAACTGGATTCTGAAAATGGATTCCCCATGGACTCTATTACTTCAACAAAGTCCTTAACCTGCTTTTGGAAACTTTTCTGTGTTGTTCTGGCCTCCTCATGGTGTTTAGAATCTGGTTCTCTTACTTGATTTATCACATGTGCAGACTCAAATTCAGATATGGCTCTAGAAATTTCTGGTCCTGAAACCATCCATCGTAGTAGCTGGCTTGAGCTTTCAGTTAAACCCACAGCACCACCATCCCCCTTTACCAGTTTGTTGTTCTGTTCATGCGCTTGGTCGATTGCAACCCCAGAAAATCTACGCTGTGTCTTGTGCACTACAAAACAGCCACCTTGAAACATCTTTTCTACTGCTGGACATGTACGCTGACTTGTTTTCTTGCCACTCCTTGAATTCAAGTTTCCGGTTTTCATCCGGCAAAGCTTGTACATAGCGGTCATAGGCTTTATGCATCAAAATGTAAAGACCACAAGCTGTAACCTGGTGGACATGTCTAGTACGGGATACATGAGTTGCCTTTAAAAAGGAGTCGGCTGTGCCAGCTGATGCAATATTTGCTTGGATTATAATATTTGTCCATCCACTACCATCAAGCCAGTCTCCTAGAGTCTTTAGTACTACCATTTCAATATGTAGTTTCCCTAGCATGACCACATATTTCTTCTCACCATACATGTCAGGCCAGTACCACTGTATCTTTTTGGCAATTGCATACAAAGGCTGGTCGGCTGCGATTACTGGTATTTGGCCAAAGTTGAGAAACTGGACAGTGCGGTTTATCACATTCATAGCATGTAGTATCATTGCGACTGATTTGGCTTCCTCATTAAAGAGAGGCATCAAGCATGAGATATCGGAAGGTCCTTGTCTTGTTTCTTGAATTTGGTTCGAGTGGAATGCTGCCCATGACATCTGCATATCTTGAGCACTTTGAGGATCATTGACTTCAACAGCATTTTTAACATGATCAAGCCATATATACTCAGCTGATGTGTCAACATTCAAGTCCTTATAATCACTAGAGCTAAATCCAGTCTGTGGAAAAGATGGTTCATTTTTCCAAGGATCCACAAGGGGTACATCGGCATATTCACTAGGTAGAGGTTTTATGCATGCACTTCTTGTGCCTTCATTTAAAATTGGAATGTTGCGTGGTCTTTCTTCTCCATGGCTATCAGGAGTAAAGTGCTGGAACAAGGAAATCCCAGTGCCATGTAGTGACCCTATTGCTGTTGTAGAACTAGGGTTGTGGTCAATATTGTCCACTGCACCAGTTGTAAAAAGCTTCTTTTTGAGATACGAAGGGCAAACTATCTTCTCAGCTTCAAATTGTGCTACAGCCATGTTTCCCATATCAGTGGAAATTTCCAAAACTCTGTTGTATGGTATTGACAAACCTAGATCGCTTAGTTTGTCAACAAGTTCTTTCTTTCTAGTTTCCGCATGTAGCATCAATATATATAGGTAGAGGTGTTTCACGATTCTTAGCATGCAATGTCCCTTCTGCTGAGTCTTTCCGACGTCGGATAGTGCAATTGTACTTAATCAACTGCGATATACTGAGAGCAGCTGTGCCATTTCTTGATTCTGCATTAACTCCCGTACCATTCATAATCATTGCAATCAAAAATTGTAGTGATTGTGGAACTGATGTCTCCTGACAATTGTAGGGAAAGCTACCATTAAACTTACTATTTTCCATACCAAAAAGGTCTCGACGGATTAGTTTAGCAGCCTTTGATAGTATCATAGCATTGTCATCATATAAACGTGATTCACTGGCTTTCCTCAATACGGCTCCTACATGCTTGGAAAATGCCAACACAACCTCTCTACCATCTTTCTGATGATGCAGTAGCTAAACAAGCATTTCTTATATCAAAATCACTATTTTCACATGATAAATTAAGTTTTCACACAAATCTTCAAAACATTTTTCAACTTTATGATTTAGGTGACCTGTGTAAATTTGAAAACAATATAATAACGGACAAATCACTTGAAGAATTTGTATCTCGGATGAAAGATCAATATTTAAAAAAATGGAAAGTTGATTTGTAGTACTCTAAAAAACTTGAATTTTTCAAACAAATTAAAGACAATTATGAACCTGAAGATTATTTAAATCAAATTGAACATTTTGATCAAAGGAAAAAATTTACAAAATTTAGGATTAGTAATCATAAATTAGCAATCGATACAGGTCCTTATTTTAAAGAAAAAATACAAACGCATCTCCAACAATGTAAATTTTGCAATAATAATGCCATTGAATCTGAAATGCATCTGTTGTATCATTGTCCTTTTGTATGATAATTTACGAAAATAATTTTTTGAAAAAATTAATTGTAGAAATCTCGATATTTATGATTATTCAGAATATACATATAGATTGTTTAATTCATGCAATCCTAGTACAAATTATTATCTTTCAAAATTTATTGAAAAATGTTTAAAACTTCGTGAAGACAAACTTTCAGAAAATGAGCAATAGTTCAAACTTACATTAGCCGTATAGTTTATGTATAATCTTGTTATATTGACATATAAACAATTTTGTTTCACATATATCTATAAGGAATTGATTTTGTAAATTTGATAAATTTTATAATCATAGTAATGCATAATTGCTATTGTATCAATTATAGAAATCAATGATTGTAAATTAATCTTTTTATCCATATGTTGCTGTTATGATTGTAAATGCTTTAGCAATACCTGTATGTAAGGTCATGCCATTAAAGCTTGTTATACCTATATCAGGGCATTGTTCTAGAATGCGCTCCTTGAGCCTCGTGCTGTGTACACGCTGTGACACATCTAGTCCCATCTCTAGTTTTTCAGTGTACAACTTAGAAAGTTCAGGAAGTTTAAAAACAAGAGCATCACTCGAGTCACTTTGACTTTCCTCCATGAATGCAATCAATTCAGCCAATGCTATACCATGACATAGAGAATCACCCAGTTCCTCTGATTCAGTATCTTGAGCTTTGGCACTAGAGGCCTTCTTATACAGTTTGGCTAAACATGCTGTATGATACCTACAATCACGGAAAAAAATCCTTGAGACAGTTATGAAATCCATACATTTCAGCTGTTACTTGATTAGGTCGCCTCTTCCTTACAAGTTATTTGTTGAATCCCCCTCCCCCCCCCCCCCCGGGTCAATGTTGTACCAGACGATAGCCCGTTCTATGGACGACATTGTGCACCTACCTCAACATTGGGTGAGAGGGGGGGAGGGGAGAACAATTAACTGAAAGTGATGGGTTTACTCAAAAATCAACATTTTTTTCGTTTTGTCTTAACCTTTTTGTCCGGCATTGTCTATGACATGTTTTTGCGCTTTACGGGGGCCAGTTCAATGATATACCAAAAAAGCCTCTTGCAAAATGTTCACATCAAGTGTACATATTTGTACAGGAAGTTGTAGATCACGGTCTTAGTGTATGAGGAAATACGGGACAAATTTAGTTTTCGCAGATTACCTATTAAAAACGTAGCTATTTCACACTCCTTAGAAATAGAATAGCAATTTCCACATTTACGTTTAGAGATTAAACGTGGACCTTCTTCAAAGATATGAAAACGATTAGTTATCTTCAGAAAGGTCTGGAGAATCAGAAAATTAAAGAGGTTAGGTACCACAGACGTGTGAAGTCTACATTTAGTAACTTACAGCCAGGCAGATTAAGAGCGACTTCCCTCACGCAATGATTTCGCCGAAATTGGTGTGCACTCCTTCAACATTTGCAATGCTAAAGTTAAGCATTGGTGCTGTTTTCGAGAAAGCCATCAGAATGGAGGTGTACGCAAGTATATAGGCATTTGCTTGGATAAAAGTTACAGGCGGTTAACTGCTTAGCAGTCCTGGTACACAAACGTGGAATCAGGGTCCATTTATATTCTAAGCCTCACAATAATTACCATAGCGCGTGGAAATATGTTACCAAATGTGTTATGAAATCAAACACTGAATAATATTAAACAAAATCACTGGTCGACGATCGCGAAATGGACATGCTGCGTGTCTAGTGCAACTTGATACAACCGAGCTATCAAATCCCAAGGGAGTCTAACATGAGGTCCCTTCTTGTGCTAAGTTTTGCGGTGCTGATACTAAGTTGAACGTTTTCTTATATATATGTGGGTGTTTGTACCTATATAAACGGTTATAACTCGGTTAACTTCATTCAAATATTGCATATTTGAAATAAAACCACGATTAACAAGCCATCTTATCAGTTAACAGCCAATCTTTTCTATAAGTAGATATCAGTCAGTTCTTCTCTAGAGAAAAGTGGTGTAGATCGTTCGTTAACCGTTGAAAACAAAATCAATGAGGTTGTGAATCGTGCGAAATCTTTGTTTACCTAAAAGCTAACATATTGACAATTTGAAAGAGTTCCTTCAAGGTTTTATTATGAAGAGAATAAAACTTTTTGCCTGCTTGGGCCGGTAATCAAATTCCTCTATGTACAGCAGTGTAATGCAATGTAGTGTAACTGACATGTCACGCAATGTCCAGAGGCATTGTAACGCGCGCGCGTGACCCTGGTCTAAAAAATATGTAGCGCTTTTAGATATTCGTTAAATGTTAGATTACAAAACATACTTTTATTGAAAAAGCGTTGTAAATAATTGGTACTTTGTCCTTTAGAAGCAATCATAAGATTCAGACTACTGTTACTGGATTTATAGTCTTATCTATTTTAGTAACAAGGAAACTGTACAATGTTTCTATGACTCTATCTTCGAACTGTCTATAGTTCTCTGTAATATTTTGTTCCAGTGCTTGTTTCCTCAGCATAATAATTGATCCTGGATAGGTATATTCTTATCTTGCCAGAGATATTTTATATAATTTCGAGTATGATCGCTTATTTCCTTGATATAAACCATGGACATAAAGAGCTGAAGTACTATAATCACGTGCGACATCAACCAATAACTTTAAGAAGCATCAAAGGCTTTTTGGCCTACACAACTGTTATTCTTTCGTTATGATTGGTAATTAGAATTTGCGTTCATCATGACAACGAGTGAAAAATTTAGTACAGACATTGTGAAATTTACGTAAACGTGCGATAACAGGCTTATCATTTATATACAATCACGGACAAAAATCCTTGAGACAGTTATGAAATCCATACATTTCAGCGGTTACTTGATTAGGTCGCCTCTTCCTTACAAGTTATATGTTGAATCCCCCTCCCCCCGGGTCAATGTTGTACCAGACGATAGCCCGTTCTATGGAGGACATTGTACACCTACCTCAACATTGGGTGAGAGGGGGGGAGGAGAGAACAATTAACTGAAAGTGATGGGTTTACTCAAAAATCAACATTTTTTTCGTTTTGTCTTAACCTTTTTGTCCGGCATTGTAGCTTCAATAGCAACCATATCACCGGCACTGAGCTTTGCTAACAATGAACTGTCATTGAGAATTTTAGTACTCTCTCATACATTTTTGTCGATATTAAATGTTGAGGCATTGTGAAGGTCGCCTGTGGTTCCGTCACAAAACAAGCAGCCTGTTGTAGTGTTTGAACTTAAACGTATTTTTATTTTGTTTTCTCTTTTGTTGCTACCATCTCCCTGATCTTCTTTTCGTTTTTTAACTCGGTCTAATTTCAAGTTACTAAATTGATCTCTACAAGATTTGTGCCATTTTGCATTATTTTTTATGAAAATAATGAGATCGATATGCATTGGCATGCAACCCAGTTCATTGAATTGTTCAATGTTAGAGCACAGATTTAAATACCAAGTTTCAGCTTCATCTCCGTGAGCACTGAAAGGGCAGCGAAGTTTCTCTGGAGTACCTTTTTGGCACAGTACACAGTTCTTCCAATCTACATAAGCTATATATGTTGCCTCGGAATCTTCAGCCATTGCTAAACCAAAACAAATGATCATAATAAATTAAGGCAAGAAAAATCTATATCAGTGATGTGTACTGTACTCTAGAGGGCTAAAATACAAAATATAGTTACAATTTAAAACTGAATTTGCCATAAAGTGGAGATTTAGTTTAAGTTACTCTCTACAATCTCTGTAAGTTATCAAACAAATCGAATATTTTGCTAAATTATTTCATAAAAAGTATAAATTATTCTCGCATTTAGAACAACATGCATATAAAGTACATTAAGCTCTTACCTTACCTAAGTGATACCTTGTAATTTTGGCAAAATTGGAAGTTTGAAATATCTGTCATCCACCATTTTGATTATCCTTAGTAGCCAGGCTTTTGTTCTCCAGGCCATCTGCTCGTTTTTGACATAAACAGGGTTCCCGAAAAAAGTCAGTTATGGGTACTCCAAAACCGAGAAAAATTACTAAAGATATTTCTTTGTTAAATAAATCACAACTAAAAACTTTATTATATAATTGATACTAAAAGGTCATAATTTAATAAAGGTTTTAATCATGACACTCTAAGGAGTATACAGCTAAATGCCATGTCCACTCTTGTCACCGGCTTAATGCCTAAAAAGAACCATTCTGGAATATATAATAAGCTTTAGATTGTCTTTAGAATTCTTTGCGCAAAATTCTGTAAATCAAAGTAAAACAGCACGATTTTGGCAGAGTTCATATTTTTTTACAGAGAAAGCTACCCACCCCTCTCCCAAGGAGGGTCAAACTGTGACCCCCCTGATCGATTTTCGGGTGGGCCAGGTCTTCAAAATGATTAGCTCAGTGAGTACTATATCTGTGCTAAGTTTGGCACCTTTAACTCAAAGTGCACAATCATCCCACCATATTGCCCCACTATAAGGCATATTTAACAATTTACCAAGGTCAGCTCGAAACCCAATAGAGTGTGCATTTGGTCGCCTGAAAGGCTGATGGCAAATACTAAATAGAAGAATGGAAATGAAATTGGAACACATTCCACAAATACTTTACAGTTGCTTCCTGTTGCACAACGTTTGTGAAGTTAATGATGTAATGGACAATGATGACATCCAAAGAAGAATTGAGTTTGACAAAGAAATGCAGCCAATCACTTGTCCAGACATTATGTTTTCTTATAATTTTGCAGAAGGGTCACATGTTAGATACATTATAACTAGATACATTAAAGAATACCTTCTTGGTTAAACATTTATTATATTTCATGAAACTTAACCTTTTTGTACCTTTTTGTTGCATATGGCAATGGTCACGTGACCTGTTGCATCACAAAAAAAATTAATAAGGGTTTTCCCCAAAAAAACCTGGGGTCATGTGACCTATTTTGCACAATATCTCCGAAACTAATTAAGACAATTTTTGATCTTTTGATTTGAGAGACATGTAAGTTCACTAATTTGCTTTCAAGAGTAAGTTTTCTCATAATGTGGTTTGAAATGTTCAGATTGGTTTGGTTTGTCTCTTTTATTTGAGACAGATGCTTAATACCCATGAATGACTGTAGCACACTGAAAATATTTACAGTAGAAAAAACATGGCCACATAGAAATATTTCAGGAATGCCACTGGACCAATTGGAATTCCTGAAATATTTCCAGATTTCCATATTTTTGTTTGTACCGAAACAGAAAAACACAATAGTTGCAATGACCAGGCACATAGTTTTAAAATTCAATCTAACACCAGTCCTAAAACTCTGTCAAGTGTTATCAGTAAACAAACATGAAAGCTGAAAATAATTGTTATCCTTTAGGTGTGACATATGAGGCATATCTTGATGCATGTTTGCTTGTGCTGTTAATAATATGATAATAATTATTATATGGTACTTGTGGAGCTTGGAAAGGTTGTTGTTGCTGTAGAGCATTGGCAAGTAGAGTCATCCTCTGTGTAATCCCCTGTAACAATGACTTCAGAGTTTCAGACTACTTTCAATAGCACGGGCTGTGGTTGTAGAGGATTCTTTAAAGCATTCCAACATTTCTTTACGCATGACTGTCTTCTTTAGCTGAATCAAGAAGTTCCTGATCTCTTTGGGCTGCAGATGAAGTTTTTACGTTTATTGTCAATCAGCTGAGGCACCTTTGAACCTGAAACTTTTCTTTTTTCTCTTTGTATTTGTAGCTGTATCTTCGCAACTTGTTTGGCTACTGTCCTCTCCCTCATAATCATTCAAGGTCGAAGTAGAGCTCTATTCGTCACTCAACTCTTGGCTTGTATCAACATGGCTTTGATGTTCTGAGGGCACATGGTCATTGATACTTCTTTCATCATCTGCCAATGTTTCCAGAAGATCTGGATTTTCCTCTCCATCAACAAACAGACTAGAACTATGCCCTGTCCTTTCTGACTTTTTGGAGTCAAAACACAGCTAAATGTAGGAAATCAAAATTGTTTATCAGACCATGAGATAGAGAAGGCATTGACGATTGATGCTTTAGGTTCTGGTCTGTGTGAGCAGTAGATTGGGAACTGCTTGTTTAATCTGGAGGCAAACAAGTCTATGCTGAGGCACTTAAGTGCATAGCCCAATGATTATAAATCACAACTGGAGAATTTGGTTGTCAGATCCATCATAGGATTTAACATCCATTCAGAATCCTGACTCTGAAAATTCCTTGACTCTCTATTTGCTAACTCCTTATTCTCAGTACCTGGGATGTGGGCAGCAGAAAGCCAGACCACTTGTTGTTCAATACAGAATATCCAAAGCGATGTTATTGCACAGTTCACCCATATTGTTAACTCCAACTGCAGTGGTGTTATCAATCATTAACCGTACATGCTTCCTTGGAAAGCAAGTCTCGAAGCATTTAAGTGCGAAAAATGCTGCAAGTAATTCAAGACAATTGATAATGGTAACTACTTTCTAAAGGAGACCACCTGCCTCCAGTACTGATGTTATTCATAACTGCCCCCCCCCTCCCCCATCCTTGAGTGGAAGCATCAGAGTATAGGGTTATATCAACTGTAGGCTGTTCAGTATAATCAAAACTGTTGTCTAGATTATTAATCCACCAGCTGAATTCATTGACACCCCTGGGGGAAATTGCTGGCCTCAACATTTCCTTTAGAAATTTTTAGAGCTCAGGATTTATCCATCTCTAAGTTCCACCATATCTAATAACTGGAAAGCTGGATATCATGTGATCTATGACCTGGGCAACATCTCGAATTTTTAGTAAAACAGCATGTTCTCTAGCATTAACTAGCAATTCTTTGAGCTTAGCTTTCTTTTCTTCTGTACGACAGACTCTCATGTTGATAGAGTCAATAACAAATCCTAGGAAAACAATTTTTTGTTTGGAAATTATTGAGGACTTTTCTGGGTATATGACCAGCCCAAGATTTTCAAAAAAAATTATAGTATCAATGAAATTATGAATACAGTCTTCATATGTACAGCCCTGCAAATATAAATCATCAATATAGCCTGCTATTACATGTTCTTACAGCCTGAGATGGGCAAGTTGTAGTTTCATTAATTTGGCAAACTTTCTGGGGCAAACAGAAATGCCATTAGGAAAAACTCTGTACTTATAAAGGGTACTTTTGAAAATCAGGGTGGATGAGCACACTGTAATAGGCATCTTTAAGATCTAGAGATGCCATCCAACATTTTGGTGTCACAAGACCCAAAATGTTGTGTATGGATTCCATTTTAAAATCAAAATTTCTAACGTACAGATTAAATTGTTTAAGATTAAGAATGAGTCTTATATTACCATCCTTTATAGGTACTGTAAAAAATAGGTGAAATAAATTCACTCCGTTCATGAGTGCAAGGCACAATGAAACAAATGCTTCATGATTTGCACACTGAATTAGGAGGGTATGAGCCTTGTAGAATCGTCAGAAAATGAATTTGGAAGCTTTTATCAATTCCTGAATTCACAGAATCAATCCACAATTGCAACTAACTTGTGGATTGACTGAAATGACCACAGAATTTAAATGAATTTTTAAATAGTCGGTTAAATAGTAATAAAAAAGTGTCTCCGTGTATGACAGTTGGTTAGAGTTTCCAAATAACTCGATGTCTGACAATCAATTAAAAAAAAGATTTTTTTTAGAAATCAACCATTAGGGTTTTGATAAGATGGTCCAGCTCTTGATGATGAGTGCCACGAATTGCAAGCAGAATTGCTGTTAGAGCTCGGTTCTCTATAGCAAAGTTGAATTTGGAGCTGGAAATTTTTGACCCGCTTAGCAACTGTCAGATGTAGATTCTAAAATACTCTGTGTCCAACAGCCGAAAAGTTTGAACCTTTTGCGTATTCCAGTAGTTATTCAATGTACAAAATTACCTAACTTATACCTACAAACTATATATTGATCAGTAGCTATATTAAGACTTCCTTTTTTAGTTATTCGTCAGTTTTATTCTTTACTGTTGATGATCGACAATGCGCTGTTGGGAAATACTCCTTTTTTCTCTCTTTCAAAAATTGAACAAATTGAATCGATTCATACTTAATTTCCACATCAGAGATATAATAACACTGTGTTGATCAATTATACGATCTTTGCTCTGTTTGAATTAATTAAATGTAACACATGCATGATAAGGAGTTTCACTAATCGTCGTGGTCGCGGGTTGCGTGTTCAATGTCGTGGATGCAGGTGGTTTGTAGCGGGTAGTTTGTCATGGGTATAAAAAATCATCGCTGTTTGTAATGAACCTACACAATTTGGCAGACTCAAAACCATTGCTTTTAATAATGACGTTGGATCTCTGTATGGTAAATCCAAAAATACAGTGGCATTAAACATAATGACCCATTGCCTTGCTATTTTACAGCATTGGAACAAAAAAGTTGAGTCTCTTTCAATAAAGCTATTCCTGTTTATGTAACTTACCTTTTCAGAAAGAAGCATGTAATGGCTACCTGTGTAACCTACAAACATACGACCCTTAGGAGCGCAAAATCCAGGCCTTGTCTCGGTTACTCTCTGCAAAAGATAGAAACCACAATGTAGGCAAAGTAGGTTATGGTAGCACATCACCATTCGGGAGCTTTAAATCAGCTTTGTATGAATATAAATCCTATTTTTATGTTGTAGAGCAGAATAATCCTGCTAAATAATTTAAAATGTGCTCAAGCATAGCTAAAATTTATAGTGCTTGTGGTTCTGCGAATAAGGGCTTTTTATCTTGTGAAATTTGAGTGGAACATTTCGGTCACCGCTACAATCACAGGATGTGTCGCCATTTCGTCACGTAGCGATCACACTGCCTCTTCCCATGTGCTCGGGCATTTGCCTCCTCTCAAGAGGAAATCAACAACACTTGGGAAATCAAATAAATATGTTTCAACTAGGACGCCATTCTGCAATAAAAGCTTGCAATAAATTGTAAAACAATACAATGCACTTACAATACAATTATATTACAGTCTGTGTAATTGAGTTTTAAAGTATGTTAACATGTTCTATATTGTGATTCAGCACCATTTCTACAAACTAACATCTTCGTCATATTGTGAAAGTGCTTTTTAGTGAAATATATTCTAACTGTACCTTTCAGGCCACTGTAATAAATATCTGAATTATCAATACTTTAAGAAAGAACAAAAAAAAAATACTAACCTCACTTCTTATAGAAACATGCTGGTTATCCAACATAAAGCTTTCGATTCTATTAATGATCGCCTCTGTGGTCTTGAAATGATGTGCAAGGCAGCTATAGAAGCACCGGTTTGAAGTTCCCTGGGGATCGTACCAAAGAACAAGTCTATTTTTCTTGACTCGTTTACACACATTGCTCTTTGGGAAGTCATTGTACTATCAGCTAGCTTCAGTATAACAAACTTTCAAAAAAGGTTTGGAAACTACAAGAAAGTAACTTGTTCTAAGCAAATGTCAGAGACGTTTGGCGT
The DNA here is from genome assembly GCA_029948255.1 of Telmatactis stephensoni. Classification (NCBI taxonomy): domain Eukaryota; kingdom Metazoa; phylum Cnidaria; class Anthozoa; order Actiniaria; family Isophelliidae; genus Telmatactis; species Telmatactis stephensoni. Next base: position 181,701 of record JALIZF010001521.1, read on the forward strand.
ATGATGCCCTGTTCTCAGTGCATGTGACTGATATGTCAATTAGTGAACCAGCTGACAACAACCAAGTAACCACACCCACTTTTACAGCTATCATGACTGATAACTTACGGTAAATTATAGAAATCATCCAATGTTAAGAACTTAATTTATTTTAATCAGACCAATGAGATCTGAGCAAATGGAGCATATTCTTAAGATAGTAAACTATAGCAAACTTTGTATTGTCTTATGGAATGCTCTTTATTACAGAACAAAAGCCAACACTTAACAGGCAAACAGACTCGCTTCAAGTGAAGTATCTATTTAGATCTGGAAACACCTATGTAAATTAACCATTGATAAAATTGAATGGAAATCTTGTGCACTCGAGCATTACTTGATAATTGAAGCATGTCTGCTTGGAAACGTACTTTAGTATCAATAACATCTCTTTTCAATTGTGTTACTCGATGTTTGCTTATTGAGAATTTAATAAACTTGATAAACTTTTACCAGTGCGTGATACACTGTTAACAAGGACATAACTGTGTTGCTATAATTCCTCTACTTAAGTGTTTTAGTTTGCGCAATTCACTGATGATAGACAGCGTTTATCGCTCAAAGACCTAAAGGTTATATCTCAGTCCCTCAGGCACCAGTTATGTCAGTACATCTAACAATGTAGCTGATTTGACTTTGTAATGTACTATTGACAATATATAAAACGTAACAAAAGTTTCACAATTTTGATGACAGTTTTGTTTATTACACATATCAAAGAATTTTTAGTTGTGCCGATCACAGACCATCACAAACCTATGGAATTATATATATATATAGATTGGAGGGTTGTGTGGGGAACAAAAGTCCTCATACACTTCAAAGCTCCAATACCAGAAGCAATCTTTTTAGACACATTTTCGATATGTGTATTCCATGACAAATTTTCATCAATAAAAACTCCTAGGGATTTTGTATTAGAAACTTGTTTTATAGGAGCTCCATCAATTTATAAGGATGGAGAAGTCTCTATTGTACTTAGTTTTTGTCTAGAGCCAATCAACAAAAATTCCGTTTTGGACATATTTAAGGTTAAACGATTGGTATAAATTAATTTCGATAGTATGCATATTTAGATTTGCCAAAGTTATGTGAGTATCATCAGCATACATTAGAGGATTTGAATAACTTAGACAATTGGGTAAATCGTTTGTATAAAGAAGGAATAACAGGGGACCCAAAATTGTTCCTTGTGGAATGCCACAAGATAATGACCGATTTTCGGGAAGTCTTCCGTTTACATAACATCTTTGAGTGCATCCACTTAAATAAGAATCAAACCATTTAGATGAGAGGCCCGATATTCCATTTACCTTTAATTTAGAAAGCAAATTGCCTTGATCCACAGTATCAAATACCTTTGGAATTAGGATGCATTAGATTCGTTCTTGTACGATGAATTTCATCACTTATAGTAATGGCTGCCCTGAACCTCTTCCTAAGGTTTGCTTTCTGCCCACTTTTGCCATGTTCTTTTAGCTCTTCTTTTAATTCATTGACGTTCAACGAACTTATATGTCTTCCATCGGACAAGGTGAATTCAGCTAAAGAACATCTATTGAGAGCTTCTGTAGTTTGATAGCTTGTCGACACGGCCCTGCTTGATCGCAAATATAATGATTATCAGAGACATACGACCACGCCCAGAATGACATGAGAGATGCTTCACAGTTTTTAGTCTTGTCCTTAAAAGTAAAGAGAGTTCCAGCGGATGACTTTGACAGAGACATATGACCACGCCCAGTATGTTGAGAGATGCTTAAGTGTCCCTGACAGAGAAAGTGTTCCAGACTTTTGAAATAGGGGTCAGCCGATTTTGATGAAACTCACCCCAGAAGTTGGTCTTGATGAGACATTCATGAGTTTCAGGGGGGGTCCCATTTTGAGCCTTTGGGTCATCAAAAATCCCATATTTGAAGGGGTAACTTTGGCCTAATATAAAACTATCCACACAAAGCTTATTAACTAATCAATTGTATGGTGCTGTTCTACTATAAAGACTGTTTCAATTCATAGGTGTGGGTTTGCCAGAGATGGTTCTGGCAGAGCAGAGCCTGGGTCGAGTTTTGGCTAAATTTTCAAAAGAAAATCACTAGTCAAAATTGCCAAACTTTAAAAATTTATATTTTTGGCCTGCCTTATTAGCTGAAATTGATACTTATATCAGGTAGTAACCCAATGTAAGTAGATTCAAAATCAATTGAGAAAAAATTGGCCCATTCATTTTTTAAGTGTTTCAAAGACCCATTTAACAGCACACTTTCACAAAATTTACATATTCTCTCAAGCATTAATTTGATAACCATACTTGCTTTACTTAAGTTCCAACACATCAAATACTTTATTTGGACTTTATTGATTTAGGATATACTGTAATAGGCTGTTTTTGAGTGAGTACACGCTACCTTACACTCTAAAATTGCCAAAGAACTGAGTGAAAAACTGCACCACAAAAGGGTTTCATCCAAATTAAAAATAAAATACTACAATTACAGTACAGTTAACTCGGAACTAAGCAGTTTAGTGCATGAAATACTGTCTATGTAAGCACTCATAATATACTGGAGCTGACCTGAGCTTATTTCAAGGTCCTGATTGGTTTGGAGGGAAAATTCTTCAAGTCTGAATTGATTTGACAACTATAGGTAGTCTGGCATCTTCCTCGAAATTCTTGAAGCCATACATTTTGATCAACTTCCGTGTGAGAACCACTGTGAATTTTTCTTAACGTCTAAGCCAGTTCTTAATACAGTTGAACATGTACGATGAAGCATTTCTTGTTGTAGCTGCATCAAATTCATTCCCCGGCTCGACAAATCGTCGAGTGGCTGTAAACATTTCTCCTGTTTGGTGTTGAAAGTTTATATGATATTCATCTTCTTTATTATGTTGAGAAAAACATTCTTTGTCCGTATTCTAACATATAAAAGACGTCGAAAAAACTTTCGACAATCATTTTCATTTGATATTTGTCCGCCATCATGAATTTGGTCGATAGGGAACTGGGTCCAATAGCTTCCAGTCTTACGTAATTTTCTAGGTTCCTAACAAATATGGCTCCTAAAGTTAGATTCTAGCTCCAAACGACGAACTACAGTACGATTACTTGTAGATCTGCTTAGCTTTCATTGAGAAACATTGGCAAGACTAAGAAGTACCTTGATCAGGACAACTGTGAAAGAAGGGGAACGTGCTTTTATTACATCAAAGCTTGATTTGTGCAACAACTTGTTGACTCAGAACTCAAAAAACTCAATGCGTGCAAATTTGCCGCACCGCTGCTGATTAAAGCTAAGAATAACCATAACTAACATTAATTACTCCCACCTTAAAGGTCTACACTGCCCGAGATATCCTGCGAACAGCAGTTGCTACTACGTTGGCCGACCCGTCAAAATGAGAATTCATTTTAATATCTTACTGCTGGCGTACCTTTATCTCTGAACTATTCTGCTATATGAATTTTTCGAACAAGTTACAAGCTCTTCTTAATAAATCCAACTTAGATCATCTAACCAAGTTATAATACTATCATCGCTCTTAAAGAGCCACGGAGAGCACATGGAGAGCATCCGAGGTGTTGGCACCAAGACTTTTAGTAGACATAAGACATGGTAAATTTCATTTATTGACATTGTTGTGAAAGCACAGAGACAGTCAGGTTGGCGCTTCAAATGCCATTGTATTATTTCTAAGATGATCAGTCAGTGGGGCTGTGGAATGGCTGTGGCCATGAACGATAACACTACGTTACTAAGTTGTAAGTGTGACTTGACGTAATGGCTCAAGGAAAATATTTAGGTTCGAGTGCCTCTGGGAGAAGAGGGCAGCTGTTGATTGTACATGTTCATCCAGCAGTAGTGGTAAGACAATACGATAAACTTACGATTTAACCAGAAAAACGCCGCCCAAGGGCGGATCCAAGGGGAGGGTTTATGGGGTTGCAACCCCCACTATGAAAGTGGAAAAATGATGGTCAACTAGAATTAGGCTCTATTTTTGCTTTCACTGATATCATACAATCCCCTGTTTGGGATGCGCATACATAATCCTAGATCCGCCCTTGCCGTCTTATTTACAGGTCTCAGTACGTTTTACCGGAACAACGGAAGGACGAGCGTGACAATCAGTATTACATCGAGGCTGAGCATCTTCGGGGTTTTGATACGAGAGTTCCCTTCCACCCGAGTGAGGCCTGATGAGGTTGCACAAAAAATTAATTACAAGTTTTCATAAGCTATGAGCTATAAGTTATCCAGTGGACGGGCACTATTCAGTCCCCATCCAATGGATTGATTTTGGTTTTCCTTTCCCAGTACTTAGTATAGACCCATCCAGTGTGCTACTAGCTGTATTAGTAGTACGTCGAGGTCTAATGTGTGTATAACACCTTTCTAATAAATCTCACAATGCTTGTTTTCCACACTTGACATCAAATTATTCTTTTCAATCACCATTCACATTGTATAAGTTTCAAAAGAATAAATTTGACGTCAAGCACGGACAACAATACGTTGTGGCATTTATTAGAAGGGTGTATAGATGATTATTCCAAGCTGACCTCAATTAAATTCACCGCGGGAGAAAAAGTTGTTGCTTAAAGCCTAGATAACGTGATGGATAGCTATTGGTTGGATAAACTGTAGTTTTGACCTGCAGTTTTGGTCTAGTTTTCCATTAATTTGAATAGAGAACAACTCAAATATTTCTCTAAATCTTTTTTTTACCGATTTTTTTTTGTCCATTTGATTGTTTTCAACCTACGTAACCACAGATAACTTTATCCAGGGGATAACCCCAAGAGACCATGATACTTAGTATTATGTCTCTTGATAACTCTCAATATTGCAAATCTGGATAAATTTTATCCATTGGAAAATGATTTATCTGGGATAGTGCTTATCCAGGCTTCATTCAATAGAAGCCAGGTATGTTAGGTCTCTACAATAAGAGTATTATATAATCAGTACCTAAAAAACAATAAGCCTTTGTCTCTTTTCTTTTTCACAATTTTGACGTTCTTTGTAACAATTCTTCTACTCCTTCTTTGTTTTCTTCAGTTTGCTTTTACTACTTTTTTCTTTTTCTTTTTTCGTCGACGTCATCATTGTCGTTGCAATTTTTTCTCTTTTTCATTTTTCGTTGTAATTTTTCTGTATTTTTGTAGCATCCTCGTGTTTTTCTTTTCGTTGTAGTCTTCGCCGTAATTATTCTGCTTTGTCGTCGCAATGTTTGTAGCCTTCCCTTTAGGTTTTTTATTTCCGCATGTCTTTTCTCAGTAGGCTTTTCAATTTGGCATTTGCAGGATCTTACTAAATTTACCATGGCATCGATGAATGGTGCTTTACGTGTGGTTGCACCATGAACGTCCACTCCAAATGAGACACACATTGATTTTAGTGCACACACCTTAAACTTTCTCAATGTGTGTACATGTTTGCTTGCCATAAAGAGTTCACAAAGATTGTGGCTTTCAAACACGAGAGGATGCTGCAGATCAATTTGGTTTTGGGCTTCCTCTATCAAATTCTGGAATAATTCTTCTCTTCTGATCGCATCTTGGTAGTGTGTATCTTCCTCACCTATCTCTTGGCCTTTCTGCGAAGCAGCCAGTCGGGAAAAATATCCTTTGATAGTCTTTGCCTCCAGCCACTCGGGTCTTTTGAACTTGGTTTTCAGTTCTTCTGCAACGTCAGATGGGTTTGCTTTTGGGTTTCCATCCTTTGTTCCTTCATTAAAAACACGATTGAGGTATTCTTTGACCTCCGGGGAAATTCTTACTGTGGTCTTATTTTTCTTGAGAGCCCATCCTTGACAAGGCTGTTCTTGGACTGTGCTGTCGCACTGGTACTGACTTTCACCAATCTTCTGACTTTTTCCCTCAATTGAAGTTGTCGTAGCTGCCCACTGTCTTCGGATGGTGTCATATACACATTCCTTTTCAGGTAACATGACGTGGTGTCCAATGTCCATGTGTTCCTCAGCATCTTCAACCGTGCGGAAAGTCAATATACATGCTGGATCCAAACAGGAATATGCACTTGTGGGATCACTTTCACAAGCTTTCGATTTTGCTTTTCTTTTCTTTGGTTTTGTCTTGGTAACTTCGTGGCTCCAATCTCCTACTTTCTCCAACCCAGAAATATCCTGTTTGCTTTCAAAATCTTTAATCTTCATGCCCTTACCAACATCGTACGCCTGCCAAACCCGCATACCGTCTTTGCCAAAGGAAAAGTTATTATATCTGGTAATACTAGTGATTTTATTTTTTCCAATAGCCGTTGACATTTTGGAAGAGTTGATGTTACAAACTGCTACTTGAGTGCCTGCAATACCTGGCGGAGACTCAAGTCCTTTTTTCACATCTTCTTGCGTTTCAACGTTATTGTTTTCTGCCACATAATTTCTTAGATGTTGCTTGCATGGTGCAATTTTCCGATCACAGAGGTCCTTTCCCACCTGGGGATCTGAAAAATTGTAACGTATAACCTCGATACCAGTTCGCTTACTTGTAGAATTAATCTTTGACGACAGTGAGGAGTTATGGTAGCAGCCTGCGTTATCGCTACAAAGTACTGCGCTCACCACAGATGGATGCGTTTTCTTTACAGCTGCAAGGACTTCTTCAATGATACAGGAGACTGAGAACCAATCTTGCTTGCAGTTATCAAAGACAGCAACATACGTGTGGATTGTGTGCTCACCATTTCCCTCATCCTGGCAGTCAGGGTGGTTTGAGTTATGAATTATGGCAGAGAAATGCCAGCTAAGGCCACGTTTTCCGAACCACTGTGATTGTGTTTCTCGAAACCTCATCGGTACCAGCTTCATTGCCCAGTCATTAATGATAATGATGGTTTTCTCATCTAGTTGATATAAGGCATCTTGCCTTGCTTAGTCTTGTTGAAATGCTCTAAGAAGATGAGATTTTCAGACCTCAATATTTATGGCAAGCCGTTACTGCCAAAAGCCATTGAGTTTTCAAAAGCTGTCGAAAACGCTACACTATATATTGAGTTACTTTTTTTTATATTGAGTTCTTTAGAAATATGTCGAGATTTACAAGTAATATGTTGAGTTACAAACTACTACCATTGAAATCTCGACGAGTTTTTCAAAATTCTCGACGAGATTCTTGAGGAGTTTTCCAAAATTCTCGACGAGATTCTCGACAAGTTTTTCGAAGTTCTCGGTGACGGGAGCCCAATTACATCGCAAAGAGTCATGGGACACGAGCCCGCTGTAACTTTACAGCGGACACAAGTTTTTCATCCTCCATTTTGTAGATTCGTGTTTCAAACGAAGTGATGGTGCTACTCGATGGTACAAAATGAACCCAACAATCCGGCAGTTATTAAATAATATTGATTCACTAAGTAAAGAACTCGAAAAGAGTATTTCCAGTGAAGATGAGGTAACAAGGACTTTTAGGACGCCTGGTGTTAGTGTTACAAATGGTACTACTGTTCGTGGCCCAGCTGGAAGTAGTAAGGCTGGTGGTAGTACTAGTGGTGTGTATGGCCCCGGTGGTAGCGATGTTACAGTCTCAAACATTGTCCTCCTGAATGACAAGCCTAAATTTAATCTAACATACAATTTTGCCAAAGTGGGAAAAAGACGTGGAAAAGGTGCGAGTAAGCCGAAATCTCTGGAACGTTTATAAAAGATGTCATTCTACTAGCAGGACCAAATGAAGATAGAGTGCCATGCCAAGGCCTCAAAGTCTTGCTCTCTGAAAACCATCACATTGTGTATGGGGCGACATTCAAAAAAGAGTGGGACTTCTTGACTCTGTGTGACTTCTTGAAAACCCTGTTCCCATCAAAACTGGAAGAGTTTGATGACTTCACCATTCTGATGCCTGTGCACTCGAAGCTTATGGAGCCAAATCTACCTCCTGGCCAGCAGTTATCTGGTTTCATGGTACAAAAGGTATTCAAAGATAGGCCACTCTACATAAGACCCCAAAAAGATCTATTGGACGTGGGTGAATTTCGAGCAGGAAAGAAAAGAAAAGTTGAGGCAAAAGATAATTGTATGCAATCTGCCAGTATGACACTCTTGAATTTCATTTTGTTAGTTTCATAATTAAAAAGAGAGATGGAAAAAGTTTGGAAGAAATACCAAAAAAGCACATAATTATAAGCCAATTCACACTGTTAGATTTGTCTTCAGTGCACATGTGATTTTATCCCAAATCTTTTGTTTAATGCTTCTTTTGTCCTCTTAAACAAAAGATTCGGGATAAAATCGCATGCGCACTGAAGACAAATCTAAAAGTGTAAATTGGCTTATAGTTATCGGGAATAATAATTATTATATGATTATAAGTTGGACAACAAAAGAAAATGTGAGTACATGTATGTCCTAAACAACTAAACATACAGCGAAGAAATGAATGGTAAAAATGACATAAATGGTTGAAAGGAATGATAAGAATAATATCAAGATTTACTTTTCAAGGCATGTGAGTACATATCAGACGATGATGAAGAAGATGAAGATGAAGATTTAGACAATCCAGCTTTTGGTATCACAGGTAAAAACACATTTATGATGCCTTAAGAAAGTAGAAATACAATGTATATTACAACAGTTTCTTGAATATATAGAGGTCTAATATCTCAAAAAAATAAAGGTAAAGATACATAATGTACATACAACTACTGTCAGTGATAATTTTCTATATATTACATGTAACATATTTGTTTGTATTTTTAGCTTAAGGTCATGCGATCGTGCATTCGCGCGCAGTCATTCTGCGCATTCTTTTCCCGCGCGCTCAGTGGTTGGGCTTCCTGTGGTGGAACTTTTCAATATGGCGGATAAGGCATTTTGATATTAACGACAAATGTCTAAAAATATAAATCGGTGACCTGCCCTGATTTTTTAACTGTAAGTTCATGGTGTCTAAAAACCTCAACATATCAAAAAATGAGGGTAGGTTAATCTACCTAGATTTTGAGTAAATTGACAAAATGTACAAAACGCACGATCCCAAGTGCCGTTCAAAATCAACAATTCTCGAGATTAAGCTTCTGTAAACTTATTGCAAAATATGAAAATTGGATAATTTTTTTGTTTTAATATAATTTTGTGTTTATATAGTTACCATTTCCGCTAGTTTTTTCTAATATGACCGTCAAATTGTCCAGAAATAGTACAAAATTCACATCGTCATCCAATGCGTGAAAATGGCCGTGAACGCCCCTACTTTTAAATTTTATATTTTTTCAGCGATGTCCGTGATCCCCCAATTTTTTTCCATATTTATAACCTTTCACTCAAAGTAAATGTCTGTGCCGAAAATAAAAAAAATTCATCGATAAAAAATGCACGATCGCATGACCTTAAATTGTTGTTATACCCAACCTCACAAGCTGTACAGCTTTAAATACTACCATATTTGTGTTTAAAGAAAGTTTTTCATTCATTCATTAGAGGCATCTGAACAAACTAGAAACATCACTGACCCACCAGAGAAAGCAGCTGAAGGTGCTATACCAACTGTTGATGTTGAGAAACCAGAAGAGAAAACCAAGCCAGATATTGTAACTCAAGATGAAGATGACTCCCCAGTGATTCCAAAGCTTAATAAAGACAAACGTGATTTGGAAAGTTCTGACCTTGATGCAGCTATAAAGTGTTGTGAAGAATACATTATTGTTAAAGACATTGCTGAACCAGTGGAAATCCTAAGATGTGTTCAATCAGCTGTTAATTTTGGGAGAGATCTTGACACCCGCACAGAGTCAGAAAGTTTAGAAGGGGACACAAACTTCGTAAACATTGACTGGTATGTCATGATACATTAATCTTGCTACCCCTCAACAATTTCTGATATCACATAAGTGTTTTTGTTATATGTGTGCTCCCACAACATCTATTTGACATAGTTTATTGTTGTTGTGAATGATTTGTATTAGTAAATTACACAGTTTTAATGGTAAAGAATTAATGAAAAATACTGTGCATATTTAATTAGAATAAATTAATACCACAAGTGCATAGTGTAATTTCCTTTAATAACACATCTATAAAAAATATGAGCTTAAACTTAAGATTTGTATTGATTCTTTCATGTATTTTAAAAGAAAATTTCCCGGATGTGTCCACTTAATTAATTGCACAGTATCAAGAAAAATATAAATAAACAGTTCATCAACCAATCAGAATCAAGTATTCTTTAGATGTGGTATTACACTGGTAATTGTCATTGTTTATCTATGTATGTAATAAGCTTGCATCTGAGTGTACATGTATAGTTGGTCTTTGCAATGCTTCTTGTCTATTCCTGTTCTAAAAAATCTTGGATGATTAATAGTCTTCAACACAAAAAGTACTGAGTATACCAGACATTGACATCAATATATATGCACAATCTCTTTTAGGTACAATGTTCTTAGAAGTGCTCTGGAGGAAATCCAAGAAATTAAGAATCCAAGGCTTACCCTTGAGGTGTCTTTTTACGGTGAATGTGCACAGGATTCAGGGGGACCAAGAAGAGAATTCTTCAGGTTATTAATGAAAGAGATACAAACAAAGTATTTTGACAAAGGTCTCAAGGAACACTTGGCAGAAGACTACAAGAATGTGGGCTTACTTATGTCATTAAGTATCCTACAGAATGGTGCTATCCCAAGATTCCTTTCAGAGGACCACCTCCAAGAGCTTTTCTGTTCAAGTCAACCCTCTGTGTGCATCAAGAATCTAAGGGAAGGTTATGCTCAACTAGGCCTATATCAAATTGGAAGGGATATACCAGCATTCGTATATCTTTTCCGCCCTTCTCCTGCACATGATTTGTCCAGAAGGATGTTGATTCACCTACTGCAACCCAAATTCTCTGAAAATGCATCTAACAGCAGAAGAGAAGAGAACACTGTTTATGACTCATTTAATAAATACTGCCGTGAAGTAGCAGCTGGTAGAAGGAAGGATATCTCTCTTAATCATATTCTTCAGTTTGTGACAGGAGCGGATGAAGAACCGCCACTTGGATTTGGAATCTCCCCATCAATCGATTTCCCAGAGGCAATAGGAGCTGAGCAATTCAATTTTATGCCATTTGCAAATACATGTGCAAATATTCTACACCTCCCCAGGCCAACAATGGAGTACAAATTACCCAGTGAAGAATGCCTTTTTGAAATGTACGATTTAGCATTTGTTAATGCATTCTTTGGAAAAGTTTGAAGCAATTTGTTTGAATTTAAGTACATTATGATATACTACATAAGTAGGATTCATTTTTGATAGAGTGCATTCAGTAAAAAGGTGAAACACCAATGCAAAATCCGAAATTGCTCGCCAATGCTAGGTGAGCAGGACCGGTGAGCAATAGAAAACAGTAGAATTAAAATATAGTACAAAACAGTATTCCTAATGTTTCATGCTTTTACTGAATGCACTCTATTACAGCCGTTGTGTTATGATAGCTATTTGCAGTTTTTTTTAATGTTTACATAAGTAAACATGTTAAAAAATTGTCTCTTTGTACCAGTATTATTTTATGGCCAAAAAAGAGTTACACAATGTTGGTTATGTCACACTAACAGTGTTCATAGTTAATAATTATAATATGGATATGCAGCAGCTTGCCTTCTCACACAAGGCATATGTTCAGTTTTGTTAAAATATAAAAAGCACTTTATAACATTTTGTAACAAAGTGAAATAATAAAATTGACTTCTAGTATATAGTATTGTAATATCATCAAGCATAAGCCCTTTCTGTTGGCATGTTACAGTTAACTCTCTCGTAAGGGACCACTTTAGGGTCCAGAGAAAGTGGTTGCTTACGGGAGATGGTTGCTTAAGAGAGAGAAAGACAGAAAGCCCAAACAAAGAGAATCGCAACAAAGCATGCCAAAACCTGCATTCAAAATTGTCCTTGTGTAAAGGCGGTGTTACACGAGACGATTTTTAACGACGATTTTCCGCGCAACGTTGCAACAACTTGCAATATTTTGCGTTGCGAGTTTCTGACTTGGATTCAAACACTCGCAATGCGTTGCCGAAGCGAAAATTGCAAGGAAAATCGTTCCAAGTGTCATGTTACACGAGAAAGATTTTTAACGCAACGCCGTTGCGCTGAAAATCGTCGTTAAAAATCGTCTCGTGTAACACCGCCTTAACAGCTATGGGTTATACTGTTTTGGGAAGAATTTGAACATTTCAAATGATAAAAAGTCTTATATTGCTTGCAAAAATTATCAAAAAGCAGTATTGCAATTGCCAGCATGATGCAAAGCTTCTGTTTTTCTTAGTATGGTCATTTATGGGAGAGGAAAAATGCTGGAAAATTCACAAATTTTAACCCAAAAGGTAGTGTGAGTGGTCGCTTACGAGAGAGTTTTATTACAGAGTTTATAATTATGGGAAACTGAACTAGAAATTCAAAAGGTGGCTGCCTATGGGAGATTGCTTATGTATGAACATGGTGGTCACTTATGTACAAGCATATGCATAGTTTTACATAATGAGATGTCAATTTGATTGCTGTTACCATGACACTGAAAAATAAATACAGTATTGCGATTTTTTTCTTTTTTTTTCATTGTCAATTAACTCAAACTAGACAAGCAATTTTGATTCAATTGCTTAAAATAACTAGATAAACTCTATTCAATTGAAAAACAAGTTACAAGATACTTTATTAGAAAAACAAGCATATATAAAAATGTCCATATTCAACGGATTGACACAAGAAGTCAAAACAATTACACTTGGTCACAATAAAAGTTTATTGCAGAAGCTTGCCTTATATTTTAATGTTATTCAAAAGTAAGAATAAGTGATCTTGCTGTGCAAAAGTGATTGATCCCTGAGTCTCCATCATCAGTTAGTGGATGTACAGCTCGTTGGAGTTCAGCTAGTTGATCATCTTCCAAGTTAAAAAGACATTCTGGAACAATGATGTTGTTGTCATCAGTTGTATTGTGTGGCATAACAATTTCGTAATCAATCCCATAGCTCTGAAGTTCAGATACATCCTCAAATAGACTCTCAGCTTGGCTTGATAACATGCCAGAATTCCAAAGAGCGAGTGGTGACAAGTGTTCAGCTGTCCTTATTCCATGATAGTTCCATTGCTGAGTAAATTCACATAGTGATCTTGTAATTCGAGGGACAAAAATATAGTGGAGAATGAAGATGTCAACTTCATTATTGGAATCAAGGATTCCATACTCTTCCATATGTTCAAATATTGCTGAATAGTAATGAGTTACCAAACGATTTACTTCCCCCCACAACCGTTCAATCCTTGTGTTATGTACACTTCTACCAGCTATGAAGCTACCTCTATTTGTGCCCCGACTATCAACCATTAATCGAGCTACATCCCAATTCTCAACTCCACGGTCACCTCTTACTCGACTAGGAAGGCCATACTTTTCCACTCCTTGTTTAAAGAATTGTAATGCTGTTTGTGCTAGGTTATTGGTTGCGCATTCTAGATGTGTTATAGTACGACTGTATCCATCAATACAGCCATGGATTACTATTCGCCAAGAGATCAGTTTATGATTGCCATCAATATGCCATAAGCAGTTGGGTGCTCTGACATTGTATACACGGCGCTGTATAGTACAACTTCTCCTAAATGCCCTTCCCACTGGGTCTATCTGTTGTAGTCTTTCCCTTACTCTCCTCCTCTGAACAGTGATTCCCCTACTTCTTAAGCCTCCCCGGATGTAGGTTTCACCAGCACCTGGTGTGAGTGATGCTATTTCCTTAAGAACCGTGTCTAGCTCTGAGTCTGCTATTGTTGAAAAAGTGCGATTTATCCCGAATGCTTTCACACGACGGTATAGAGTTCTCTCACTTATGTTTAGACATTTTCCTATAAGTGACCATGTCAAACCACTGTCCCTAAGATTCAACAGCTATTCCCTTGTAATAACAAACTTTGGTCTTCCTGACGTTTTTTCTGTTGGAAGTTGATAAGTAGATTCCTGTTCTTCATGTACTTCAACATCTGAAGTGGCGTTCCATTTTTGGTACGAATAATCATACAGTGTTTTCAAAAGTTCAATGTTTGTGCTATTAGAATGACTGTTTTCAAGATCATAAATAAAACCAGACAGCACACCTAAGTGGTATTGTAATTCCCTTCTTCGATACTCCACAAACAGTGGGTCAGACGATTCTTCTAGTTGTTGCAAGACCTTATCAAAACTGGCTAAAAACTGCTTCAATTGCTCCCCAAATGATATGTTATCCGCCGCTATATTTGATTGTCGGCGTCAATGGTCAGCGGTGTATAAATTGTATAAATGGGCTTCCTGTGTCGATATCCTGAAACTCGTTGAGAATCTCGTCGAGAATTTCGAAAAACTCGTCGAGATTTCAATGGTAGTAGTTTGTAACTCAACATATTACTTGTAATTCTCGACATATTTCTAAAGAACTCAATATAAAAAAAAGGAACTCAATATATAGTGTAGCGTTTTCGACAGCTTTTGAAAACTAAATGGCTTTTGGCAGTAACGGCTTGCCATAAATATTGGCAACAGCAAGCTGGTATTCCCATTTTGCCCTTTCTCTCTGGTCGTCTGTAAGTTCCAGCTCCTTTGTCTCGATTTTCTCTCCAATACTTTTGAGGGTGTTTTTGATGCTTTGGCAATCGGTGCACAGTAAATTGTGTGAGTGTTGACAAACTGATGCTAATTCTTTTTTCTCCGGATCTGATAAAGCGAAGACAGTGCAGTGGTCGGCACAACTTTCATCTGGACCCAAATGACTCTTATATTCGCCCTTTAGATACTGTTTGCCTGCAGTAAGACCTTGTCCAACCTCACGACCCCAAGACGCTCAAATGTTTCAAATGCCTCTGCCCCAGATGTCGAGGTATTATCAAGGCCCTGTAAAGACTTCTGCTTTGAGGCACTACAGACCTCCATTATCCGAAAACAAGTGCGTTCGTTCAAGGCTTCCTTGTTCTCACGCTGGCATTCATCATGATAAAGGTGTACAATCTTTGTGGTTGTCATAGTGCGGACGAGAGCTGGAATAGGAATTGATTCCCCAGATTGAAGCTTCAATGTTCTCGTTCCAAATGCAACATCCTGTAGAAAGGTAGATCACAAGATAAAGTCAATAAACTCATTTACCTTCTTAATATCAAGTCGGCATCGAAATATCTTGTCCTTTTCCAACAATTCTCCTGGCCCATGATCCTTTGCATGCTTTCTTGCATTTTTTATCTGTCGCAAAGAGATCCCTGGCAAAAACTGTTGTATTTGGTGCTGGCACAGGGCGAAATACAAACTTTACATGCTGATTAATGGTGTGTTAAGGTGTGTTTATGGACCCTTTACATACGTTTAATCAGCATGAGTAAAGCTATTAAAGGTATGTTTACATATCTTTAACATGTGGCAATTTATGATCAGTAGTGGAGGCTTTACTAGTTTCTGTTAAATGAATGTTAAAGGTCCATAAAGGTATATTTAAATGAATGAATAAATGTTGGTTAAATCAATACCAAAGGTACCTTTAATATGCTTTAATGCGATGATTGAATCTCTGTAAAGGTACCACACCTATATTTTGCTTTAATGCAGTTATCATAAATGTTCGTAAAGGTATCTTTCAACCCCCAGTAATATCCGTGTAAATGGTAGATTAAGACACCTTTACACACCTTTATAAAGCCATTACTTTCATAGCTAATCTGATGTGTATCCTTTAATACACCTCATAGTTTTTTGCTTTTTAGCAAAAATGTACTGGCAGTTGAAACGGTTGATTACTTTAGTTTAAAAGAGTCGCATAAAAGAACAACAGCTACTAAAGTTAAAAAAAATTTATTTTGAACTATATATTTTCTTATATGATACAAGAGGCAATCAATGAGTATGATACATGAGTCATCAATAACTAATTTACAGTAAGTGACTAAGGCAATAATAACGATTATTAACTTGATCTTTTGACAAAGAGACTGTCGAGTACTGTGAGCATTCTATTATCCGGTTTTCGGGAGTGAAAACGACGAAATGAGAATACCGGAACTAAGTTCTTTTGTTCATGACGAAATGCCATATAATAAACGATTTATTGACTTCACTTGCTCACTTGGTCTTTTTTGTACGCTGCGCTCGGTCCGTACTGTCAAGACCTCGGTCTGATGTTTCCCCGTACAGACCTCGCGCTCGGTTAATATTCTCTTAGTATTGGTATGCCCAATCAGGGCAGTCTTGGGGCTTTCTCCTTTGAGATGGAAATGCCCCAATCTTTCTTGGTAAAACCCTCTTTTTAACTAAAGAAGGCAAAGAAGCCATGTGGTGTTTATCGAGCGACTTCTTTGCCTTCTTTAGGTCCTGGCTTTCCCACTGCAATGGCTTCACTGTATACGAAATTGTCCGGTAAGGAGCCTCGTCCTATACGTCGCTTTCTTCACTTGACATGTAGTCAAGTCGCAAACAATCAGCAATTTTGGCCTTTTTTTCAGGGGTCCAGTTTGACTTTCCATCAAGGCTTTTAAGTCGTCGCCCAAGTTTCTAAAAAAGAATTTTCAAGTAATTAGCTACGCTTAAATATTTATAATGCAGTCATTCTTAGTTAAGTTACTAAGCAAACATTTTAAAAATAAGAATTGTGCCGAACTTTTACCTCTTTCTTCCTGTTTTGTCTGCGACATGATCTGACGTGTTCTTCCTGCTTGCCCGAAACCCTTCTCTTCTCGCTAGCTTTCAAGGACCGCATATAGGTCTTGAGGGCAACTATAAAGAAATCAAAAGGCTAGGTATTAGCTTATATCTAATTGGAACTAATTGGAAACATATAGAAGCAAAATTTTTAATACCGGATTTGTATCGGGCTAAAACAATTTAATTTTCCGTCTCTTGATATGTGTGGTCCAACAAACAAGGCACCGCGCGTAAGCAATCAAAAAGATGCTTTCTGAGACATAGACGTACCTTTCATTTGGACAACAGTCCATGGACACTTGTCAGCTCCACCGTAGGAGTGATATATTTCGTCTCTCGTCCTGTTAAAGAGCATGAGGTTGTGCTCTGAGTCATGGCTACATAGTGAAAAGAAAATGAAACATACGCATTAATCAGCAATATTTCAACTTAATCATTTTTATGATTTTATCAAGCGAAGCTTGTTGTTTCTTATTTTAAGATAAAAAAAAAATATTTGAAAATTTACCTTTCATCTAAATGTAAGGATAAATTATCGGGATCAGTAGCAGCCATTCTTTTGAGCCGTTGACGAACATCGTTCTAAAACAAAGCAAGGGTCAATGTAAGAACAATAATCAAATAAGAATGCAATTAACAAGCAAAGCCAATGAAACAACTTCACTTTAATATGTTTCATAAGACTCGCTTTGTTTACTTTAATCACACACAGACTCATTTAATTAACTTAAAATGTTTGCTTTGTTTATGCTAATTCAGTATGTCTTTTACTCTACTGTCCCGTAAAGGGATGTACTGTATTATAAATCGAATAGCACGATATACGCTGATTTTCGTTGCCGGTAAATTTGCCTTTTTTATCCGTAAAAGCTTTTCTGTTCACAGGGTAAAAAAATAAATGAAGGAAGAAGAAATCAGAGTGCCGCAAAATGATTTAGAGTGGACAACGAGGCAAGCTAGAATTTAAAGTAAACAAATGCAATTTTAGGCGGGAACTGAAAGCGCTCAACTTTACTGTCCAGTAACAGGCTGAATCAAAGTACGCGATATACGCTATTTTAGTTGCTGCATTTGCCCCTTTTTATAAGCATTTTCACCAAACAATTAAGCAACACACGAACATCTTGAGCGAGGCAGATAAACAGGATAAATTATCTTGTGCTTCAGTTTAGGCGGGAGCGAAACACGGTTGACTTTCCGCTACGAGTCAGTGTACGTATGTAAAAGAAAGAAAATAGAGTTCGCTACTTACACTGCACATCTTCGGCACTTTAACAGCGGCTCCTCCAGTTTGACGGACTCGTCCTCCTACAGGTCGCGAACTTACGATCCTGTCTACCTTGGAAGAAAGGTCATCCACCTTCTGGGATAAAGCTTGAAGGGCAGCCCTATCTTGAACTTTATCTCCTTTAACTTCGTCTTGAAGGGACTTGCTTTCGTCCACTACTTTCTGTAGCAGAACGACTTAGTGATCGGATAGTGAAACATCCATGATACTCAGTTTGATATACACTACTAGCTAATATTAAACGATACCAGTGACAGCGGAAACAGTCAGGCAGGACTAAATAGAGAGCCTGAGTGAGTTGGTTTCATGACATCAATTCAATTCATATTTTGGTGGGAAAACTGATGATTGGCTCGTCATACTATCAAAAACAAATATGAATTTGTGAGGAGTAGTGAGTTTCAAAATCACGACACAAACATAATCATTTGAAATGTCTTGGGGTTGCTGGAATCACGGCTTCTTTTTCTTCAGGCTACGTAATGTTGACAACTCTTCGTAAATTATTATAAATTGCCGAACTGTCTCACTTTGAGAGCAAATGAAATGGCTTTTTAGCTCTTATGGGGGGAGGGGTCAGGAAAGGGTAAGATATGCGTGCGCAGCCATCCATGCGATCGATTCTTGATCTTGTTCATAATTTGCATCTTGTTGGAAGGAAAGAAGGCAAACTAAGTTTTATCTAGACTCAGAATTTCGATTTTATTTGGTCATTTTGTGGGTGGAAATATCGTGTTGCAAAACTGGTTGAAATGGCGCATTTTAGCCAGGTATTTCACAAGGCGAGTGACTCACTTGCCACAAGTGGAGTGCAACACGAGCAGGGATTTGATTCACTGCCACCGAGGAATGCCAAACAAAGACGACTTTCCCGCGCAAATACAAGCGATGAAATAAGAGCCAGAAGACGAAAAAGAAAGCAAAGAAAGCGTAAAGAAGATAGAATATTATCCAAGAAGGAAAGGAAACAGTTAAAGGCAGAAAAGATTGAGGTGAAAAGGAGAAAGATTGAAGAGTTCATAGAGCAAAAGTCAACATACGCCATTGAGCAGCGCAAGAGAGCGATTTATTTTTGGAAGAAATGGCACCAGCAGCGAAAATCAGATGATAGTGAATACACGTGAGTTTATGTACTACATTTGCACAGAGAATTTATGACGATAATATTAATATTTTGCTGTTTGGATTTGTTTAAGAGATAGTGATGTAAATCAATTACATGATCGAGTTACATGTGGCTGGTAGTTTTCTTGTTAAATTGATCCTGAATATAGCTTAGACTAATGATTAATTGAGATTAATTCAGTGAATTAGTATTTGTTACTAGAAAGAAAAAGAAGGAAAGTTAATTGATTAATTGAAGTTTTGATCTGATTATCACTTAAGTTTTAAAATGAAGCTTAATTTATCCTTTCAGACAAATACGTCAAATTGAAAGAATAAACATCAAAAGTTTATCACAAGAACTCAATCTTGGCGAGGGACGATTTGGAGAATGTAAGAAGAAGCTCTACAGAGGGAACATTGTTGCAGTGAAATACTTCAAAGAATCTGTTACCCCTCAAATGGTTAAAAAAGAGGCCAAACTCATCAATTCTTTTGATCACCCAGGTATGCATTAAAATTAAATAAAGCTTTGTTTTGCAAACTAGGCATACATTTAGAAGACTTCATCTACAAGCACTCAGTGTAGCCGGTATGTCAAGCTTGGAAAAATGGAAATGGAAGGAGAGGGAGAAGGGAAAAGGAAAAAATATAAGCCTTTAATCCAATTTTGAGAACGTGCATTGATATATATGTTATATGTAGTAATCTAACTAAACACACTGCTGTCATGTTCAGAGCATCAAGCCTAGACTGAAATGAATGCTGGTTTTATGCCAGTAATGTATTAAAAACACACTTCTTTCTATTGAACTAATTTCAAAATGTGAGCATTTTCAAGTCCTTGTTAATTTGCCACATTGATTTCTATTTATTTGAACTGTGACAATGTTGTCTGAAACTAGTGTATACATATAGGTTATTGGTCGACTAACCAGCTAATACAGCTGTGTATTTTTACGAGTCACGCTGTATTTTGGCGAGCCTTTAGGCAAGCCAAAATGCAAGTGACAAGTGACTTTTTTTTTGCGCTCGCTTTGCACCGGGAAGCCATTCAAATGTTATTAACCTAATACGGTCTCATATTTTTTTGCGTTCTTGTGCACACTATGTGCATTCTTTTGAGAATTGTTTAATAAATTAGAATTATAATTTGGATTATACATGTAGAATTATATATTGTATACAGTGTATACAATCATTGTATATTTGGTTAACAAGGGTCAAAAGCTCTCTAAGAAAGATAGTAATTTACCTATACTTATAAATGACAATTTATTAATTCACAACTCCTGCTAAATATCAAATATGTCACTTAGAAATATTCTTATTATGAAAAAATGAATAGCATCCTCAACATATATGATCATTTTTATCACTGTACAATAACAAGCTAGCAAATTAAGGATATATATATATTTATTATACAATTCTCAAAAGAACGCACATAATATGCACAAGAATGCAAAAAACATAAGACCATATTAGGTTAGTAACATTTGAATAGCTTCCTGGTGCAAAGCTTGGAGCTAATCAAAGTCAAAAGTAGCAATAAAAATGACATCATTTGTATTGATTTTTGCAGAATTGTATAATAAGTATGTTATTGGTTGATTAACCAGGGAATACAGCTGTGAATTTTTACTTGTCGCTTGCATTTTGGCTTGCCTAAGTAGCTTGTGACAAAAAGAGTCTAAAACCCCAAATTGAAATGTGGCAATAATTTAAATAACTATTGTTTTGGTCTGACTTGCCTCTCACTTATGTTCAAAACACTTTTATTTTTCTGTGTGAATACAAGGCTGGTCAGACCAGAACAGTAGTAATTTGTTATTCAATGTAATCAAGCCCAAGGGGGGAGGGTACTCAACCCCCTTTTGGATAGGGTGTGCTGCCAGATGTCTAGAAACCTGACCCTGTTTAAGACAATTATTGAAAGTGAATAAATTGTATCCTCTTCAAGACAAGAAAATAATCAACCCTCCGATCCATTGCATATGATTAGACAAAAAACAGCTGAGGCACTTTTTTTTAATTTTGAATATAGTACCCTATCTAAGACACAGAAAGATGATATGGCTTGGGATCTCATCAAAACTATAGATCCTGTTTAAGACAATATTTTTGGTAAAATGTATACCCTGTTCAAGACAGCAGGGCCAAAAACCATACCATTTCCAGTGGCACATACCCATATAGCAAATGTATGGGAGTATCCCCCCCCCAGGGATATCAAGTCTAAAATTGAAAGTCAGTCTAATATTACTGTTAGGCCTAGTTCAAACGTTGCATCTCATATGTGTCGAATGCGTTGCAAATGAGATGATAATGATAGAAACAAAAGATTTGTCTAATTTGCATTGAATTCAGCACATGTGAGATTCGACGTTTGAACTAGCTGCCTTAGCTTGTTGAGATGTCTTTCAAGTATAGTATGTTTATTTCACTGTCCTTTTTTCCAGGACTGCCATTTGTATATGGTATATCTACTACTGAGAAACCATATGCTATGATCATAGAATTCTATGGCATTGATGGTAAAAATATCACATTAGCCAAAGGTGCAAGGACCAATCTACTTAAGGACCAAAAGAATTGGGCTGAAAGTCTTTGGCATTGTGCTCAAGCAATTGCCTACCTACATGAGAGACAATATATACACTGTGATATCAAAGGTGACAATATAGTATTTCATGCCAAAGGGAATAAATATATTCCTATCTTGATAGACTTTGGTAAAATGAAAAAGATAAATTCCACTAGGAAATACACCTTGTCTTTAAAAGAACAAGAAACTTACAGGTCTAAACATAAACATGTTGCACCAGAGGTCGTAAGAGGAACTCACGCCCACTCCACAGCTAGTGACATATATGCTTTTGGGCTTGTGTTATCACTCATATGCCATTACAATAAGTATGAGGACATGAGACTTATTGCTGTTCAGTGTATTCACGGAACCCCACATAAAAGGCCAGGAATTGAAAATATTATTTCTAAGCTTTTCATAATTTTTGGTTAAAAAAGTTCAAATCTTTAAACAAGAAAGAAAGAAAAAGAAAGAAAGAAAGAATTAGAAAAAGGAATCAATTGCTAAACATATTTAGATCTATTAGACTTGTTTTTGATCAACTGGCAATTTTATGTTAGGTAGTCATTTTTACAGTCATTATTAACACAAATTATTCAAGGAATTGATAATCAGCAGAAATGCTTAATTAAAGAGCTGATAACATATCTTTGTCTACCACTGTCATTTAGCACTGTAGCATGGCAACATTTAGATGATATTTTCTGTACAGGAATAAATCTTGATGGTCCTCCAGGAAAAGGGACGTCTTTGCATGCAACCATAAGGGGGTTAAAACTGGCATAAATTGTATCATTGCATGACGGGTACCAGGTTACACAGGCAAAAATGTGTTGACTATAATTTCCATCTAGAACCAGTGAATGTGCAAAAAAATAGTCAACAGTTCCAAATGTTACATTTGATGTACTGGGGTCAATGCTGCCATCATAACATGGCCATGCTGTTGATCTACTGCTTCTGTGGGCCATCTTTGAACCAAAGTCAAGACCATAAATGTTCATTGTGCCATACTTATTGATGCATCTACTTAGATGCTCTAGTGAAATGCTTTTGCTGGGAAACATTAGTTTATATACTTGTAATAGAATACCTGTATCTTCATCATCTAGTAACACTTGCCTATAGCTTGAGGGCATAACTGCAGAAGTGTTGAACCAGTTAATATCACATAGTGGTAGAGATTCCATCTCATAGTACTGTAGTCGATCTAAAAAGGATTTGCTAGTATCACAAGGGTTTTGGTCTTTGGTAGAGTCATGAATTGATTCCGTTATGTCACTAAACAAGGGTTGGAAGTCTTCAGGCAAAGAAACGCTTTCAAGAAATTTTGATGTGCAGAGCTTCCTCATTAACTGTAGTTCTATAGAGATGTTATTTGTAGCAATACTTCCCACAATGCCATTATAACGTTCGAAGCTAAAACACCAGAAACTTTGTATTGGCCCATAGTCCTCAATAACGTCTTTCAAGTGACAATGCAGATGCATGTTAGGAGTGATGGCTTTGTTTCCATATAATGACTGAAATTCTTTACAGAACTTTAACAGTAAGCCATCTGCTTTTAATACATCCGCGTTTGAAACAATAGGCTTACAGATATACCTGCATGCTAAAGTGAAAGTTTGCCAGCACCTTAAATGTTCAATTCCAAGTATGCCTTTCAAAGCAAACAGGGAATACAATGTTGTCCAGTTTTTCCATTGTTCAGCAGTGTATGTGCCATAATTTGCAGAAATATTTTTTGGCAGTCTTCCAAGGTGGGGCGGTACATCCAGTTCTTCTATTCTACAGTCAATTTTTTTCAATTGTTGGTTGCTAAGAATACCTTCATTGATCCACAATTTGAAGACATACTTGGCTGTACCCAGGAATAAATTATGCATAGGATCTATGGCACAAAATCTTATGGCATCAAAGTATTCAAGGTCAAGTAAGGATGAATAAAATGCTATGCCATACTTTTTCGAAAGTTCCTGAGCCTTCACTCTTGTTTTGCAATTTTTTATTTTTTTTCGCATATTTTCTGTGATCTCTGTTCGTTCGACTTTGCCATTTGCTGCGTTCAAACCCAGAATAATCTCGCTTCTCTCCAAAATTACCAGGAAATTTTTTTAAGCATCGAGAACAACCTAATTCTCCACTATGTCCTTTAAAGCCACAAAGTTTTCTTGCCGCAGGGATATCTGACGATGTGCAGAGAATGGCCGCTCGAAACTTGAGGGGAATTCTTGTTATGCTGTTCTTGATATAAATTCCCGACCATAAGGCATTGAGCTCACTTATGGCAGGCTTCAAAAATTCATTCAGTGTTTTTGGCTCGTGTTTCATTGATGGAATTATTCCTACCACTATGACATTTCCCCACTTGAATCGTTCTGATCGGGGTAGATTTAAAAGAACAAGATATAGTATACCGACAGAATAATCTTTTCTTCTTTTCATGGGTTGAAAAAAATCAAAATTCAGCATGAAGCCATAATTCCTAGGGGCATCCAGAAAGGCCTTTCCATCAAAGGTTTTAAAGTCTTTCCAAAGCTTACCGTCATAAATATCTGTCATGAAGGAGCCACTGTGGTCTCTTTGTCTCCAGTCTTCACACCTCTCTGGAAGAGGTTTTTTCTGGACAAGATTTTCAAGGGGGTTTATGACACCATTATAGCAATAGTAATGGATTGGATAGAATTTAACGGTCTTATTCTTGAGGGTAACTTTCTTGACAAGGGGACTGTTACATTCATGGGGTCTTCCTCTTTTATATGATATGTTAGTGCAATGCCTTCCAACAAGACGACCATTTACATTAGCCAAGCATTCATCGTACTTATAGCATTTTGTGCATTTGGGACAAACAACAAACTTTGTAAAATTGTCTCTGTCTAAGTTCAGATACTGTCTTACCATGTACAGGGAACAAGGAAATGCAGCGATTAAATCTGTCAGGATTTCGTTGGAAATGTGGACATTGAGGGCTTTTAAAAACTGAAGAAAAAATCTCAACAGCCAAGTTAAACCGTTATCGCTGAGATGACAGTAGCTTTGCCAGATAAGCAGGAAATACAGGGTCCAGTGTAACAGAGATTGTACCACTTGAAACCTCTTTTTAGGCTTTGGTTCTGGTAAAGGGTCTGGAGTCTCAATATCTTCATTAATTATCGCTTCAGGGACATCATCCCAAAATTCATGTTAGAATGTTAGAATCACTTGATTCGTATTCTTCTTTTTCGTTGTTTTCTATAGTGTCATCAATATCACTATCATAGACTCCACTTTCAACCTGCAAGAAATAAGTTTCATATTTATATCTAATTCAGAATCAATTGCACTTGTATACTGCGATAAACTTTATATATACTGTGTTAGACATTTAGCAACTGACTTGACTTAATATTTTGAATGTATATACAATGAACAGCTGTTATAAACATACTTACAAACATCTCGGAATTAACTTCATAATCATGTTGGTCGCCGTCTTGTAACGATATTGCAGCGCCAAGAGAATCAGTTTCAGAGTCAGATGATGAGGTGTCTTCTATAACTGAACGGTGCGTTATACCAACAGCTTGTCTCGAGAATAAATTCATGTGTCGTCTGTATGTGGACTCGGAAACATTCTCGTTACAGTGCGAACAATATATATACCCAGGCGGAAGATTATCCATAGCAATTCGTGAAATCAGAAAGTAGTTAAAAGTAAAGCAGCACATAAAATGTAGAACGTATCTGGACAACAAGAACCGATAAACAATTGAGTATGATCTGGTAAGGACGCTAAAATGTTTGTTTGTAACATAGCAACGATATGTTACCAACAGCAACGTGATGCTAAAATGACAGCTAGGAAGCCGGCGTATGAAACCAGTAGAAAGCTAGTTCAAAAAACCTGTAAGACTTCAAACTACAACTTAATTTAGTTACATTTATATAATTTAATAAATGATTTTGAAAACCTAGCCTAGTATGTAATTGTAATTGCTTTCGCAATTCAGATTATACAAGGTCTCTTTAAAATCTTGTTAAAGATGTGTAAAGGTAACTTTAGGTTTGTATAATACATTGCGTAAAGGCTTGTTTTGGTACACTGGGGACCGTTTCGGAGTATACCATAACAAACCTTTACACAATGTGCTATACAAACCTAAAGGTACCTTTACACATCTTTAATACAACAGTAAATGAGATTTTTTCCTTCTATACCTTTACTTCCCTTTAATAATATTTATTAGGTGTGATTAAATGTTGGATACATTTAATCTGCCTTTGCGATGTTGATAAAGGAGAGTAATGCCGAGTTTGATTTAATCATGTTTAAATTATGGCTTAAAGGGACGCAAGATACCTTTAGCACATTTAATGCACTGATTAAAGGTATGTAAAGTTTGTATTTCGCCCTGTGCATGGCTGTATTTAGTGCTAATAAGCGATAATATCTGGGTTTTGGTCGACTTGTTTTGGCACTCCTTGTATGCAAGCAAAATCGCTTCAGTACCAATATCTAGTGGGCAACTATTGTCAGCACTATTTGCTTGTTGGCGATGATGTATTATCGCTTTCCACAGACTTTCTTCCTGTAAGGGTGCAATGGTACCTAGACCAGCGATACCACCTCTTCAGCTTTTTCTGTGTACTCTTTTTTGGTTCTGTCAGAAAGTGTTTGCCAATCTACATCAACGAACTGCTTCAAAGGTTCAAATTCCCCTTCAGATATGAGACTAAGAGTATTATTCAGAGCTTGCAAGTTTTTCCTTTCTTGCTCACCTTCCGGCAGGAACATGCTACTTTGTTCTTCTTGTGACGAGCTACTAGGAGCAGAAAATGCTGAGCCAAGTGAGACATGGTGTACATTATCTGGCAGGCGCAGTCTTAATTTCCTGGGTACAGATTTTGGAGTGTTTGATATTGTAACTTGTGCTGGAGTGACTGGTATCTCAACGACAAGTCGCCGACACGTACTACAAATAGCTAAAATGGAAAATTAGTAAATAGTTATGGTTTTCTCAACAGCATATGCACACAAAGACAGCTTATGAGGCAGCTCACACTCACAACCACTAACATGAATATTTTTTGTGTACACATTTTGCGGTAATTATGTTTACGTACCAATTTTCTTGCCATCGTGCTTATAATTACAATGACATTCTCTAAAAAGTACATGCATTTTTGATCATAGTTTTCAAGCTGGTAAACCGTTGTGCCTCAATAGAGAGGTGAAGTACTGCGAAGTTCCAATATAGTGAACTTCAACGATCCTTTAATTTCATATATTATCAACAGCGCAAACAGTCTTACCTGAACCTATAGGAACAACAATTCCTGAGCTCTTATAGATAATATCTGCCATGGTTTTATTTATCCGTCTTGGACGTTTTAGTATATTCGCCATTCGTTTAAAACTCTTTGAAGCTCCTCTTTTGTTTGTATGACAAGGATGACAGCAGTTGTCCTATCGCAATATGACCATCAAATAATTATTGATAATTACTGGAGAGCTTTTCAAAATCTAGATGCTAAATTATAAAACGTTGTGATTTCTTCTTTTGGTTACCTTTGCTTTGAACATTGTTGTGAGATTAAAACGATGCTTGGGACAGATTATAAGTTTTGTAGTATCCACGTCTTCACAGGCTATTCCTGCTCGGTTTAGAATCAGCTCCCATTCTGAGATAACTGTCTCATTACCTAGCAAGCACAAGAATTAGTACAAGTTTCTTTCATTCGCTTGTTCAATTATTCAGCCATCCATCTATCCTTCCATTCTTCAAACCATCTATTCATCCATTATCCATTCATTCATGCATCCATTCATTCATTCATTCATTCGTTCGTTCGTTCGTTCGTTCGTTCTATAAATCATCGTTTCTTTCCTTATTTTTTTATATTTCTTTCTCTCGTTTTAATTATCTTTCTTCGTTTCTTTCTTTCTTTCTTGCTTTCTTTCTTTCTTTCTGCCAAACGCTTTATTAATGAAAATTTTGAGCTTTCATGGCTCAGATCGAGAAAGTCAACGGTTGAAACTTTACTCTCCTCCTCTCCAATCAATCCCCACCTTTCCCCAACACCAAGAAAAATGATCAATAGTTTTGATAAAACACATAGCGAAAACAAAGTTTTCAACATATATCTTTAAATAATTTTCTGATTTCATAAAACCGAAAAGCATATATCCCTATAAAAATAAATTAGATTTAAAATTAGTAATTTTGTTGTTTAAAAGAAACCCTTCCTTTAGCACAATAAAAATTATGCTTATACATATTGACTATATGCGACTTGAAATGTACATATATTTTTTGTCAATTTCAATTCAGGGTCACAAACATCACCATAATTATTTATCGATATACAAGACAAATAACTATGTATCTTCTTTATCCTTTTTTACATGGACTTAACTGAATGTTTCTTTCTTCCCCTTTCGCAAAAACCGTAGGTCATGTCATGGCAAACTGGAAAAAGTAGGACGTTCGGTATGTCATGCTCGTCGTACGTCCTTCCGTTATTCCTGTACGTAAAAACGTACTGAGACTTGTAAATAAGACAGTGTTTTTCTGGTTAAACCGTAAGTTTATCGTAAATGTGTCTTACCATTATTGCCCGATGAACATGCTCCATCAACAGCTGGACGCCCCCTGCTCCCAGAAGCACTTGATCCTGGATACTTTTCCTTTAGCCACTGCCCATTCCACAGCCCCACACTGATCGTCTTTATCGCCAAATGAACAAGATTCCATTGCTATTTTTGATTCCGCAGTTGAATTATTGACAATAATTGAGTATTAACATAAAATTACGTAAGACTGGAAGCTATTGGACCCAGTTCCCTATCGGCCAAATTCATGATGGCGGACAAATATCAATTGAAAATGGTTGTCGAAAGTTTTTTCGACGTCTTTTATATGTTAGAATACGGACAAAGAACGTTTTTCTCAACATAATAAAGAAGATGAATATCATATAAACTTTCAACACCAAACAGGAGAAATGTTTACAGCCACTCGACGATTTGTCGAGCCGGGGAATGAATTTGATGCAGCTACAACAAGAAATGCTTCATCGTACATGTTCAACTGTATTAAGAACTGGCTTAGACGTTAAGAAAAATTCACAGTGGTTCTCACACGGAAGTTGATCAAAATGTATGGCTTCAAGAATTTCGAGGAAGATGCCAGACTACCTATAGTTGTCAAATCAATTCAGACTTGAAGAATTTCCCCTCCAAACCAATCAGGACCTTGAAATAAGCTCAGGTCAGCTCCAGTATATTATGAGTGCTTACATAGACAGTATTTCATGCACTAAACTGCTTAGTTCTGAGTTAACTGTACTGTAATTGTAGTATTTTATTTTTAATTTGGATGAAACCCTTTTGTGGTGCAGTTTTTCACTCAGTTCTTTGGCAATTTTAGAGTGTAAGGTAGCGTGTACTCACTCAAAAACAGCCTATTACAGTATATCCTAAATCAATAAAGTCCAAATAAAGTATTTGATGTGTTGGAACTTAAGTAAAGCAAGTATGGTTATCAAATTAATGCTTGAGAGAATATGTAAATTTTGTGAAAGTGTGCTGTTAAATGGGTCTTTGAAACACTTAAAAAATGAATGGGCCAATTTTTTCTCAATTGATTTTGAATCTACTTACATTGGGTTACTACCTGATATAAGTATCAATTTCAGCTAATAAGGCAGGCCAAAAATATAAATTTTTAAAGTTTGGCAATTTTGACTAGTGATTTTCTTTTGAAAATTTAGCCAAAACTCGACCCAGGCTCTGCTCTGCCAGAACCATCTCTGGCAAACCCACACCTATGAATTGAAATAGTCTTTATAGTAGAACAGCACCATACAATTGATTAGTTAATAAGCTTTGTGTGGATAGTTTTATATTAGGCCAAAGTTACCCCTTCAAATATGGGATTTTTGATGACCCAAAGGCTCAAAATGGGACCCCCCTGAAACTCATGAACTAAAATTCAGAGGACCAAACCAAAATGGCTTTTGGAATGTCTCATCAAGACCAACTTCTGGGGTGAGTTTCATCAAAATCGGCTGTCCCCCATTTCAAAAGTCTGGAACACTTTCTCTGTCAGGGACACTTAATAGTTCTTGGTCTTGTGCTTTAAAGTAAAGAGAATTCTAGTGGATGACTTTGATGGAGACATACGACCACGCCCAGTATGACATGACAGATGCTTCACAGTTCTTAGTCTTGTGCAAAGGGAGCCCAGCAGAAAATATCGTTTGCCTCACGTATTTACATCCGCCATTTTGATTTTTTTAAATAGCCGCTGAACAAACATATCGCTTTCGTGAACGAGCCCCAAAGAGGCGAACCGAGCTGACGAGCCCCAAAGGGGCGAGAGGGAATGAAACTGTGGGAGGCGTGACGTGAATAGACCAATAAGATTTTAGAACTGGGGGGTGTGTCTTAGTTTGATGCTCGTAGTAGTTTCCTTGGTTACATAAACAAGGAATTTTAGGTATGTGTGGTATTTTTGTGTTGACAAACGGGATCTTGGGATATATTTTGACATCTTCGAGACATGTGTATTACAAGAAATGTTAAGTGAAAATCAGAAGTGTCTTTATATCTGGTAAGGCAGGTAGTGGAAAATCGTTCTTGCTTCGGAATGTAATCGAAAATTTACGTGTTCATGGCACAAAATTTGCTGTTACTGCTCCGACAGGAATAGCAGCCGTAAATGTTGGTGGTATTTACTTTTTCATTCAGATCATTTTGGTAACGTACCAGTTGAACACTAAGATTCCGTCTGAGAAGGTTACATCATTGGCATCTTGATGCAAGTGAGTTCGATAAAAAATAAAAACAACTGGTAGCTCTTCTAATGTATTTTTTTTGCTCGTTACCTTTGATGTCAATTTCTACTGTCTTGTGCATTGAACCAATGATCTCACCATTTAAATTTATTTCTCTAGTATTCTCTGGAAGAACAACATAGGATGGATTTTGGACTGCTGAGCATATTTTTGTTTTTTTAACATCTCCAATGATCAGAAGAAAATCTTGAAATTAGCTAATTTGATCAGGTACTGCAGGGATATCAGAACACGTGGCATGTACTCCAGCATATGAGGATGCCCAAGAAAGATCAGCAAACTGTCCTAAAAGTTTGCTTATCATCAATCAACTTCCGTTCATAATAGCACATCTCACATTTATCGCTTATCAATAAGGGATTCCATGGATCGCACAGGGTTTGATGATTCTGCACATCTTGCAAAAGATTCACGTAGGAATACAAAGTAGACCTCAACAAGCAAGGAGGAACGTTCTCTTTGTTTTGGTCATCACGCTCGATGACTTTGACATTCACGTAAACATATCTAATGTGACAATTAAGACATAATAGATTATATTTATACATAAAAGTTACTGTCCTTTGAAAAGGTCATGAAATCTCAGTGTTAACATGTGTTAAAGGATACTAAAATTCGTTTTTCAAGCCAGAGGATCTCCTCTTTTTCCGCTCACAAGTGACAACTTCACTTTGAAGGATTTTGGCAAATGTTGCGCTGTTCAAGCGTCGAATATTTTGTTTTTCGCAAGCGTCGTTGAATTTCGTGTAAGCTTCTTCGACTCTTATTTGGGATCCTGGTGATTGGCAAAAAAGTGATCTTACCCTAAAAAAAGTAAATCTTCAATTAGTTGTTTGATATGTAAGTTCATTTTAAGCTGCCTTAACTTATTTTACCGGGATTAAAGTCATTTAAATACGTCCGTCCTAGGGCAAACATAATAGTAACCGTTAAAGCCAGCAATATAAATCGAATTTTGAATAACTAAATTCATAAATACTCATATCTTTGATTTGATTCAAAGTTAATATCAATTTGGAAATATCTTGCCTTTATAGTCGAGCATCAAATAAGCTTATGAATATTCAACAATCGTTCGATTTAAATTTGAAATTCAAATTTTCTGAATTTAAAATTCCATATTACTCGTATTTACGTTTGGCTGTGCAAATCTTGCTCCCGCGATGAATTATTCATGTTCGGTACAAGTCTAACCCGGCATTACGCCGAATATAGAATCCAATTCACTTTTTTTGCCTCTTGTTCCTATCAACGGCTCTGTTCTTAGCAATCTGCTACGAGGATAAGCCAGGGCTCGTTTGGTCAGCGGATATCACAAATAATTCAAAATGGCAGATTCAAATGGTTTCAAACAATATTCTGCCGTGCTCCGTTGCTTGTGCTTATACGTAAAGAGAGTGCTAGTGGATGACTTTTCAGTAAGAAATTACATCCTGCTGTGGATGTTGAGAGGTTTGGTTTATTTTAATTGAACTTACTCTCGCAACTTTTGCAAAACCAATTTCATCACTTTGGTGTAGTTGTCATTGAGGTACAGAGAAAGTGATACCAATTCAAACACCGATCACAGGCAACTAACTATTGGCCATCTTTGATTATTTGGGTTTTTTTTGCATGTTTTGCACACCCATGAACACTCTTCTTTCTTTTTTTTACCTTTTAGCCACGCGTCTTTGTTGAAATATCTTTCTATTCTGTAAATGTCAACATGTTGAACATCACGTATAGTGTCTAGTATGAGGTTAAAGTTTCAAAGTCATTGACGGTTAACAGTTCTGTCCCAATCATTGCTTCTGCTTTGAGTCTATGGTTTGTAATGCATTCAAGAATTGTCTTTGTCTTGTGGCTTCATTTTAATAAAGGGTGCCAAGGAATGGCTGCTACCTTTCCTTTTTTTGATTTTGGAACTCCTATGACTGTGACTTCTGCTCCTTTCGGCCGTCCATGTCTTATCATTTTTGTTGGCATTTTAATATCACTAAATTTAGAATATTTTGTACTTGATTTAACTTGTCATATTTCCAGTTAGCTTTTTGTAACTCAGTTTGTCTTGTGGAAGTATGTACTTGTTCATTTGTCAATTCTTCTGCCATCTGAAAGTTTTGTTCCATAGGGCTTTGTTCATTTTTTTCTTTTTTTCATTTCTTGTTTCCTCATTCCTTTTGTTTTTGCCTCATCCATCTGCATTGTTTATTCTTTTCCATTTCATCTTGACTTTCATGAAAGAGATCTTGTTCTCTTTTCCGTTTTATTTCCGTTTTCGTTTCAGGCTTCCTCTTGTGTTTACTCAGGATTTGTCCTGACTTGCACCAAAGGCATCATCAGGTTCTTTTTCTTTTGACTTTTTTCTTTGTCCCTTTTGCTTTTCCTCAACGAACTGTTCAATCTCGTCTTCCGAATCATTTTCTGCAACGATCACAGGAAAAAAATGTGATTTCCCAAAATGTGAAAAAAAGGGGATATTATGGGGAATTATTTGGGAATTTCAGCAAAATGGGAAAGTGATACCAAAACCAATGTTGGGACAACAAAATCCCAGCAATATCCCAACTTCGGGAATTTGTTGTCCCAACAATAACCCAACATAAGGAATTTGTTTTCCCAGTAATAACCCAACATAAGGAATTTGTTGTCCCAGTAATAACCCAACATAGGGATTTTAATGTCCCAGTAATAACCCAACATAGGGATTTTAATGTCCCAGTAATAACCCAACATAGGGATTTTAATGTCCCAGTAATAACCCAACATAGGGATTTTAATGTCCCAGTAATAACCCAACATAGGGATTTTAATGTCCCAGTAATAACCCAACATAGGGAATTTGTTGCCCCAGTAATAACCCAACATAGGGAATTTGTTATCCCAACAATAACCCAACATAGGGAATTTGTTGCCCCAACAACTTTTCTTAATTCTAGAAATAGAAGCATGGCAAACAGTAAAATAATTTGAATCTCTTTACTGAAATTCTTGTAAACTCTGAAAATAACATCATTTGTTTGCACTTGTGACAATGTCATATAAACAATTTCAACAGACTTTTCCTAACGGTACTTTGACACATTGTAAATTACAAAATATCGCTTGTTTGCACTTGTGATAATCATATAAACACAACATACACTCTCTCCTAACTTCAATTACTTTTAATTTCAATTACAATGCAATTTCTCTGCAAATAACAACATCATCTGTTTGCACCTGTGAGGGACAATCAAGATGATTTTTTATGTTACAGTACCCTGCCTTTAGAAGTTTCCTTATCATTACTGACATAACTTCACTGGTTGAAAGTGCTGTCAAGCTCTTGGATGGTACAAGAAACTTTTTTTTTAAAACATCAACAAGATCTCTAGATAGGTTCTTCCCAAACACTCCTTTAATGATAGCTTTTCTTATTTTCAATGATAAGTCTTGAACTAGTTCACCTTCAGGGCTTGGAGCTTTGGGGCTTGGAGTTTTAGGGCTTGCAGTTTTAGGGCTTGGAGTTTTGGGGCATGAAAACTGGGTTCCACACCAATCATCATCACTGCCACTTATGACTGGTTCAGTGTCTCCACTACTGTCACAGTCTCCATCTTCTCACAAGCTTGGCTCATCTTCTACTGAACTTTCCTAACATAGAGAGCATATCCATCAATAAATCAAAAGTAATTAACAATAAATGATAGCCATGAATGTAACACAATTTAGAAGGTAAGTTAGATATATTTACCTCTGAACTAAAAGTCTAAAAGTCACTGGTTGTGTGAGTGGGGGAGATGGCTGAGAACTTGAAAGCTATAGTAAGAAAAAAGTATTTATAAGAGTTGACAATATTGACGGGAATGCGCCTAGTCTCAAACCTTTACTGTAAATAATATTACTGCATAAACTTTAAAAGTTGGTTTCTTGATCAAATGATCAAAAGGAGTACCAAGTGAACAAATACGAAAGAGTTGATTATTTAGACAAATTAACAGAACAGAAAATACACTACAGCGGATATTATTACCTCACCAAGTGATGGACTTTTTCGTTTTTTATAACGGCGTTGTTCATTGAAGAAACTTTTTACATGTTTCATGATGCCATCTTTACCAAAGTTAATTTCAGGTATGCCACACTCCTTTTCGATATCCTCTGCAAATTTCTCAAGTTGTGCCTTTAATTCCGGGGAATTAAATTTTGGAAAAAAGCCTTTCCACCTATTACTTGCAAGAACCCCAATTTTTTTACGCCTAGATAAAATAGAATTCGATATCGAGTTTTTAGCCGTTCATGCTGTCGGCCGCCATTTTGAATTGGGACAAACACGCCAGAATTATTAGAAATTCCCATCACTTTGACTTCCTGTAACTCCTCTCTTTTGGATTTTGGATGGATTTTCGAAATTTTGCACTTTTTGAAAAGATAACGTCGATCTTTTTTAGGACGCTTACTGTGATGAAAATTAGAAAGCTATTTTTTGAGAAAATATTTTTTTGTTTTCCAAATAAAACATTTGGCACGCAAACCATTCGTGAAAAACAGGGTGTCTCAAAAAACGTAGTTAAAATACTTGCATTGCTTTTATTTTCAGTCCTACAACTGGTGTCCATATAGCTGCTGTTTATTAAAGCTTAAATTTTGAAAATCCATCAAACCAGAGCGGAGTTACGGGAAGTCAAAGTGATAGGAATTTCTAATAAATCTGGCGCGTTTGTCCCAATTCAAAATGGCGGCCGACACTGGTCTAAGTTAAGTTTTTGGTTCTTCCTTCAATCGGACAAACAAACTGAATGGATAACATTCATATTTACTCCCTCATATGCTTACTTTGTGAGGTAGAGTTGCCTCATGTCGGGTTTGAGTTGAGATAAATCTGCCATGCTTGGTTTGAGTGGAGTAAGCGTAATAGTAGTTTTGGCGCCAATTCCGCCATCTTGTTGTCTCAGAAAATCAAATTCATGCTTGAAACGCACTGCTTTTCCATTCCCAGCCTCACAAAGATCGGGGCATCTGCCTCCCTGTTAATCATATCGACTATTGACAACTCATTGTCAACCTCTTCACCTAGTTTTAAAGACAAACACAATCATTAAGCTTACATGGACCACTCTTCCAGGATTTCATATGAAGTCATTTTTTTATAAAAGTCGTAGCATACTCACGTTTGAAAGCTGCCAAAACTTCTTCACCTAATAAATCTTTTATCTGGGTGCTGATGTTGTTTACATTCTCAGTGCTTGTGTTATCTTCCTGATTCACAATGCTTTCGTCGAGACCCTCCCCCGCCATGTTGAAACCTTCGAAGGAGAACACGATTTCCAGGAAAGAAGATGCAAGATTGGATATGTTCGTCATCGCGCGATCTCATTGGTGAATTTTCCTGCCTTTACTCGAATTTTTCTAACAGAAGCAACTATTGGTAGTTTTTCCCGCCGTTGAAAATCATTGGTCAATATGAGCGTTCTTCCTATTGGTTAATAAGTCTCAAGCTTGGGTTTCCTGTGGTAATGAAAATGGTGGGCTGATATGAATCGACAAGATGACAAAGATGAATTCGATGTTGAATTTTGGTCAAGAAAAGAAGTATCATCTTGCAACTGTACTGCATTGTCTTATAGACATGTTCATTGTAGGTGTTATCGCTGCAAAGGAAGAGCCATTACAAGAACAACAGAACTTCGGCATTGGAGAGAAGCTCGTTTATCATCTTCATTTTACAACTCAAAAGAGGACGATGCTTTTGGAGGAAATACATGTACCAGTGGAGAAAATAAAACACCTTATGTCCAAATGGAAACAGCTGAAAATAACAATTAACAGGCATTTGAAATTGATGAAGATATGTTAATAAACCACGACACAACATGCAGGGAAAATGATATGGACGATGACTCAGACGATGAAGAAAATCAAGGAAACCCATATAAAAGACTTGTTACAAAGGCTGTTTTACAAGCAATGACTATTATGGATAGTAGTGGGTCTTCAATTAAAACATTCGAAGATATTTTGAATTATGGAAAAACAATGTTATTTAGTAATCTTGATCCAGATGTTGATGAAAATATTTTGTCTTCTCTATGGCCAAAAAACTGGTTGGAAGTACAGTCTCTTTTGAAGGAAGAGGGATTCTCTGACCCGAAGGAATATTATGTTTGTATTTGTCGAGAGGAGAACGTTTTAACAAGAAATGGAAAGACAACTAAGAAGTACCAGTATTCCAATAAGTGGAGTATTATGGAGAGCAAAGATGAGCTTTGCCCAAACTGTGGAAAATGTGGATACATTAAATATTACTACCTAGGTTTACATGAAAAGCTAAAGAACTGGTTTCGGAATCCAGGAATGTGTAGAAAAATGCTATCCCATTGGAATGAAAGAGAACACTGGTTGAGGAGAAACACAAGTTGGCCCTTAAAAAATGAGATTTGGGATGGGGAAAGATGGTCACAATTGCAGTGGTTTTGGGACCACAATCAATCATGGACTCTCCCAGCAAGGTGTGTGGAGTGCCTCGCTGTTATTTCACCAGACACTATCAATTCCTCTCCCAAAGATAATAATGATATGTCATTGCTTGAGTGTCCTGAATGTTTAAAAATGTTTACACATAAAGCTGAAGTGGCTAGGGGTTCTCCTTTGAATATATCATTGATTGGACACTGGAATGGATGGCAGCCATTCAGTACCAGTTCCAGAAGTTGTGGTTCACTTTCAATAGGAAATATGTACAAGGCAGATAGATCACATGTTAATGAAGTTTATGTTATTGGTTTTGTCCCATGTACTTCTGTACCAAAAGGTGTACCAGAGGTTTATGACCCATTTATACAACCACTTATTGATGACCTTTGTGAAGGCTTTATTCATGGGTTTCAAGTGCCTTATCCTTCAAATATTACTGTTCCTGACTTTGAAACACATGAAACTGAAACTGTGCGTGTTATGTTACTGTGCTGGATGGCGGATCACCCCGGACAGTGTGAGTTTGGAAAGTTTTTGAACCAAGGAAAGTGTGGTTGTAGAAGATGCAAAGTGATTGGTCAACAAGGTCTTCTATCAAACGACTACTACTATGGTAATAATCGTTTTCATACTAGGTATCCATGGGAAAAAAGAGATGTCACAGCAGAGGAGATTACATTTTTTGATCTTGATAACAAAACCAGAACAAGTGTAAGAAAGCAGCTTTTTTCAGAGAAGGGGTTTACTGGAACTCCATTCTTTCATAAATATTTGTATCCCCTTTATAAGTTTGATTGTTTATATCACATGGTTTATGACATTTTCCATACACTGCCACTAAATATATGCAAAAACCAAGTTCAGAGACTACTGCAGCTAGATTTATTAGATACTTCATATTTAGATGAGCATATTACACAATTTCCTTGGAGCAGGGAACTGAAACAAGGACGTATTCCAACTGCAGTTGGCAAAGAATGCAAAGGCCTTCGACATTGGAAAGCCGAATCATTTCAAAAAAATTATTTTTCCAATGCTAGAGTGCATTGTAGAGGATAAGATCTCAAACGTTAAAGAACTTGAAATTATAAGCCTAGTTGCTCGTTTAACAGAACTGCACTTTTGTAGTGGAAGAGATGGATGGACGGATACCATGATAGAACTACATAGGAGACTGGCACAAACACTAAGCATAAGAATTGAAGAGACACAAGGGCTTGAAATGTGCACCATTTTAGTACACAACATAACACATGCCCATGAAGATCTAATAAACTTTGGATCATCAGACAACTACTGGTGTTCTGTATTTGAAAGAGCTGTCAAAGAATATGTGGGACGCTCACATAACTGTAAAGGACTAGAGATGACATTTGCTAAATCAGAATGCAGAAGAGAAAGATTGAAAAGTTTGGAGCAAGTGCATAGTGTTGTCCCCCTCAATGAAGGTTACCAAATGATTCAGGTAATTAATAGATACATATTATTTTAAGTATTATTGACCACTGATCAATTCATTCATTCATTTATTTATTATCAGGGGATTGTCAAGTCTGAGGATGAAGCCAGGAAAGTTTGTACAGTGAATGAATATGATGCATTGCTAATTGGCTCAACAAGGAATGTTGTAGAGTTAACAGAGGATGAATGTTTTGAAATAGATTGTCTCTTATCCCTCCCACAGCCTGTTGCATCAGTATCTAGAATTGCATCTACTTCTAAGAGATGTTTCTTAAGTAATGTTGGATTTAATGGCACAGTCTTATCAAGTCATGAAAATATTGTTGTTTTATTGGGGGACAGTGAATGCATTGTTCAGATTAACAGGTTCCTGCTGATACGATATGGAGAGAACAATCAAGATATATTAATTGAAGGTTTTATTATACCATTTAACAAATCCTTTGAAGGAGAAATTGATGTTAACTTTTGGAGTGGCTTTTTCAAAGTCCAATTAAAACCCAATGACAATACAGCATTCTTTTTAGCTAAGAGTGTAAAGAGAAAGGTGATGTTGTACAAGCATGCTCAGACAAATCTTCAAACAGTTGTTGACTATGATAGACGGCTGAAAGATGTTCCAAACCTTTTGGTTCCTGTGTACCCAGTAAAAGATGACATGTTGTTGATTCAAGGCGAGAAACAAAGGGATATTTGGTATGGAAGAGTGTTAAGTGTGGATTTGTCCAAAAAAGAAGTGGAAGTGCATTTTTTTGTGGAGAAACAACAGCATCCAAATAGATTTGTTAGAGAAAGCTTTTCAAGACAAGCAAGAAACACTGTGATTTTTGATTCCATACTTGGTATTGCAAATGGCCATTGGATGAGTGGAAGCACTTGGCAAAAGTCTATTTAAAATTCATTTCAGACAATGCAAATGTACATTAATGTAAGTCATTTCTTGGGAATCACTTTTTAGATTTTCCAAATATCAGACAAAATTTTGGATACAAATATAATACAAAGTGCTTTAAGATTACAATTAGATCCCATTAGTGGGATTTGATTGGGAAAATACAGAAATTCATTCCCAGTTGTGGGGATTTCTTGGGAATGAATTCCCATTCCATTCCCATCAGTGGGATTTCAGTTTCCATTTCATTCCCATTAGTAGGATTTAATTGGGAAAATACATAATTTGATTTCCAGTTGTAAGTATTTGTTGGGAATTCATTTCCATTATATTCCCGTCAGAGGGATTTTAGTTTCCATTCCATTCCCATTTGTGGGTTTTAGTTGGAAATATGTTCCCATTCCATTCCCAAATATGGGATTAACTTGGAAATATGTTCCCATTCCATTCCTCAAATGTGGGTATAAGTTGGAAATATAGTCCTAATTCCATTTCCCAAATTTGGGAATATTATGATCATTCCATCCATTTCCATCAATGGGATTTGATTGGAGAAAAACATGTACTTTTATTCCCAGGTTTTGGGTATATTAGGGATGCAATTCCCAATCCATTTCCATTAATGGGATTTGATTGGAGAAATACATTTATTTTATTCCCAGGTTTGGGTATTTATTGGATATCAATTCCCATCCCAATTCCATCAATGGGATTTGATTGGAGAAAAA
Organism: Telmatactis stephensoni; assembly: GCA_029948255.1. Taxonomy (NCBI): domain Eukaryota; kingdom Metazoa; phylum Cnidaria; class Anthozoa; order Actiniaria; family Isophelliidae; genus Telmatactis; species Telmatactis stephensoni. The sequence continues at coordinate 221,739 of JALIZF010001521.1, forward strand.
CATGTCTTTTTATTCCCAGTTTTGGGTATTTATGGGGAATCAATTCCCATCTCATTTTTATCAATAGGATTTGATTGGAGAAATACATGTATTTTATTCCCAGTTTTGGGTATTTATTGGGATGCAATTCCCATCCATTTCCATAATGGGATTTGATTGGAGAAATACATGTATTTTATTCCCAGTTTTGGGTATTTATTGGGAATCAATTCCCATCCATTTCATAATTGATTCGATTGAGGAAATACATGTTAATTTTTATTCCCAATTTTGTGTATTTATTAGGATTTAATTGGGAAAATACAGAATTTCATTACCAGTTGTGGGTATTTCTTGGGAATGAATTCCCATCCTATTCCCATTAGTGGGATTACATTTGGAAAAGAAAATCTATTGATTATTTGGTCCCAATTATTTCCCAAATCTGGGTTTAGTTTTCCCTATTTTTTCACATGGTTGGGAATTTTTCCCACCCATTTCCCAAAATTTTTAAACTGGGAAATCACATTTTTTTCCTGTGGATACCTTGTTCTTTTTCCCGTTTTCAGTGTTTCTGTTGTATTTGTTTCCACGCCCACTTTTACCTCGTCCTTCCTTTGCATGTATTTGTCTTCTTCATCATGACATCTGTCGTCCATTAGCTCTTGTACTTTTTCCATCTGCTGTCATTTTGTTACTCTCGATTTTGGTTTAACTCAAGGCTTGTCTCGATCTGACATTTCGTTGTCGAGTTATAAGGGGTTGTTATTTCACGATGACGTCATAAAAGTGACGTCACTAATAACCATTAAAAGCCATTAGATGCCATTGGAAACGGCAAGTGATGATGCAACGAACATGTATTACTTTTATGAAGTGTTTCTACGTAACTAAGTTAAAACTTTTGGCCATCGAGCTTTATTAGGGATATTTCAAATTATCGGTGACATCATTATGACGTTAGAGGATTTTGCTATATATTCTTATTAATGTTTCTAATACTTATCTTCAAAAAATCAAAAATGTAAAAACATACGATTTTGAGGACTTCGAAGCTCTTTTCACTATGCAAAGTATAAGAACAACCGAACTTCAAACAAACTAGATGCACACGTGCGTTCACTTGTGCCCCGGGAGCCCCTCAGTGACCGGCCCCATTCGTACTCTTCCCCGAGCCGTTTCACGCACTCTTCACCATTCTGGCAAATAGTTAAGACCCTTTTTGAATCGGCTTATAAACTTAAACTAAAGAATATCTGATTAGTCAATTTGTCTGTCAGCAGCTATTAGTGTTTGCCCTTGTCGTTCTATTATCATACATGAGTATTATACTCATACCGACATGCAAAAATATTTCCTGCGAATATACCAGTTTATTCAACTTTTTATTTCACTGTCTCAATTGTTTGCTGTAAAGACTTCTACAACGGCGTTTTTGACACAATAACAAATCGTGTATTTTTTCATTCATGTTTCGGAAGTTTTATACATGAATAAAAGACGTTACGTGACCAAAAGCGCAATACAAGGTCAACTTCCATGCAATGGTCTGCTTCAGAATTCCGTTACTAAAACTCAGTACAAAAACCTCCCAAGATCTCTTGAATGCTTGAATGAGGAATATAATTGACTTGCTTCTATGTATGTTTGTTTAGCAACATGTAGGATGAGAAATTCGTAGATTCCTAGCTCATAGGAAATAGTCTTTATCGCGAGCCACTTCCTTTCAAGTACTCCATTTAGAGTTCGATATTTGGTCAAAGTATTGGAGATGAAGCTCAAAATAACAGCCCATTCTGAAGCTCTTATAAGTATATAGGTATATCTCGAGTTAAAAGCTCCAAATTACATTTTCTACTGCAGGAAAAGCCTGTCTCTGAAAGCTATTTTCTTTACTACTTTCTCCTACTGAGACCGAGTAGGATTGTGGGTAAAAGCTCGCACAAATTATCAAATTATAATTTGCAATAGTGAATGAGACGATTATGCCTCGTCCGTTGAGTGAGGACTTACGCTTGCGAATTATTTGGCAGCGAATATTGTTAGGCCACACAGTAAAAGAAGTTAGCCAGTCCCTTGGCATATCAGAAAGGTCTGTTGAGCGAATTTCAGGAACATATTTGGATACATCAGATGTAAAACCGTTACAGATAGGTCACCCAATAGACTCCGTCAGTTTCAATGACGATGAGCAGCTCGTTATGATGGAGGCAATTTTGAAAAGCCCTGACCAAGAGTTATCAGAGATTGGAAGAGAAATAAGCCAGGTACACGGTAACCTGTATGCATATTCTACAATACACTCTTACTTGACAAGGAATGGTGTTACGAAAAAAAAAAGGTGAGAATTTCTGAATTCCCATGTCTGTTGTTGTTTTATGTAATTAATCACCATTCACATACAAAAACATACTCTAACTTGCTTTGCTTTTATTTTCTGAAACTAGCTGACGATTATAGCTTAAGAATGCAGTTTATAACCAACCTAGTACAGTTAGAGCCTGAAATGTTTGTCTTTCTTGATGAAAGTGGATTCGTAAGTGTGACTGTTTTACATTGTTTTACAAATTCCTGCAAGCTATAAAATGACAAAACAAGTTGTTGTTTGTTTGTTTGAAGGAGAAATGTCTACTTCTTCAAACTTTGTACGGTCCTTCCTTGTAATATAGACATCTTAAATATGCAATATCACCATTCTCGCGCGTTTTCATGCTACACCACCTCAAAATATGACAAATAACAGCGTTGATGTTAGCTATGGCCGTAACCGGAAGTCGAGTAAAAATAACACTTTTTCGTGCAAATATTACGTATTTTTAAAAAGCTGCACCAGGTAGTCTTAAATACAGTTGGCAAGCTAAGACATTAATCAGGTTAAAGCAATATTGTACCAATGCCTGTAACTGTATTATTGAACTACCCGTGCGCCCAGAAAGTTGTTCTGAAATCTGCTTTTCGGCTATATTTTTCATATTTCGCATGTTGATACTCTATATATGGTCTTCTAAGTTAATACATGTAATAAAAAGTGGGGTTCACCATTCTCGTTTATTTTGTAAAACATCCTTTTAACGGGGCTAAAAATGACGCTTTTCGGTGCCGCGCTTATTTGAGGGTGGCGTATCTTTAAACAGTCTACTTTTACAGGACCGAAGGATATCAAGAACGCATTGTTATATTTTAAGGGGTTACCGTGCCGAGGTACAAAGAGTACAATGTAATTGGTCCCCAAGGATAACTGCTATTCCTATAGTTTGGACTGGAAGGTTTCTGGATCTTGCAGACTCAAACTCGTCTCTGGACATTACACCCCATTCCTGTAAATCTTTCATCATCTTCAACAGATGTAAAATCTTTTCTCGTATGCTAAGCTAGAAAAAAACCTTCACTATTACTCTCAATGAAGTTTCATTGCGAAAACCCTTGTAACACGACCTGCAATGCAAATGTTTCATCAACCAATCAGGTGAAAGGGTTGGAATTTAGGTAAAGGTCGATTTTATCAGAAAACTTCAAATCACAAATCCAACTCGGGAAGTTTGTTATTGTTGGTCGCTATAGAAGGGTTTTCACAGTAAGTAATAGAGTTGGGCGGGAGGCACTGTGCTGTAACCATAAATAGTAACCAACAATTTGAAAACATTCAAACTCTTCCCAATTGATAAAGGTGGGGTAATACAAGCAGCAAAATTGTGTAACTTGTCGTGCAACATTGTTGCATTGCAAGTTGTAAAGCGATGTTGCTCCAATTATCGAATCATCTCACGTGCAACTCGTCACGCAATTGTAACAAAAATCGATGCTGTAGGTTGCAAAACTTTGTTGCACAAAGTAGAAAGTGGCCACTTTCTAGAATTTATAAATTACTACTCAGAATACATTTCTTTGTTCCGGAATAATAGATTTCTCATTAATAAGCTTCTTCCCTCTATTGGAGTTATGGTCTCTTTTGTCATAGTAGAAAGCAACGTGAATAAATTTTCATCAAGGTAGGGTCATAACTGATTGCACATGTAAAAATTGAAACCCTGGTCAGGTGCGGGATGATCTTCGACATTCATGTAAATTATTTAGAGAGTTTTTGTCATAAAAAACGTATTACTTAGATAAAAATACTGAACTACTAGAGAACTACAATCCTGGATTGTTACAAATAGAATGAAATGAATTATGAAAAAATAAGTTCTTACCGTCATCAACTTCTGATAAAGTGCTTGCATTTGCGGGGAAAGTGTTTGAAGTAACTGGACTTGTTGTTGAGGTAATTGAACTGGTGGAACACGTGGAAGTGCTGTTGGAGGTAACTAAATTGGTGCGCCCCTTAAAAAATGGTCTGTTTGGTGGTACATCCTCATCCTGGTGTATTCCTTGTGCCTAACAAAAGAAAAAAAATTAAACAAAACAATACGCCTTGTCTTGGCATACTCTACTTTCAAACCGAAAACACACAGCACAAAAGACGAGTACTAGTACTTGGAACTTTGGAACTTTTGGAACTTTGTTTATTTTTGCCAGTAAATAATAATAATATTACACATCACAATACTATAATAAAATTGGCGAGGAAATTTGACATAAAGCCCAATGGCTTATCAAAACTTGTCAAATCTCCTCTTTACATTTAAGCTATGCTGACAAGATGGCACGGTACAGTTGTGTATTTGAATTATTTAGTTCCATACAGTAGCCAGCTAGATCATAGATTTTTTTTACAAAATATATTTTTAACAATAAGTTTTTTACAAATGGATTGTTTACAATAGATTTTTTTTACAATATTTTTTTTTTACAATAGATTTTTTTTACAATATATTATTTTTAAATAGGAGTCTTATAACATGAGGTAATCATTAGTAATGTGAATACAGATCTTTTTTAAGCTTATTGATAAAGGATGGAAGTGAAGTGCTATTTATAAGTTCATTATCTAATTGATTAAAAAGCAATGGACCTTGATATTTTATCGAAAACTGACGAAGCTTAGTTCGAGCAAATTTTATATGAAAAAAAATCTTACATCTCGTATTATAACTATGAACTTCATTTTTAATTGTGAGCATATCTTTAAAACAATTAGGAAGAAGATCGTTTTTTATAAGAAAACATAAATTTCCCTATTTGTAGTGTTTTGATATCATGGAATTTCAATAACTGTAAACTTTTGAATATTGGACTGGTGTGAGCAAGGAAAGTGCTCTTGTTAATTACTCTTATGGCGCGCTTTTGCAACACCACAAGTCGTTCAAGATTAGAAGGAAAAGTACTAGCCCAGATCATATTACAATACTGCAGATAAGGATTGACCATAGAAAAATACAACATACGCAATGATGATTTGAATAAGAAAAAACCTGATTTTCTAATTATCCTTATAGACTTTGAAATTTTATTTGCAACGTGAGCTATATGATGTTTCCATGAAAGATGTTCATCAATAACAACACCCAAAAAATAGTTTGTTCAACCTTTTCTATTTCTTTACCATTAATAACAATGCATATGTCTGCAGGAATCTTTCTTTGTCTGGGGCTAAAAATCATGAATTTAGTTTGCAATAAGCCAAGACGAAAATTTGTTTATTTCGTGATTTATCATTTCAATAAGGAAAGTAAGATCTTTGTGAGAAAATAGCAAGTTGGTGTCGTCAGCAAATAATATCAAACTAGCTAATGCTGAAACATTACAAATATCATTGACATATATCAAAAACATCAAGGGACCTAAGATTGATTCTTGTGGAACGTCACAGGAAATAGGTTTCAAAGATGATGAAGTATTATTATAATACACAAATTGTCAGTTGCAATAAAATTCATGATAAACTGTACACTGTAAAATAGAGAGAAAAATAATGTAATGACGTCTTATGCTAGTCATCTCTTAATAATTATTCTAATTATTTACATGCATATTACCTCATTCTCATAAACTTCTAATCTTTTTTTTAGATTTTCTTTTCTGATATCACTTAAGGGATATTTTCTTGCACTGATCTGTATTTCTTTCTTTTCTATTCCTGAACCATCACTCTTTAAAATCAGCTTGGTGTGATTTGTTTCTACAACAGGTAATCCAAGATTGTAGTGGCCTGATGCTATTCTTGCCTTGATGTCATCCTTTATGGCTTTGTTTGGGCGAGGCACCAGGATGGAAATCTCCTTGCCTGTCTGCTTTAGTATGGCCCTCCTCACACGAACTGTGAAATTGAAACATGAATATGGTTTTGGAGCTCATTGATACTATAGTAAGAACAATATACATAGAACTTAAGGCAATTCTATTTTCTTGTGATGTAACATATTTGAATAACTAGTATATTATAACATTTCTTTTAACCATGAGGAATTATTTTTATCACTGAGCACTATGAAATAATTACCTTTGCTTTTGGGGTTGTCATAAGGGCTTACATCTATCCCTTGTTCAACCAAGAACTGCTTTAAAATTTGACCACCATTGGCTGGAAATTAATCAGACCCCTTTTTACATATTTTGTAACGTCTTGCCATTTTCGTCCAGTTCACAGGCTCATTAGGCCAGCTGTTGACATCAAGTAGCAGTTGCTCTGTGTCACCTTCTATCAGTTTGGGGGAATGAGATTTGGTCTTTTTTTTCCTTTGAGAATCGTTCCCTTGCATCCTTTTTTTATATCCTTTTTTTATTCAAATGCTTAGTTGAGCCGTTGCTTTTTTCTTATTGCAAAAGAAACTCTTTGTCCCAAATGGACATTAACATCTGTTTTAGACCATTTTTCTTCAATTGCCCTCTTCATGCCTCGTTTAATTTCTCTTGACTTGTTTTTTTCTACAGGTGTTTCCTTCCTGCTGAGTTGAGCTTCTGGTACCAGGCTTATCACCTCGGCGAATGATTTGCCAAGTTTGTCATTCCACATGGTGTTCAGGGTTTGGAACATTGATTGGCCTATCTCCTACCTCCTTTTGCTTTGGCTGGGATGAAGATGGCAGTATCTCTTTTTGAATATTGGCTATCCCTTACCAAAAAGAAGCACACAGAAGCATGCTTCAAATGTACTTAAAGCATGCTTCAAATGTGCTTCTTGTTAAAAAGGCATATTTGGAGCATGCTTCAAAAGTGCTTCAACAAAAACTGCCTCATAAAAGAAGCACTTTTGAAGCACATTGAATGTGCGCCAAATGTGCCTCAAGTTATGGGCTTGTTCATAATCACATGGAAGCACTTTTGAAGCATTCGTCTTTTGAAGAATGGAATCCAATGTGAATTATGCAATATGCTATACAAGTCGTCATTATGCTTAGTCTAGTATGCAAACAAAGTTAGGCACCAACCTTAAATTAATTACAGGTTCAAAGGCTGTGCCTGTTACTACAAATACAAGATCTCCTAATATAATCACCATAAGGCTTTTTTCGTACATTAACCTCATCAAAGAAATAAAACAAAATTTAAAAATTTAAAGTACTTAATTTATTTAAGCTACATGTTTGTTTATTACAACATCAGGCTATAACCAATATAATATATAACATTAGGTACCTCTTGTAGCTATCCAAATTACTCTATCACAATGAAATCTAGTCCGCTTGAAAAAGATTAAAAAATTTGTCCTGAATGGAGCAGTTAAATTGCTACTCTCTCTCCACCCTATTGGGGGCAAGGCAGACAAAATCTAACTCATAGTTAAAAGAAACAAAAACACATAAAGACACTATACTTGAAATGGGAAATGCAAACAATTTGCTTGTACACTTAACTGGAACGATGTGATGTACTTTGGCATTCGTGAATTTGTCCCGAGACAATTCAAGTTCTCCCTTTTCCAGTTTTTTTTTTTTTTTTGCAACAGCTAGATAATGCGGTGTGCTGCAAATGCCACATGGGGCCGAATTTCTACAAAAAATTGGATTACCACATTTGACAAAAGCTTTCACAAAATATTGAACTGAAAAATATTGTGTACAATCTTCTACTAAAGCAGAAACAGTGTAGTTGTTGCGTTTTGTTACAGGCTTATAATCTTGACTATGGTTTATTTCTCCATTTAAAAATATTCGTTTGAATTTCAAAATACTTGTTTCTTTCAGTTGCCCAATTGCTTTTTCAACTACTGTCTTGTCCTGGCCAGTGATAAATAAAAACAGGACTGTGACCAAAGTGGGCCTAGATCCTTGACCTTTTGGACTAAATGAAGAAGTGAATGACAGTTAGAGGTTTCATATCGTTTGCCATATAATGCTGACATATTTAAACAAAAATGTTTCAAAAGTAAAGAGGCCTTTTGTAGATCAGTGCCAGAGATGGAATCTTGAAGTAAAATATAATTTGCTTCTACTAACAAAAATAATAATAATAAAAAACTTTTATATCTTATACTTCGTCATAAATCAGAAAGTTTCTTACAGGGTAAAGGTCACACTGTTTTTTTGTTTTCTTTGCTTAAAACTTTTAAGTTTAAATTAACAGTCGCCATATTTTTTTAAAAACCGTGAATGAGCCGAAGATTGATTATGCAGATTTTATGATAATTACCAAGTCATTCCCACAATTCTGTTAGGTCTCAGATTCAGATTCAGATTTCAGACCGTCTACGTTTTTCGTAACAGGTATATACATTTACATTCCTATGTGGTATACAATGAACCCAACATAATGACCTGCTCCCAACGTATGTGGCTTCATAGCTCAGTTGGTAGAGCACCGCACCGGCATCGCGGAGGTCATGGGTTCGAATCCTGTTGAAGCCCCAAATTTTTTCGGGCTCTTCAAATGCAATTGCCTAAATTGCTCACATTTCCACGATGATCATTCATTATTTCATAGTTGCATTACCACGGATCAATCCATATGTATATACACACTCTTGGTCATCTGGCCTGTGGGGTAATAGTTGACAACAAGGACAACTGCATGGCTCAGGTGATTTTGGTTCAGGGTTGACGTTATCTGTGCTTTGTTTTGCTACAGATATCAAAAAGAATTGAGACTGAATAAAAAAGGGTAATCAACATTAAATCAAGTACATAGCAACAATAGAACACTAGAAAATTCTTGAATGTGAATGGTTGTTAGCCTTGCATTCGGACAACTAACTCTCAGTTAATCATGGAGATGCACGCAGGCTAGAATATTGTGTACAATAAAATACATCATTAAATTAACAGGCCTCATTTTTATCATTTTCTTTAGAATTTTATAAAGTCATCGACAATCTTATGAGCTTGTGAGCTTCCTACATATCAAATTGAAAAGTTACGCAAAAGTTAACTTACGTCGTATTCAAAACTCATTCTCAAAAGACGAGAGGTTTATCTATCGAAGAACAAGAAATTTTCAAAAAAATAATTTTTGGGTAGTTTTCTAAAATCATTTCAATGATGTCTAAGGTTAACACTGAACCACCTAGTACTAAATTGAAAATGCCAGTTATTTGCATAGTTGCTATGGGGAGTTGATTTTCACTTGAAAGAGCTAAACCATTCAATGACAGCATTTGAAGTTTTGTCAAATGCTTGATATTTTCTAATACACTATTTTCGTTCAGCTTGGAACAGTTTTCAAAGTATAGGTATTCTAAATTATAGATGTTATACAAAAAGCCGATGTTTGTCAAAAGATCTTGACCACTATCAATGTGGGAAATCATCCACTCATCTATGGGGATATTATTCCACAGGCTATTTGTTTCACACACCTCTCACCATCTTTTGCACACTTTGTACAAGGAACTCATAATGACTTCAGCTGAAGTATACTAGAAGATTTTCACCAGAATTTCATCTGGTAGCGCGGGATTACTAAATCACGGAATCAGCGGAATCAAAGGAATCAACAGAATCAAATTAAAACATTGAATTTTGTAAAATATGCTAAAATTATAAAGAAAGGACAAATGAAACAATGGACGGGCTAGGGGCTGACTCCAATAGACTAACAACTCAGTGATTTTGTGCGCCATAATGGATCAATGTGTATACTTACAACCAAAATCTCTTGAGAATATGCACACCAGGGACAATGTGATAACAAGAACACGACCTTAGCTCAAACTATGCCTTACCCATGCCTTACCTATGCCTTACCTGACAGGAAGCCCAAAAACGTTCTGTGGGTCTTCCGGTCTTCCTTTACAGAATGACTCCAATAACAATGTTGCATTTATTTGTCTAGAAAATGTAAACCAGGGACAATTAGTGACATAACAAGAAGACAATCTTTTATTTCAAATATCAACTCAAATTAGACTATGCATTTACCTTAGATCTTTTCCTGAAATCGAAAAATGTTCACGTATTTATGGCATTTTGTTATATTAAATGCACAGATAGCCCAATACCATTAAAAAATGAGTAACGACAACTCTTGGGACTATAATTTATTGTTTATTGCGGATACTTTTTTATCCGTAATAGTTGGTTGTCCATAACCCAACAATTGACTGTATTGTGCTCCTTTGCAGCTGCTCTCAGCATATAAAATCACCACCGACACTAAAAACATCGAAAAATGCAGGCTGCAATGGAGACTACTGGGCAGGTATTCTATGGGAATGAAAATGAAAAACCAATAAAACGAAATAACGTTGTCAATAGCAAATAACAACATAAACAAATTGCCCTGAAAGCAATAACTTTTTGAACTCGTGGATTGCAAATCCACAAGTTTTGTGATGGGTCAAATACGCAAATGTGTCAGCTTACTACATCGTGTATGACAACATGAAATGGCAATATTCAATCTATCTATTGTCTAACTAGAATGGTGCCATACATAAAGTAGTAGCCTATTGTGTAACTCACTCACTCACTTACTTTCCTGTAAACTTCCAGTCTGTCAAACTTTACTTCCACTATTCCCGATAATACAATACAGTGTTAATGTCCATTCTAATAATTTCCGGGATCAGTTTTATACTTTGATGAGAAGCTTTGAACGTAATCGGTTTTAAACTGTTTTAGATTTGTGTACAATATGGTGCTGACTATACATATCAGTATAATACTCGAGGACTTTGACGAGAAGCTTTGAATGTAATGTAACTGTTTTAGATTTGTGTACAAGCAACAATTTTTAGGTACAAGATCTCATCTCAGTAATACAAGTTTTTAATATGACCCTCAACTTACCTCATGCTCTACACTTCTCTACACTCCTCATGGGTCGGATGTTACGTGAAAATGCTAATAAATATTTTCTTATTTCTTGCAACATTTTTGTACTGAACTACTCTCAGCTCCCTCATGCAGCTTGGAATAATGTTTTTCTAATTTTCATAGCATCTCCGTTGAGCTGTTCAATACTCTGATATGAAAACCTTCCTGAATTGGCTTTGTTGCTGTCATCAAGGAACAAAAATCGTCGCAAGTCCAACATGAACGAGTCATCCAAGCATTTTAGTGTTTGTACTCTATCAGCACAAGAGTAAATGGTGAAATAAAAAGCAAACAAAATCATATTTGAGTACGAACTGCACCTGCCGAAACGGCTGGCCGTGAGTGGAACTGCTATGGTCTCGCTAGGAAAATGGCATCAAGTTTGATGGCTATCAAGAGTTATTTTATGGAGTAATTTATTTTATTCATGGTGACACTTGGTACATGTGCATTTGCACGTGTTAGGATACAGCCATAAATCAACTATATATATACACAAAACAAAACACTCCAGACTGTAAATAGCTCAGTGGTTAAGTGGTTAACGTTGCCGAGTTCGATTCCCACCTGTGATTTGTTTACTTTTTTTTCTTTTTTTTCTTTTTTTTGTGTTTGTTTTCTTATTCTTTTGTTTCATTCTTTTTTTGTTCTTTGATACCCAAATCAATTATTTTTTGCTAAAAATTCCATTAGCTCATATTATCAATATTTAACTGACTATTTAAAAATTCCTTTAGATGCTTTACAGGTGGACCTAATCTTAATGTTTAATTTGCGAGAGCAATATAATGATCTATTATTCAAAAAATATAAATTTCTTCAATTGATATATATTCTATTTAACTAAAATTTATTTTGGGGCTTCCTGTGGTCATTGTTATCGGTCAATCTACGAGTTACTACGCCATTGGCGGGTTGATTTCAATATAGTGGTACCTCTATTAAGTGCCTATTAAACGGGGTACCTTCCATTTTATTTTTTCTCTTAGAACGCACATTTTTTTGTTTTCCTTTGTTTTGTACCTATCTTAAACTACCAACCTCTATTTCACTGCCACTTTTAATTGCTGTACTCCTTTGTTTTTTATCTCTATAAGACGGACAGCCTGTATTAAGCAGCCACTATTAAAAGTTTCTAGTGTGGCTGCTTATGGAGGTACCACTGTATATGTTTTCATTTGGTTTGGCACTGTGAAATGATAACGTGTGAAGCAAAAAGTACCTAATTTGTAACTTCTAAATACTTACTTTGTAACAATGTTCAATTGTACCTGTGTAGAAAGATTCCAGTTTGGAATTAAACTGTGCTCAGCCTTGGCCTCAAATTAAAGGCAAGTAATTTTTATCAAGTCAAAGCCCGTTAAATTTTAAGGAACATATCATGTGTGAATAAGACGATAAAGAGATCTGAAGATTGTTTGAAATAGTCTCCTTCACGGTTTTCTATTCTTAACATGAAATTGAGGCAACCATTGAGCATACAATGATAGAGACAGTCTTTTGTCACATTAAACAATGGCTTATGTATGTCTCTATCATTGCATGCTCAATGGTTGCCACAATTTTATGTTAAAAATAGGTTACTTTTGAAGATGGCGCAGGGAACACTGAGGGAGACTATTACACTGGTTTCTTTGAATCTCGGCTCAGGCTGAATGACAGAGAATTCAACACTGGAGTATTACAGAGATGACCTACTCAAGGATGCCAAATCCGTCTTTCAAATGATCCCAATGGGCTTGAGTCAGCTTTGGCCTGATCAACTGACATACAAGATATTTTTAGATGGAAATGTTTCCAATCTTTCTTGATAACGATCACTCGGGATGAGAGGAAGAATATCATACCTTAGCAGCTAAAACAAAATCATGCTGTTGAGAAGGTATGTCTGGTGGTGTTCGGATAGAACAAGAACAACCATAACACTTACTTGTTTCGTGTTTGTTTAGTTCTTGACAGGTATTGCGCCTTGATGTAGAATCATTACAGTTCGATGAGTTCCTTTGGTGACAAGAGACATTCCCTTTTTGACCAGCACATCTCAGATTTAGATTTTGTGTTGCCTGTTTGTATTTGTTTGTGCATTTTCCATTGTCCAAATGCCATTTCAAAAATGCTTTTAGACAATCGTTTATTTCCGCACAAGCCACGACATGACTGCAAATGAAGTGTATGCTAAAATTCTTGCAGTTGCAAGAAAGCCTCCCAGACTGATCATATAGTGTTACTTGCTGTGAATCCTCTTTATTCGACATGGACCTCAAGACAGAAAATTTAAAGATGCCTTCGGAAAGGCAGGGAGCTGGAAAAACACTTCTTTTGGCATTCTTAATTAACTCTGCCGCAGTTGACCAGATATTTTTGAGTGTGTACTTGATCACTGTTATGCCTAAGTTGTTGTAAGCTATTGAGACATAGCCACTATTGGCAAGCCCAGAAGTTGGAATGGTTGAAGAGTAGAAGTGGAGTTCTGACACAGTCAGAGTTTCAGCTCATTTTAAAAGGCTTGTCTTTGGGTTTGAGACATTTTAAAAAAGTCTTCACATTTTAGCTGGTCATTGAAATCGGAATGCACGAAATATTTTTCTGTGAAGTTACATAGGGCTTTATTGATGTCTGCATTTTCAGCCTTAAGAAATAATGACAATTCTTTTATCATAACTTGCACTTTCAACAGAAACCTAATATATTATCAAAAAGTGCTGTTAAAAATTTTACCTGGACCCGGTTGCTCAAAAGGCGATATTAGCGTTAACCTAGGATTTTATTTACATTTTTTAATTCGCTTTCACACTGAACTGAGCCCTGAAACCCTGATCAAGCATTGGCATTCGATTGCCATTTGGAGGTCAAACCAGACAAGCATGTGAGGTTGAGATATTTCATAGTCAAGAATTTGAAAAAACAAGCAGTATATTTTTTACATTTATTGTTGACAAAAGAAGAAATATTTTTTTAAATGGAACTGTGTGTAGTAACCCATAAAATCTAGGATTCTTTGGTTAGTTTTTGGAGCAAATTGAACCCGGCTGGGGCTTTGAATTCTGTCCAGCACCGTGTCACATGCGAAGAACAAAAAAGGAAGCATTAAAATCTTTTTTAAATCGCAAAATATTCAACAAGAAATGTCCTTGTTTGGAGTTTACAATTTTTACGATCTACTTAAGTATTGTAGTTTACAATACTTATGATCTATTTGGAGTTTACAAACTGCTCCCCACCCTCCCTGAAAAGAATGTTACCTGCATCAAGTTCAAACTAAGACCATATCCAAGTTTCTGAAAAAGCTCATCCGTGTGATGTGGTATGGCATATAGTACAGCGGCCTCGCTAAAAATCGTTCGTTTTGTGATAAAAGCATGGAACTTAGCACAGTAAGCCTATAAGTAGTATCGATCATGTTCTGACATAATGCCAACTGGAACTTTGATGTTTAGGGGGAAATTGGGTGTGGTCTCATTATATTAGGAATGGAATCGAGGCTACATGGTTAAAAATTGGTTTAATGTTACCTATCATGCATTTTTTAAAATGTATAAAATATTAGGGTTCGATACAAAATGACAAAAAATATCGATTTTGACATCAAAATAAAAATACTGCTAATATCAAGCGAAGGCACGTGACTTATGACGTCACTATATAAATAGTAAGAGATAGAATTTGTAAATAGTGTTTCTTGCGAATTTATATATATATATATATATTCACAGTATAATCTAGTGATATTTCCTCAAAGTGTTTCAGACTACACAGGAAAAATAGTGTTCTAATTGTCCTGGAAACAGTTTCCCCCACAGTTGCAAAGCGCTGTGCAAACAAGACTTGCCTTTACACACTTGCAGTGTCCTTTGCATCCTTTTTTACAGCCACAGCGTATTAGCTCGTAACATGTTTCTTGGGCCTGGGGTAGGAGAGTCCAAACTGGTCTCCATTGTTTGTCGTCTTTTTCCCAACCCCACTCTGAAGGACTTAGAAGGATTGGTTTCGCTATCAGAGCGTTTCCCCAAATGTGACCTCCTTGGTAAACAGCACCCCTGGTATGTTGAAGCAATGCTGCTTGGGTTGGTGGAATGTTCTCAATGGTTCTGTTGCCTTTGGCGAAGAGTTCCTGTCTTCCTTGGTTGACTTTGGTGTGTGAGGTAGTTTTACTGTACAAAAGCACAACAAACCGCTCAATCATAACCATTTCCTGCTTAGAAATCTCAGCTGGGGCCACCGCCAACGATGTTAAGGTACTTGTGATCTCAGGGAACACATTCCACACTTCCCAGGCCGTAATTGTTTCCTCTACCAGCAAGGAAAGAGACTGTGTCGCAGCCAGTTAAAAAGTGGAACATTGGAAGTGCCTTGCTTTGCTGTGGCCCTAGTTTTTCGGCTATGGGATGTAGTGGAAATGTTTGCCTGTTCCAAAAGCAACCCAAGTTTCATCTGCATCAAAGTCCTGTACTTTAGATATGGCCAATACAACTACATCTGTGTCAATAGTTCTTATAAGAACTATACGGTAGCCACAACTTGAAGCATGGCGTGCATGCAGTATTATGCGTGTATCTGCTTCATGGGAGCACTCTGACAATGAAATGTCTGCCTGGGGAGAGCTGAGTACAAACTGACCATAAGTCGAACGAATGTGCTTCCCTTCGATGCTGATGGCTTGCAATTCTCTTGCCATAAGTCGAAGAAGTTCTGTCTTATCATTAACACGAAGGAAAGTATGCCAATTCTTTGGTATCTTGCTTGATGCCTCTACCCTTATACGAGTGCCTGTTCCTTGACTCTCTCTCGCAGATGACTTCAAGCTGTCCTCAAGATAAACATCCCAGATTAGATCTACCCTCTGCACAGACTCTAGATGCTTTAGGACATGAGGGATAAAGACACGATCAGCATATTCCTGAAATGTTTGTGCAATTCCAGGTTTCAGCATCTGTACCAGGACGGCACCATCTATTATCATAGCATCAACACGCGGAGCTTCTCTAGTTGTCTCTGCCAGTTTCTCCAGGCATCTGACCACATCAGATTTTTTTCCCTTCCCTTAGTTTTCCTGCTTGAAAAAGTGAAGGTGGGAAGGGCTGGTTTTCGTGTTTAAAAAGGCTTGGAGATTCCCATCGCAATTTTGACAGGCGATGTACAAACGGGAAAAGAGCGAACAGTCACTCTTGAGTTGAACAACCCGCTTGTTGTTAGAGATTTTCTTCTGTTGTTGTGCTTAAAAGAGTGGTAACTTGTTTTTCTTTATAGTTTCTGTGACAGGTTTTGTTCGTTCTTGAAATCTTTCTGTTACAACCTTTTTGTACTGGTCCTTACCAATAGAAAGGGCTTTCCTCAGAGTATTGACTACGTCTGGATTCATGATCTGCTTAGAATCAAAGGCAATTAGATCGGTGGTTTCTTCCTCAAATGGATTTCCAAGTTCTTCAAATGCAGAGACAAGTGCCACAACATCCTTCTGGAAGGAAGTTTGGAAACCCAAATGCTGTTCATGATGACAATTGGAAGACTGATTTCGTGCTTCATCAAATGACGCTTCAAATTCTTGGACAACTCTCGCGATTTCAGGTCCAGCAACCATCCACCGTTGTAGCGCCCCAGGGTCGCTAGTTAGGCCAATGGCCCCTTCTTCTCCTTTGACAAGAGCATTTTCCTGCTCATGAGCATGATCAAGAGCGATTGCTGAAAATGGATTTCCTGATTTGTGAGCAACAAAGGATCCTTTCTTGAAGTGTTCATGAACTTCAGGGAGAGTGGAAGATAGAGACTGTAGATCTCGTACGTGTACAGACAGTCATCTAGAATAATTGATGTGATCTAGTGCGAACATCCATGGGACAATTGATGCAAGTGACTTCTTATAAAGAGCAAAGTTTCCTTCCCTAATTGAGCGCACCAGCTGAAGAACAGTCAGCTCAAGAGATAGGACACGACTCCAGTATTGGAATTGGGGACACATATCATCCACCCATTTTGTGAAATCAAGGGAAGTTTCATTTGATTCAACGCTCTCTATGTAGCCTCTGTAGGCTTTGTGCTGTAAAACAAATAAACAAGCGGCCGTTATCTGGTGGGCACGTCTCATTGTTGTGAGGTGACTGGCTTTAAGGGACAAATCGGCTATTCCACTTGTACACACTTCTGCAGCCACCAGAGCAGCAGTCCATCCACTTCCCTCAAGCCAATCTCCAAGCAGTTTGAATGCACCAATCTCAAGATGAAGACCACCAAGCATGATAAAGAATTTGTTTTCTCCATGGGTCAAGGGCCAATTCCACTGGATTTGTTTGGCAATTGCATAAAGTGGTTGATCAAGTGCAATTACAGGGGGCTGTCCCTCATTGACCAGATTGATGGCTGCCTTAATTCAAAGCATGAAGAATCATGCTAACGGAATGTGCCTCCTCTTGAAACATTGGAAGAAGGGAAATTATTGCAGGCCGATAAACAGTAGTTATTCGATGAGAGGCATGGAATGCTCCCCAGGAAACGTACTCCCCCTTCTTTAAAGTATATTCTTCTGATGTTTTTTTCCATGACAGCACACAACCAGCTTTCTTCTTGTTCTCTCACAATGCTTTCTTCAGCTGTGGTATCAACAATTTGCAGATTTGCATTCGATAACTGGGGAACAACTGGGTCTTGTACAGTTAAGATGGCAGGAGGCACATTGCAGTAAACCAAAGGTAACAGCTGAAAATAAATGATTATTATTATATTATTACCGTATCAATATTTTTTGGTAATTAATGAAAAATCTGCACCATACGGTAAGTGGTCGTTAACTGGGTTAGTCAACCACTTACTGTTACCGTACTGTCACCTTAGCGCTACTTTACCAACCAGTTAAACCAACAATTACATTAAATAATTAGCGATACTCAATTTGAAACAAAACTCGAAAGAATCATGATTTCCTTTTTGTGTGCGCTAAAGCATCTCTTCTGAATGTGAGGCGATTGTAGGCAAATTTGCATGTTAGTATTTTGCCACAGCATTTTCAATCGATTGTTATCACTAAACGCATTATTTTGTCTCTACAGTTTACACAAGATACCGATAAGAGAGTTACTGTTTCATATTTCAACGCTGAACAACAACATGTACAGTCAAACCATGTGCTGGATTACGTGATTTTGTACTTAAGAAAATCATAAGATTGTTTGAAATCCAACAAACGTTTTGACTGCATGTAAAGTTTTTATTTCAGTAAAATACCTATAGTCTTTGCTGTTTGAACAGGTTTATGAACTACATTGGTTTCTCTCTCACTTCACTAATTATCTTGCATAGGGTGCTGTACTATTGAGATTGCTGTCCCATGAAATGAATCAGATGATGTAGTGGAGCTTGGATTGTGATCGATGTTGTCCACAGCCGCAGTTGTGAAGAGATTTTTTCTTAGTTTTGGAGGACAAACTACCCCTTCCTGTTCGAAGCGGGCAGTTACTGCATTTGCCATGTCGGTGGATATATCCAGCACTCGATCATACGAGATGCACAAACCAAGCTTAAGCAATGCATCAACAAGAGTTCTCTTTCTAGTTTCGCCATGAATCTTTAGAGCCGTGTAGATTGGTAATGGACACTCTATCTCTCGATTGTGGTGCTTGGTCTTTCCTTACGAACTTTGTTTACACATGTTGAACGTCAATAGCTGTGCAGTCGTCAATGACGCTGTTTTCAACTCTCTCTCTTCCTCAGTTCCACCATTATCTATCTTACTTGGGCCTTCAAGAATCATTTCTACAAGAGCAAGAACTGATGCGGGAACAGAATCTTTTTGGCAACCACGCCTGAATGATCGATTGAAAGATTGCTTAATTGCAATCATATCTCTGCGGACAATCTTCGCTGCTTTTGCCATATGTAATGCTTCGGAATCGTAGTCAACTTCGCAAGCCTTTTGAATGGCAGATCCAACGTCATTATTGAACACAAAGAGCACGTGCTTACCTTGTGTATAGGCTCCAAGTCATTTTACTGATGCTAAAAGGCGCTCCTTCAGTCTTGTAGAGTTAATGTTAATATCAGACTCTGGTATTCCTAGATCCTTTAATCTTCCAGCATATAACTTGGTTAAGTCAGCAAGCTTGAAGACGGGAATAATTTTGCTGTCTTCACGAAACTCTTCCAAGTAAGATACAAGTGAAGCAAATGCAAGACCATGTAACGAGGAAAAGGATCTTTCCTCGTTTGTTTTCAGCTTTGTCTCTAATGTACGAACATCATTGTATAATATAGACAAACATTTGGCATGATACATTGCATCGATAGCCACCATGTCGCAAGCAGAAAGTTTTACAAGCAAGTCGCTTCTCTGAAGCTTCACAGCACTTCTTCGGACGTTCTCGTCAAGTTCAAGAGTAGAGGCTTTATGAAGACCTGATGATCCCGCTACATCATTGCAAAAAATACAGCGTGCTTCGTTGTAGATTTGGCCAAGTCCATCAGCACTTGCTCGCCTGGTATTCTTGGGACTAAAACTACTGTATACATCAGATGATGACTCCTTATGCTTTTGTGTTCTTTTAAGTTTTGTTGCATTGATTTTGTCCTTACAAGATACATGCCAGGAAGCTTTGTTTTTCAGGAATGTGTTATATAGCCCACTTCCATCATCCAACTGGTTTTTATGAACTTCGAATGGCATTTCATTGATATTAAAGAAACCCTCAACATACTCTGCCATTCTTTGATAACCAGCTCCAAAGTCTGGTCTTTTGGACTTTGCTGGGCATTGTAGATTTTCATTTTTGTTATCTTGGCACAACATACACATTGACCAGTTGATGCTGTCATGCTTGTCCTCCACCTTGTGATCCACGTTATATGACTCTAGTGCCACAAAGGGTCTTTTCGACATCTAAAAACAAGAAAATAGTTTTGTAACCCTTTGAATAATTATATTTTCATCGTAGGGCATGTGCGTACCTCATTATACTAACATGAAGGTTAATACCGTGCAGAAAGAACTGAGAACAGTGACTCTGCCAAAGGTCTGAGAAAAAATAAAAATATCGTTCAAATTTCATAAAAACTTGCGTAGAAATTCATTTTTCAAGCAAATTTTGGGGTACCCTGATACCTTAAGGTGTTTTAACTTCAAACCTTGGGTCAATTTTCTGTCAGCTGAGAAAGATAGAACATTTTCCCTCTTTTTGTAGGGTTATGGTTCCGTCTCTAATTTTTCACAGTTTAATCTGGATGCTTTGGGACAAAAGGAGGTTACTTCAGTAAAACATGGAGCCTCATTACAGGTTAATCATTTCAAACATCTTACCCACCTTCATGATGTTAGAAACAAGTACTGTTTCTTGTCATAACGTCAAGGAAAGTATGGATCAATGTCAATAAATTACTGGGCACCGACACACTGCAAGCGCAGAAAATCATGCTAGACAAAACTGCCTTTAAGTGACTGGTGGATAAGAGGCTGGCGAAATAATGATCTTAGACTCATGTCTTTCATTTTCTCGGCTGTGGCCTCTTTTCTCTCTGGCAAATTGTCTGTAGATACTTCTGCCATTGCATTTCAAAATATCTAATTCAATATGTTGACAGCTCATTCAGTGTATTTATAACTCATCAATGCTTACTTTTAATCAAAGATTTAATAACCATTTTCTTCTTTCATGAGCTCTTTGACCATGTTTAAAAGCACGGCTGAATTGTGAGCACTGCCAATGCTGTCAGAAAATAAAAGTAAAATAAAATAAAAAAGAAGAAAAGAAAAGAATAAATGAATAAAATCAAAGGCTCCCTGTGGAGAACTTGTGTATTTACCACAGGCAGTCCAGGCTCAACTGCTGTACGCTATCTTATGGTGCAAAAATGGATGGCTATGGGTTCGACTCTTGATGAATTGTACATTGCATCACGGTCAAAGGTGCCATATGGTGGCCGAGGAACGTCACATTAAGTCATAACTGGAAAGACAGAAGTGAACCTATGACTTTGATTTGACAACTTACCCCTTACGGCATGTCAATTACCACTTATGACATGTCACTTCCCACTTACGAGATGTCACTTACCACTAACGACATGTCACTTACCCTTGTGGCTTGCCACTTGAGGTTTTTCACTTACCACTTGTGCAGGCTGTGGGCGCACTATGATCGCAAAGTACTATGGTCATATTCAAAAATCTTCATCATTTGCTTTCAATCGTAGAGTAGAACAGAGTTCCGACAAATTTTCATCTAGCATTCTCGCGCCTCGACATTCACATTTTGATTAGAAAAAATACATTTTGTCTTTTTTTGACAGATTATACAAAGAAGGAATGATTTTTGGGAAGAGAAATTTGAGCTAGAATGTTTGCATAAATCCAGTGAGCTGTTTGTTTAGACCGTAATGTGGTCCAGACTAAAAGTATTATTTAATGTCCCCACTATTATAATCAGGACTCTTTGGCCATGAAAACCTACAGATACTTTTAAAAAAAATGTAAATTTATTGGCTATATTACCCAGGCCGCAAATGCCCAAGCCGCAAATGTTTCTTTTCCTATGTTCATCCTCAGCTACTTCTGATTGGTTCGTTCTAAGTCACCCTTCATTCATCAGTCCTCTAGGAGGCGTGAGCTCCTCGAAGCTGGGGAATAAAGACTTGGGCAGGATTTAATGGCGGACAATGGCTGGAGTACAGCTTGAGCAGTAAAAAAAGCAAAGTTGAGCTTTTTACTTGAGGCATACCCAACTCCATTATAAGAGCGTTACAATGGACAGCTATTTTGAACTTGAAATTCTACGACCAAAAAATGAATTCTAAAGGGACTTCTTCAAGTCGTACACTTTCCCCGTCTCAAGCATCAGATGTAAGCCAGAATTGGCGAGCTCTTATCATGAAAGCAGAGTGCCCCTCACAGTTCTTACTGCATATGTTGCTAAACGAACAGCAATAGAGGGAAGTCAATTGTATATTTCCCATCAAACAGTTATGAGAGCTAATGGGGCTGGTTTTTGTACTAAATTTGAATATCGAAAATGAAGGAGACTGAAGTTCTGTGTTGTACATGCTCTGATGATCTGATATGCGTGTTTATGTTTTCATATTAAAATATGAAAGAAAAAATGTAGATGAGTAGTTACTATGTTAGTGAGTCGGTTGTAGAGCCTTTACAACAAACAATTCAGATGATAAGTGAAATATAATCAACTTAAAGAACAAGATATTCGCTAGAATTTTACGAGGTCTTAAAGAAAACAAGACTTTTGGAATGTGGGGTCAAGGCGGATTGGCAAAAATCTGTCACGGAGCTCTGAAAGATAAGTAGGGCTTATTTAATATTGTATTTTAATATTGTGAATGAAATATAGTAGTCTTTATTTTACTATATAGATATTGGGAAGTCTTAAGATCATACTAGTGTGCAATAATACCAAATCCCGATATGCTGAGAGCCAAGTAAGATTCTTATCAAAGGCTGGGGTCAAAGTCGTCACCCAAGGTTGATTGTACACAAACGTGCTGAGCGTTTGTGTCAGTACTTCAGATCGATAGAATAAAATGAGAGATTGAACACTCTATGTGGTTGAATTCTATTTGTCTTTGGTTTGATCATTGAACATGTCTAAAAATGTAAATAATTTGACCGTCACAGTAGACTATTTATATGGCATGGTAAATTGATACAGTTCATTAAGTGGGACAGTTCGGGCAAAATTAAGAGGGTTATTAAGACCTCTCCTAACAGGGCCTCACCTTGGGCACGAGTGAACGCACAAGTGCGTCTAGTGTTGAATTGCATTGGAATATACTTATAGTTGTTCCAAGTAAAATGGATTCGCAAAGTGCAATGATCATGAGGTGACAGAGCTGAGGTGACATGGAGGTTGATCCAACGCAAATATAAAATGTGATTTCCAAACTTCAGTTCTCTCTAGGAATGTACCCATATAATAATTGAAAGCCTAATTGTTAATAAGAATTAACTGCTGCTGTATTTATCTCAAGTTTAAGTGTGTAAGCGGACTGAAGTGAAGTATTGTGTTGAATGAGTCTATTCGTCATGCAATTCAGTCTAAAATTCAGAGAATATCGTCTTGGTACTGAAGTCCATCTTTCCCGGCCATCATTTTCTCATCAAACAAAGAATAAATCAAAAGAGAACTGTAATTTGGGTCCAGTTTGATGCAATTCTCATCATCATTATTATTATTAGATATTTTCATAGTCACTGAGCTGAGTTGCTAAGCAGAGTTGTATTAGAAAACTTGAGTGTTTGAAAAATCTAGTTTTACCAAAATGTTTGCTGGCTTTAAAACTTGATGGATGATTCCCTTTTCACTTAGAACGCCTCTTCATTTACCTTTGTGTATAGGATTTAATTCCGGGACTTGTCTTTTAAAGCTAAACATTAGGGTTTTTTGTCACATCTTATTTCTAGGGTTTATAGTTGAAAGCCCTAATGATTAGGGAGCGAGAATGTAGTCTTTTCCGCAAAGCCCTAACAAATAGGTGAAAAGTAAAATATTTCTCATTATTAGGGATTCTGGCTGAAATAACGAGGGCATGTTTGTGATAAGAGTATCTAAAAATAGGAAAGTTAATCATTGACCTGCACAATGTAATTCTGATTTGCGCACAAAAAGTGAAGCGTGATATAAGTATAAGTGTAATTGGTATATAAAGCAATAAGACCAATCCGTTTTCTCTAAATTACATTTTATGCCAGGTCATTATGTTGTGTCAGCTAAAAATTGCTTATAATTTTATTCTTGTGTCTGTCATCATGTGATCCGAGCCATAAACTATAATTCTAGCGTTATAGTTCGATCTATTTACCTTTAAGATTGTTCAGTTGCATGTGATCCACCAATTAGTGATAAAAAGCTTCTTCTGTGTTAGACCATCGAAAATATTTTCCATGATTTCTATGTTTTCGATGTAAACAATGGCATAAGTTTGAAAGCAGCATGCAAAGCGAGCTAATGTATATTTCCTGTCTCCACTTCCCTGCTGGCCGAGTCTCAACAAAGGAAATTTCTTTGCTGAATTGTCATGAAAGAGACTGCTAGCTGGGAAGTCTTCATTGCCCTTCACTTCGTTGTGTACAATTTATTCTGAGATCTAATCTCGACTTAGCAATTGAATGCATTTCCGATTTCTTACTTGAACTGAGCATTTGTGTAGCCAGATCTTAGCGTTAGGGATTGCAGCAAAAACGCCCTGATCATTAGGTATAATGAAGATCACACAAGTTACTTGACTTAGCCCTAATGATTAGGTGTTTTTGTGGATAGACATTACAGAAGGGGCCGCTGCCAAATCTGTTGTTCACCAGACCGGAATGAGTAATACCTGAAATTGATATGTTTCCCTTGAGATATTTTAGTCGTTTGATTTGATAAATCAATTAAAATGAGAATTTTTAACCGAAAATTCTAACCTTCATAGCAACTCCAGTCATAGTCCACAAGTTGCAAAGTCTTGGGTCCTTTTATATCATTCTGGAACGAAAATGAATTACATACCGCGTTTATATAAAAGAAAGTCTAGCTTGAAAAAAGTAAGTGATTTTGTCTTTTTCCATCTTCTTGAATCCTAGCTTCCCTTGCTTCTAAAAGAGGTTTCTTGCCGATGTGCCGTAGCGCATCAACAGTTGACAGTCAACTGAACGAGTATGTGTGTCGTATTACACATAGTTTATTTTATTCATCTGAACTAAGTTCAGCCTTATTTATTTTTCCAGACAAAAATACAAATCATTCTACTTTTACATTTATTGTCAGACAATAACTAATAATGAGACATCAAGCGACGTATTTTGTTGTTGATACCCCGACCATGAAACGTCATGTGAAGTTACTCTTTTACAAACTGTTGACTGATAATCTGATTATCGTATTTTGGGTGGTAATTTGCTAGGTTCGATTATATAATAGAATTTTACGAGCGCGCGATCTGATTGGTCAATTAGCCATACTTTATCAGAGTACAAATAATAGAAGTGACGTCACAAAATCAAAATCTTTTACTCACAATCTTTGTTGTGAGTCCTTCAAGCCTATTTCATTCGCAAAGTAAGCAAAAATTCCTTCAGTAAACACAATAAAATTTATTCCTTTATTGCACAATCCCTGGCGACCAAGTCCAAACAAGTGAAAATTCCCGCCATTTTCTGTTAGCGGACGCGCGCGTTTGTACACCCGAACTTCGGGAAAAGGTAATGCGATGAAAGAAAAGCAAACCTCTTTGCTTTTAAGTTTATTTTTACGCAAATAACACGGAAAAAAAGACAGCAAATGTAAATGACCTTCAGGTTGTGGGTTTCAAGGCAAAGCTGACGTCTTCTATAAACTGGAACCAAAACTTTTGGAGCTGTAAAATATAATTTGTGAGCTTTTTCGATCGAGTATTTTGGATGTTTGTCGAGGAGCTACAGTCTTCACTCAACGTTGTAAAAGCAAGAATGTACTTAAATCTGAGTCTGAGACTCATTCAATATTTCTACGATTTCTGAAAACAACAATTTGAAGTCAACATGCTCGTTGAAGACGACGACAAGAAGTTTTCTACTTATCAGAATCCATTTTTGTACCGATAAGTACGCCTCGCCAACTTTGAAGATTCTGGATGTATTAAAACCTCAGTTTGGATCATGTCAGGCAAGATAGATTTTGGGGAAATCTAATCACCGGTTCAAAATAAATGAGGTAACTTAATGAATTACGTAGAATAAAACACTATAGAAAAACTATTTTTTGCATAATTTTGACGATATGATAGTATCCTGTGAAATTTTGTCGATTCAATGTCGAAAGACGCGCGCTCTGTTTACCTAAATTTTTATTCTCAGTTTTGCTTTCTTTGCTCGTAAAATTCTATTATATAAAGCAAATAAATAAGGCTAGGCTGTGGTTTATACTCTGATGAAACACTCCTGAAGCTGTAAAACACTCAAAAAGCTATAGAAATCACTCGCCTACAGCTCGTGCTTTCTATAACTTTTTTCGTGTTTTATACAGCTCCAGTCGTGCTTCATCAGAGTATAAACCACAGCCTAGCCTTATTTATTTGTTAATTATCAGCTGACACTTTTAAGTAAATTTTTTTACAGACGAAATTAAGTTTGGCAAAATAACGAGAGATTACATGCTCAAAAGGCTTTTAATCTAAAATAATTCTTGAGAAATTAATCAATTCTCTTTGACATTTATTGTTGATAAACATAAACAACCTCACAGGATGAGTTTGTCCTGGGCTCCTACCCATGCAAGGTCCCATAAATGCTCCCTAAAATCATCCCCTTCTACTCTATTTTTTTGGCGAAATATTTTTTGTGGTATATTTTGTGGGCTGTCTCCATTTCTTTGAAATTTTCTATGCCCAGTGCACTACTTTCCTTGCTGATTTTTGGTTGGTAGAAGATGAATGTTTCCCTTTCACTGGTTTCAGCCATTCTACTGAAGGTTGTTTTTCGATGACTTCCTTTATGCTGCCCACATAAAATTTGCCATTATTGTAGGCCACCTTTCTTATGAAAATTTTACCCTCTTTCAATTTGTAAACGTAATGAAAGTTTTTGACAATACTATTTAGCTCAGATATCACGTTCATTACTTCCAACTGATAATATCTAAAGCCTTGATAAAATTACTACTGAAATACAAAAAAAAGAAAAAAAGAAAAAAAAAACAAAGGGTGAGGTCCCAAACATCACTGTGAACTCATAAGACTGGGTTGAGGATGGTGTTCGTGGTGCGCAATACAAAAGTTAAGCAGACCAAAACCTGCTCACTGTCGGGTCTCGAATGCCTCGGATTTTTTTCTATTTAGAGGAATGAATTCATTAAAATCTGGTAGAGATATGGCTTTTATAGCCCATAAACTTGGTGAAATCACAGACGAGGAACTTTTACTTCTTTTGAATGAAAATTACTTGAGAAATCCAGAATTTTGCTATGACGTTTATGATCGATTTGACCTGGAAAAGATGGAATAAGCTGAATGCAGAGCCGAATTTAGAGTAGATAAGCATGATATTCCACTCCTAGCGGAAGCTCCTCAACTTCCAGACAGTTTCAGATGCCAGCAAAGAACAGTTGCAGATGGTATTGAGAGACTTTGCATGCATTTAAAGTGCATGAGTTTTCCATGTCGCTATAATGACATGATCTACTGACTTGGAAGACCTGTACCTGTGGTTAGCATGGTTGTCAATGAAGTTACTGATTTTATCTACCAAACTCATGGCCATAAGCTTATTCAATGGAACAACCTATTAAATCCTACTTCACTTGAAATCTATGCCGATGCCATATCAAGAAAGGGAGCTGCTTTGGAGAATTGCTTGATTTTATAGATGGTACGGTTCGTCTGATCTGCAGGCCAAATGAACACCAGCGTATCGTATACAATGGACACAAAAGAATGCATGGAATAAAATTCCAGTCTGTTACAGCACCGAATGGGTTGATAGCAAGCTTGTATGGGCCATTGTACTGTTTATCTATGCTTTTCATAAATGTAATCCCACCTCCTCCAAAATCAAAAACCAAAAACAAACAAACAAACAAACAAAATAATAATCAAACTCATACACAATACTAAATATCATTTCGTTTTTAGAGAGTAAAAAGCATGATGCTGGCATGTTGAGAGATTCTGGACTCCTAGCTCAGTTGGAAAGCTATGCATTCTCCCCAAATGGTTGACCTCTCTGCCTGTATGGGGATCCTGCTTATCCCTTAAGAGTCCATCTTTAGGCACCATTGCATGCAAGGCTAACCCCTCAGATGCAAGCTTTCAATTTGTCCATGAGCAGAGTCAGAGTCTCTGTCGAGTGGGTCTTTGGTGATGTTTTCAAGTCATTCAAATTTATGGATTTTAAAAGTAACTTAAAAATAGGCCTGAGTACAATAGGCAAAATCTCTAAGAAATGCAATCATCAGCCATTCCTTCGTTAAATGGCTTTTTAATGACTTAGAAGAATAGTTTGACTTGAGAACCAAAAAAAGATTTCCAGCTGAACGAGTTGCTCGTCCATTTGATTGTTGTGAGTGGACGGACAATTCAAAAGTATGTCAGCACGACCTCATAACAGTCCACCATTTTAGGCCCGACATTGTGATTTTGGAGCTGGGTACAAACGATCTCACAGAATGTCAACCTGAAGTTAGAGGTTCTCAGTTAGAAGAGCTTGTGAGAGAGTTGTTAAATATGTTTTCGGTTCGTGTAGTTGACGTCTGTCAGGTGATACCAAGAGCCTGTGAGGACTTCAACAAAAAACCAAAATGCTTTCGTTTGGTCTCATCATGGCTTAATGGAGCCCTTAAATAAGGTTTTGCTAAATGACGGTGTCCACCTCAATACAAGTGGGCAATACAAGCTATAACGAAGTTATAGAGGTGCCATGTTGAAAGCCCTCAACATGATAAATGAAATGGATCGTCAATGAAATTTTGTAAATTGATGAAAATTATTTGGATGAATTTTAATCCAATATTATTCAAAATAATTATTCAAAATAATTTATTTATTTATATGATTATACAAAAGTATTGATTGTAAATGTGAAAAGACTAATAGATTATTGACCATTTATTGCATATTGTATTAACATTTATTTATTCAAATTTTAACCTACTGACCAGTTATAAGTATTACCAACCAATGTGTTGTTGGTTATGTATTTATTTACTGTTCCAACCAATGTGTTGTTGGATTTTAACCAACCAGTGTGCTGTTGGTTATATATATATATTTTTATTTATTTTTATTTATTTACTATTCCAACCAATGTGTTGTTGGATTTTAACCAAACAATGTGCTGTTGGTTATTTATTTATTTACTATTCCAACCAATGTGCTGTTGGATTTTAACCAACCAATGTGCTGTTGGTTATTTGTTTTTATTCCAACCAATGTGTTGTTGGATTTTATTTATTGAAACGGCGACTGTGTAATGTTTCCAGTCTGTCAATATTAAAAAGTACAAACATATATGCATTGTTTTTAATATAGTAGAAAGGTTGCAAAAATGATATCTACTGTTGTTGTCAGTTTTTGTTGTATATTGCAGAAAAACGGAAACCAGAAGAAGTAGTAGAAAACGTAAAGCTCCAGCGCATCTTCAAGAGACAGAGAAACAACAGAAGAGGACAGAAGTGGTTACATTGGAAGCAAAACAGATGGAAGATCTTGTGAAAAAAGTGACAGAGTCAGTGTTGGGGTCACTGCAATCAGGTGGCAATCAGGTTTCAAATAATCATGATAGTGTACATGTGGTTGAGGAGTCAAACCCAAGGGCAGTAGATGCTGTACAGGGGTCGGTCTCTGCTGTCCTTGAAAGCATCTCTGCAGTCCCATTAGTGATGGGTAACACAAACGACAAACCTGGGTCAGTCTTTGTGTCCTCTAGTATACCACTGGGAACAAGGGTACCAGCAAAAATTAAAGCTAAAATATTAGCAAACGAGTACGTTGATTTTGGTTCACTTTTAACCAATTCAGTTAAAGATAACAAAGGTTATCACCTGTGCTTCAATGAGGCCAGTAAGGACAGTACTTCAGGTTTGTCAACCATTACTTTAGAGCCAAAAGTTAAGAATAGGTTCATACAAAACATAGCTGTTTGGACTTCAGCTTTTCAAGTCTATGTAGCTATATATACTGAAAAGTTTTCGTCTGAGGCTCCAGGGTTAATGAAATATGGTGACACAATAAGGGATCTTGCACCACATGGTTTTAATTGGAGATTTTATGATGAAAGTTTTAGATATTTAAGACAAGGAGATCCCCAAACTTTCCCATGGGGCTCCACTCATTCAGAGTTGTGGATTCGTTCACAACCATCTTAATTTACATCATAAAATCAACAGCAGCCAAAACTTGAATAACAGCAAACATAACAGCTTTGGAGCAATTTTTGGAAAACACTGGTGCTATGGTGAATGGCCCAGGGAGTATGGTTGCCGAAATGTGTCAATATTCGATGTTACGTTTTTGTATTCGATAAACTTAAATATATTCGATAATTGTCAATATTTTCAATAAAAATGTAGCAAAATTCGATTAATTTAGCTTATAAGTTCATTCGATGATAAAATTTGATTTTTTCCCGATCGAACACAAAATTCATTCGATAATCCAAGCAACATTCATTTGATAATCCAAGCAAAATTCATTCGATAATCCAAGCAAAATTCATTCGATAATCCAAGCAAAATTCATTTGATAATTATCCAAGCAAAATTCATTCGATAATCCAAGCAAAATTCATTCGATAATTGCACGTGATCTTCGGTCGGTATTTCATGTAAGACCACATGAAGTGGCACTATTATCTCCATTATTTTACTACAGTATCCATTACTTCACATCAGTATCCATGGCTATCCATTACTATCCATAACTGTCCATGAGTATCCAGGGCTGTCCACGAGTATCCATGGCTGTCCATTGCTATCCATGGCTGTCCATAGCTATCAATGAGTATCCATGGCTGTCCATTGCTATCCATTACTATCCATGGCTGTCCATGAGTATCCATGGCTGTCCATGAGTATCCATAGCTATCCATGAGTATCCATGAGTATCCCTCGCTATACATGGGTATCCATGGCTGTCCATGAGTATCCATTGCTACCCCTCAGTGTCCATGAGAGTAGCAATCCTTAACGGGTTTTAAGCGA
Source organism: Telmatactis stephensoni (assembly GCA_029948255.1). Lineage (NCBI taxonomy): Eukaryota > Metazoa > Cnidaria > Anthozoa > Actiniaria > Isophelliidae > Telmatactis > Telmatactis stephensoni. Next base: position 252,487 of record JALIZF010001521.1, read on the forward strand.
AAAATCAAAAACATGAATTTTGTGTCAACAACACACAACCCCCTAGTTATGAAAATATAGCCCCATAGTTTTTAATTCTATATATAAGTTGTATATATGTACAGTATAACATTTTTATTCCATGTTTCTACGGCCTTTAGGGAGACCAATGGAAGTTTTTAACTGATAGAGTTACCATATTTAAATGAAGATATTATTATTATAAAAGCATACATAGTATAATTATCTTAGGATGGGGATGATCGTTATGTCTTTTAGTGCATGGTCAAAATCAGGGGTATGGAACATATCTCTTAGGGTGAGTTTAAGGTTAAAGTCTATGCTGGTATCTTTTAGGGTATCTTTTTAAGATAATAGATCTGAGAATTATATGTCAATGCTTTCCTTAACTTTTCAAGTAGAAGGTGTTTGAAGTTGACGTCTTTGGAACTGCATGTGGAACTAGTAAAATGCTTAAAATTATAAAATTGTTCAGTTTTAGCTGGTATCTTTTAGGGGTAAAATATATCTTATGTTGCCATGCCCACCAAAACTCTGGAATCTTTTAGGGGTATTTTTTGAAAATTTCCTACGATCATTCCCACCCTAAATATATGGAAGTCCCCCCAGGGAGTATCCATTGGAATCCACACGGATCCACACTTCTTTGAAACTCATGGATAGCAATGGATACTCATCGACAGCCATGGATATCCATGGATAGTCATGGATAGTTGTGGATAAACATGGATACTCATGGATAGCCGTGGATACTCATGGATAGCCTTTGAAACTTATGGATAGCCATCGATACTTATGGATAGCCATGGATAGCCATGGATACTCATGGATAGCCATGGATACTCATGGACAGCCATGGATACCCATGTTTAGCGAGGGATACTCATGGATACTCATGGATAGCTATGGACAGCCATGGATACTCTAGGACAGCCCTGGATACTCATGGACAGTTATGGATAGTAATGGATAGCCATGGATACTGATGTGAAGTAATGGATACTGTAGTAAAATAATGGAGATAATAGTGCCACTTCATATAGTCTTACATGAAGTTACGACCGAAGATCACGTGCAATTATCGAATGAATTTTGCTTGGACTATCGAATGAATTTTGCTTGGATAATTATCGAATGAATTTTGCTTGGATTATCGAATGAATTTTGCTTGGATTATCGAATGAATTTTGCTTGGATTATCGAATGAATTTTGCTTGGATTATCGAATGAATTTTGCTTGGATTATCGAATGAATTTTGCTTGGATTATCGAATGAATTTTGCTTGGATTATCGAATGAATGTTGCTTGGATTATCGAATGAATTTTGCTTGGATTATCGAATGAATTTTGTGTCCGATTGCGAAAAAATCAAATTTTATCATCGAATGAACTTATAAGCTAAATTAATCGAATTTTGCTACATTTTTATTGAAAATGTTGAGAATTATCGAATATATTTAAGTTTATCGAATACAAAAATGTAACATCGAATATTGACACATTTCGCCAACCATAAGGGAGTGGCAAAATAGAAACATAGCTATTTTAGAATTCTATCCTATTGTGTTAAGTCTATTATTGTGGGGTAGTGAAATGCAAAATCAATGTATTGTTTTCTATACAGATAATGAGGCATTAGGTCATGTGATCAATACATGTACCAGTAAGGATAAGACACTTATGATGTTTGTTCGTAAGTTGGTATTGGTATGGCTGGAAAACAATATTTTGTTTAAAGCTCAACATATTCCTGGTGTTAAAAATTGTTTGGCAGATGCATTGTCTCGTTTACAGATTCAAAGATCCCATCAGTTAGCACCATTTGGTTTTGACAAGTACCCCACAATAATACGACCAGAATTACTACCAATGAGTTGGCACCTGTAGTACATAAATTTCTATCTTCAAGCTTGCAAAGATCTTCATTACCAACATATCAAAGACCATGGTCTTTCTTTAGACAGTTTCATTTAAGTGTTTTTGATAACGTAGTATGCACGATTCTAGTTGACTCAACAACTTTGGCTTTGTTCATACCATATTTATTTGAAATGTCATAGAAATGATATCAGCAGGTACAAGGGTCATAGTTTTTGAATTAATGCTGCAACTTATGTAGCACAGCAAGGTCTATCTAATTCTAGCATAAGGATAAGGTTGTTGGGTCGCTGGAAGTCAGAGGCATTTAAGAAATATATTAGAATAAATTCTGCACCTTCTATTTATTTAAATAGACTATTTTGAAGATGTTAGAGTTTGCTAGCAGGGCAGTAACCTCTACTCTTCGAACACTGATATGCCACAGCTAGCAGGGGCAGCGGTGGTTCTTGTTCTTTAATTTCATGTGTCTTGATTATTGATATTCATTTAATGTGTATTATATAACTGCAAGAAAGTTCAATGTGTTCTTGGGTGGGGCTGCCCCTTGTACCAAGGGGCTTTGGCGGTTTTTGCCCTCACCTTCGACGGGCAACACAAAAAATTTGTCTTGTAATATATTAGTATGAATTTGCATACTTATTGATTTCTTAAATAAATCGGCTATGCTTTTGCATAGCCATATTTTAGCCATACACTGGTATGATGTGTTGTTCCTTGCAAACGCAGCTGCACCCACATTGTGCTTTCTTGCTTTGTCATTTGACATACTGATCAACTTTTAACGCATAAATGGAAATAAAGAGTTGTTTATATGTGTATGTTGTCCGTCCACATCACACAGAACTTTAGATCTGCTTCTTGAATTTCCCAAAGTTTCTTTTACGATTTTCATTGGCCTCACTGAAAAGAATCGCAATGGCTGTTGTATCCAAATAATTTGTTCTCAACTTATGAATGTGAAGAAGATCAAGATTATTGAACCGTTCCTGGGTCGTCATTGTTCTCAGCCATGTCTCTAATCGTTGAGCTGCTGAAAATGACCTTTCTCCAGATGCACTTGTTGATGGATTTACAAGGACTAAGGCTGATCAAAGCCCGTTCCGATGTTTCTAAATCTTTGACATTAGAAAATAAATAAATAAAATGAAAGAATAATCATGGATAAAACTGTCCCCCAGCCCCTCCCTCTCCGCGGCCCCTGTTGCTTTCTTTTTGGGTACCACCCCCTCATCTTGATGGTGCCATTTTCATATTCTTTAAGAATTAGAAATTGCTTCTTCATCATTATTTGTATCCTTCGCCTTTAAACATTTAAAGGCTGTCTGCTTTAATGACGTTGAAGCAACATTCCTTTTCCTTTTATTTATATACAACTCTCCTTTTTCTATTTTGTCCACTATTGTAGAGGGAAAAACACAGGAGGCATGTGAGCTAAGTGTAGACAATTCACCGAAAGTTTTTACTGCTTGACAAACATCGTACATTTACATCGAAGTCCATTTATTCCGTAAATAGATATGCTCACACGCATAGCAAGCACACAGCACGCACAGTAAACACATGCAGTAAAATCCTAAACAGGAAAATATACATATTACGTAGTGATCATTACTTGCGGTCTAAAGTGAGAAATTACCAGTTTGAAGCATAAAAAATACTCACCAATCGATGAGACACTTAGCTCTTGGCAAATACTTACTCACACTTAACAATTACACAACAAGTAGATGTTGCCACTCGACATCTGAAAATACGCCATACACATTGAAATATCAACCCCCGACTGTTTTGCAGAATGGTGGTGGCCACCCTTCTTTTCCATATTTTGGCAGATCATTGCCCATTACATTTGGGAAGCATACAATGCTTTACCCATCTTTGGGCCAGATAGAGGTTTTGTATCCTTTTTCTTTTTTCCTGTTAGCAAGAACGTAACAAGTGTTAGTATAGCTTCGAAAAATAAGGGTGGATCCACAATTACTTTCAGGATTGGTGCAGCATTGTATTGATTGGAAAACGTCCAGGGATTATATAGAGATGTGCAATTGACTCATGATGAAAATGCCCTTATGTACCTTGACTTGATTCCGTTGGACTGTGCCCGTCATAACTCAGCTCTTTAGGCTGCAAGGAAGGGTGATGAGCTACCCAATTTTTTTTTATATATCATTTATTGATTTTTTTTAAGAAAACTATCTAAAAGAAAAAGTCTGAAGATGTCTCAGCAAGGTTTACACCCCCAAATAGTTTTAGTGGTGCTAGTGTGTGTAACGGCTCTCCACCCTCATTCCTTTTCAACTAGAGGGCTAAAGTGGTTCATATTTTGTATTACTGAAAATTAGTTGGGAAAAGAAAGGAATTTTCGTATTAAATTTGTCGGCCCATAGCTCACATTTAGCCTGCGTTGTTGTGGTCTGCCGTTTTTGGGCAAGTTAAGACATTAAATGTCTGTCCCGCTTATAGCGGTCCGGCTATTTTTTTCAAAAAAATCGATTCTCTTTATTCTTTGTTGGTAAAAAGGGTTTGGTATCAATGTCTTAAAAAGCGATTTCTTTTTGGCATCCAGCCGTTGTTTCCTTTGACACAGCTTCGAGGCCGTTTTTTTCGATTGGGGCCAATTTCGGTCTGATTACCATGGGTAAAATTGCAGGTTTTTCGATACGCCTCATTCGTAGAATAATAAAGGTACAAACCTTTCCTTTCACCCACGTTTAAAACTATATTTCATGGGCTCAAATGTTTAATATTAATTATTTTAACAAAATTTCAAGAAATCTGGCTGGTTTCGAAGAAATACCATTTCGATTTCAACTTGACGGCAAGAAAATCTTATCAAGTTTCACACTACAAATTTCAAAAGTAGAATGTAAATCTTACATAAAATGCATTTTAACGTAAAGTTCGTTTTATATTCTGACAAATTCCAGCGTAAAATCGCTGGGTATCCCTCTCGTTTAGAAGCGAACAAGCAGCCCAAATTGGCCATCTAGGCGTTTTCACAAAAGCATGACGGGTCACGCTACCAACTGCCTAATGCCCAGAAATAAAATATAAACACTCTAAAACACGACGGATGGCTTTGCAACAAGATCAAATGACTATTTCATTTTGATCTTCCTATTTCTTAAAACATTTTGTACTCAAAAAGAGCATTAACTCCGTAAAACCTAGCAGAAAGGTGTATATTGCGCGACACAACACCTGCACCTCGCACGATCAAACATTCTCTCATCGAAAATATCTTCTTCTTTCCTGTCTTTCCTTCTTGAAATCGATTTTTTAATCTTGGGACTCGTTTGTTTTCTTTGTGATAACAGTAAGGTTTAGCCAAGACTTTTCTATTCTTTCTAATTATACTTGGTAACCTGACATTTCGGTTCCTTTGAAGTCTACGAAATTCAAAGTTTAAAAAATCGTAAACAAGGAGAAAGTCTTCTAATCCATAATGTTTTAGTGCAGCAACAATTTTGTAACCCCCAATTACTTAGGAAAGCATTTTGATTTATTTTTTTAAAGAAATCTTTAAGGATGGATTCCTTTATACAGCTTTTTTTCCTTGTAAAGGACGGGAACAATAGTAATATGCTAATTATGTAGATTACTACAGAACAAGTGACAAAATGCATGATGGCAACTTGCTTCCTGTCCTGTTGTGATGGAGATAACTGTGGAGGTTTCAGAGGTGTAGACGGAAGTAAACTTGTTATAATCTATATGAATGTCAAGACGACATTGATGCCCATCTAAGAAGGCATCACCTTTCTAACGAAAACGTGAATGAATACCAGCTGATTCTTACTCGCGCTGGATATTTCAGCATAACAGACACCCAAAGTAAAGAGTTGTTTGTTTGCCCATCACACAGAGGGCGACTGGGAAAATACTGGAACTGCAGCCCAAAAACAACATGCCAGTACCCGCAACATAAAGGAAAATTGCAGTCCGTCAAAAGTGGCCGCGTATTTAATGTTCAGCTTTCAAAGGATACTCTTGATGTCTTTCATACTTTCGTTCCTGTTCGATCCCGTAAGTTACATTATAACTCAATTAATTATTTTCACGTTATAAATTTTCAGTTTATTTGATGTTCTTCAAGACTGCAGGGGGATAATCAATTCACTTATCTTTGTTCACATTCTTTTTGTAAATCCACTTCATTTATGGATAACTGGGAGGGGGAGGGGGGGTCAGTTTATTTATATTTATTCAAATTACCTATTTTTTCTTCGTTTCAGCCACTTGTGAAAGCTGTAGAAAGATTCACAGCAGCAGTAGAGTTAAGGGTGATTGGTGTTTACTGAGACAGCGATCCGATGAAAACAGTACTGTAATATAGATAAAATACTGTATACGCTTGGGAATTCCCATATATTTTTGTGGGAATGATCGTGGAAATCTTAATGTATACCCTTATAAACTAGGTACACAATATGATAGTAGTAGTGGCTCGAGCTTTTTGTCGAATTAGAGGTACCACCCTACCCCCCAAAAACACACACACCAAATTGTTGCCTTGCATTCTATAATCATATCGTTCATCGATATATATATATTTTAATTTCCAACAGTCTGGATATTTTCGTAAAAGTACCCGGTGTCTGTCCGTGAGTAATGGTACGATGATCATTACTGCCCATATTATATAGGAGTACCGCTGGGATATCACTAGTATGATCATGTTTTAAAGAAAAATGTATTGTGTTTTTAGAGATTATACCCATTTTGCGATCCTAGAAATCGGACTGACATCCATAGCATAGTAGATAATCAAGTGATTAGGGGCACCCCAGTGTCTGCCGAGAAGACATGCCCCCATTGTCATCAGTTTCCAAAACTAGAAATGCTCGTCGAAGCAGTGCTCTTACTGTACGAGTCACGTCTAAGCTGCAGCCATTAATAGGACAGTATACCATGAAAACTTTAGTCTAAGGGTGTTTACCATTTAGGGGAACCAACCGGCCGGCCAGAACGGCCTGATTTCTTAGGACTGATTCCAGGAATTGATATGTACCACTAGACTTAAGAACTGACCGTTCTGCCCGGTTGGTTCCACTAAATGGAAAACACCCTTAGAGAGCAATTAGCATATTCTAAAGTACCGCGTTTAAATGCTCCAATATCAAGCCTTAAAAAAAAAAAACTCAAAACGAAATACAAAGTCCCTTATGTACAAAATTGTTGCTGCACTAAAACATTATGGATTAGAAGACTTTCTCCTTGTTTACGATTTTTTAAACTTTGAATTTCGTAGACTTCAAAGGAACCGAAATGTCAGGTTACCAAGTATAATTAGAAAGAATAGAAAAGTCTTGGCTAAACCTTACTGTTATCACAAAGAAAACAAACGAGTCCCAAGATTAAAAAATCGATTTCAAGAAGGAAAGACAGGAAAGAAGAAGATATTTTCGATGAGAGAATGTTTGATCGTGCGAGGTGCAGGTGTTGTGTCGCGCAATATACACCTTTCTGCTAGGTTTTACGGAGTTAATGCTCTTTTTGAGTACAAAATGTTTTAAGAAATAGGAAGATCAAAATGAAATAGTCATTTGATCTTGTTGCAAAGCCATCCGTCGTGTTTTAGAGTGTTTATATTTTATTTCTGGGCATTAGGCAGTTGGTAGCGTGACCCGTCATGCTTTTGTGAAAACGCCTAGATGGCCAATTTGGGCTGCTTGTTCGCTTCTAAACGAGAGGGATACCCAGCGATTTTACGCTGGAATTTGTCAGAATATAAAACGAACTTTACGTTAAAATGCATTTTATGTAAGATTTACATTCTACTTTTGAAATTTGTAGTGTGAAACTTGATAAGATTTTCTTGCCGTCAAGTTGAAATCGAAATGGTATTTCTTCGAAACCAGCTAGATTTCTTGAAATTTTGTTAAAATAATTAATATTAAACATTTGAGCCCATGAAATATAGTTTTAAACGTGGGTGAAAGGAAAGGTTTGTACCTTTATTATTCTACGAATGAGGCGTATCGAAAAACCTGCAATTTTACCCATGGTAATCAGACCGAAATTGGCCCCAATCGAAAAAAACGGCCTCGAAGCTGTGTCAAAGGAAACAACGGCTGGATGCCAAAAAGAAATCGCTTTTTAAGACATTGATACCAAACCCTTTTTACCAACAAAGAATAAAGAGAATCGATTTTTTTGAAAAAAATAGCCGGACCGCTATAAGCGGGACAGACATTTAAATACCTTAAGATTGATGACATATGGCAGCCGTCTAACGCCAAACTTTACTGAGTCACATGTCCTCAGCTGTTTGTACACTTTGGTAAATATACTTGCAATTTCTGTTATGAAGGTATTTGTTCTATATAATCAAAGTCTATCTTTGACATTTGTTAACTTTTCTATAATAGACAATCAACCATAAATTTACCTTTGTTGTTCTTCATTTCAAGAATTTCATCGATCGTCAAAGAAAGCTGACGGCTGAACTCAGATAGATCAGTATTAGAAAACACTGGATTTTCCTCATTTTCTGGCTCAAAACACGGAGACTGGGGAACAATTAGACTTTCTTCCCATGCCGTGCCTGCAACTTCCTCTTGGTGTTGACAAACAGGAGTTTCATGTGATTTCGAGCCTGCTGCAACTACAGGGATAGCGTCATCAGTAACTAGTGGAATAAACCACACTGATTGCAAATATTACCTACATAGATTGTTCTCTTGATAATTAGCATACTCAATATCTAATATTGGTGTAATTCTAAATATGTACATCACGATTTTTACTTACTCATAGATACAAAGCATTTATATTTTCCTATATTTAGTATCAACACAAAAAAGGATAACTGATAAAAAAATTTATTCAGTGAAGTCCCAAGAGTCTGTCACCAGTCACGATGCAAAAATAAGGAGACGCAGTAGTTGGTGTACTTCGAAGTCTTCTAAGTATAGAGCAGTGGAGTTTGGATAAAAATCTTTCGGCCATTGGCCAAATGTCCATAATTTTATGGCTTTCCTGAAATCTCTTTGAGTCATCGTACTTCTTAAAAATTGACTCTGAAAGAACATCAAATTCTTTAAACATGTAAATTCTCTGATTTTTTATCATGAACTTGAACTGACAACTGCCAGTTCAACAGTTTTGCTCGAATGTCTCTTTTCAGTTAAGACGGCGCCATTTTGTTTTCTGGGTCAACTGAGATATGACCCAGAATGCCTTGCGTGTCCAGATGAAACAAAATTTGCCACATCCAGCCCGACGTGTAAAATTACCAAATGAACATTATATATTCGTGTCTAAATATATCATGCCATTTCTTGTTGTAGGATGAATTTACACTCAAACGGTGTAGCCCAATATGTGTTTTGCTTCTCGACCTTCCATTGTGACGGTTAGGACCCCTCGGTTGTAAAGATCGTACACAGCTGGAGCATGTACTCACAACATTCTGGCCAAGGTCCAAGTAGGCCCTTTGCAGCTAGAGGTCACATGCTTTGATACCACCTAGCAACGTGAAACTGGAGAGCAAGCTTTTCACTTGAACAAAAGCGAGAAGGTCAAGCACGTCTCGTTTTGAAAAGAAAGTGTTTAAACAAAAGATCACCTAATTTCTTTCCACTTCTAAAGTTATTGCAAGGTTTATTTCTGAACTTTAGTCTAGGCTTGGTTTTGACAAAGTAGAACAGTTTTCGCTTCCAGTTTGCCATTCTAAACTGGTGCCGGCGGTTGACAACATGGCGGCTTTGCAAGGTATGTACTCTAAAAATCTTCTTTTAAAATGATTTCCATCTCTTAAACTTACTTAGAAACACCTTTTAAAGCCTTAGCCCTATTTTGAAATTTGAGTGCAATCTAGGCCAGTTTAGATGCGAGAAAACATCGATTTTTTGACCTCACCATTGTTCAAGTGGAAAGCTTGCTCTCCAGTTTCACGTTGCTAGGTGGTATCAAAGCACGTGACCTCTAGCTGCAAAGGGCCTATTGTATGGTTAATTGGGTAAGGGAGAAACAATTTATTAGCACAAAACTATTCAGAGATGGCGGTGACACAATAGCTTCGCTAAAAAGTACTCACAAAGCTTTAGTTTTTGCTTACTGTGATGAAATGATAGATGATGAAGAATTTCTCATTTTAAATGAGTGAAACGCTTCTTCAAATCTTGAATTCTCGTATTCTTCGTACAAAAAGTTTATCCTTCAAATTGCAAAGTTTTTACAATCCCAACTGCTTCTGTTGAGATAAAAAGGACAAGTGCTTGCCTATTTATTTCTGTCATGATGAGCTACATTGAAAAAAAATGTTCATTAACATTTAAGCTTCATAATAATTATGCAAACTCAAGCCAAAACTTGGAAGAAATATTAAACTCATCTAAATACACTGCTATGGGGAATCTTAGTGATTTTGCTGGTTTAGGGGATATTGCATATATAATTTTGAAAATTTATTGTTCCTGAGTTAATTTACCGACATGCCACTGATAATTTGTTTTATTCCAGGCTGAGTTCGTTTTCAAATAATGTCGGATAAAATATTAACATAAAGACATGACTAGAGATTTATTCATTTTTTTCTCGCAAAACTTGTACTCCAGTGAATGTGCAACCAAACTCAGCTTGGGATAAACACTTTGCTCATATAAAAAATAATTAACGATCCAGTGGATAAATGGTGTTTTCCAATAAATTTATTCACTGGATAAAAATTATTGAATAAATAGCACTATCCAGCCTTTGTGCAACTGGGGCTAGAGAAATAACACAACTGCAATTGACTCAAGGTGTTTATTTAAAAAAAAACAGTAACAAAAACAGCAACAGTAACAGTAAAAATACAAATAGTGCCTTTAACAGTGATAATATTACTTTAGCACAAATAATATTACACTCTTTGCTATTGTGTTTGTCTACAATTTAGCTACTGCACGTTAGTTAGCATGCTTTATCTTACAACCACTCTAAAGAGTCACATTATCATAGTCAAAAACTTATAGATCTAGTCCATTGGCAGAAACTGGGAAATAGTTTGATTTGATTTGTTGACAATCATTTTCAAAGCTCCACGTTGCAACATGAATTTTTTGAGATCTTCAATCTGAAAATCACTCAGAGATGTATGGTTATCTTTAATTGTGAGTAGGCTTTTGAATAGCATCATAACATGTACAAGTTTTGTGTTTGTCACACTAGAGAGAGTTGTTACCTTGCAGTTTTTACAAGTGATCATTTCAGAATCTTCTTCTGTATTATCTGTTTTCATATTACAGACAATACAAGAGTCTGTTCTTTTCAGTTGTACCCCTATGCAGGTTCCATTGACAATATTATCCTTGAATTCGGGTAACGTCAAATCAACTTTGATATCATCAGTAGGGTTGATTTTAGTTGACTGGTTGGTGATTAAGAACTTTACATCGTCAAAGCAGCCGACTTTCAAGTCATCAAAATGATATGTTTTTCCAATATGAACTTCATCGATCACTTCTTCCCAAAGGACTAGTTTTACACTACTGGTTTCATCAGCGATAATGGCTTCACACTTGTATTTTTCCTTTGCTTACAACCTGTTGCTTGTTTTATCTTTCTTAATGACTTTAGCCTGAAGTCAATAGTCTCAAAAATGTATTTGGCTATTGCATCCTTAATGGTGCAAAGTCTTTTGCTAAATGATTCATTAAATTGGAAAGGAAGACTTGAGTGGGTGATCTTTGAGTCTTTCGTAAGTGTCTATTCTTCACTGCCAGCAGAGTGAAACCTCTTTGTACCTATTTTTACAGAAGTGATTTTTATTGAAGACTTGTTAATATGGGCTTGTGGGAAGTTGACACTCTTTTGTGGCTAGTAGCATACTGCTCTTTTGGCTTTTTCTTGTGCAGTCTGAATTTTGAAATCAAAATAACTTACTGTTGAGTTTGTGGCACTTTTCACATCACTCGAAAGGTGTGCATAACCCTCAATATTTTTGTTGCATCTGAAAAATAAGTTCAGTGCATGATATCAGATACCAAAGGCATAAGCTTAAGGTGGCTGGACCCTATTTCGCCAGTGCACGGGTAGTCGAATTGAAGCGGCTATTAATTGCGTTACAGAATTAAGTTGACCAAACTTTTTACACACACCTACTACAAATGGACCAAATTTTATAATGATGCTAGTTTGGTTGAAATCGGAGCTTTTTTAACATCGAAATTGCTATACACTTGATTTGAAATTTTGGCAATTTTCTCAAAATCCTGACCTCGACGAGCAAAACGATTTATGGGACTTTGTAAATCAAATGTTTGTCTATAATGTGAGAGCGTTTCAAGAAATTCTATTAAACCGATTTTGAGTAAAAACGGAGCAATTATTTTACTTTGAAGAAATTTAAAACCGCGGGTGCTCTACTAAAGTAATTTTATAACCATAATTTCCCAAAGAAAACTAGCAATATTTTTGGTTCCAAATAATACCAAGGCATGGTTCTTTATTTTGTGAATATGTCATCGTTTTTGCAGTTTTTGATTGCCGTTGAGACGACTGTACGTAAAGCACTAAATTGCCGCGTTTAACTCGGAATTTCGACATCCACGTTAATAATACTGGTTCTTGAAAACTAGTAGATGATTTTTTTTTATCTCTCGATATTGAATATTCAATCCTTTACCAGTAAGGTGTGTAAATTACAAAGGCATTGAAGTTTTTTAAGACCATTAAATAATTTTTTAAACATTGCCATATGTGCATCTCTATTCTCCGAGTTGTTGCCGGTGTTTGATTATGCATGCCTGCATGCGTGTCGCTTTGGCGCCTCGTGCAAAAAATGCAAATATACATGGAAAGTCACGCCAGTGATATCCAGAGTAACGCTGTACGTAGCAGTTCCTTACTACAGTTTCTAGAACTATGGTATTTCCTTGTACAAAAAGAAAACAGAGAAGTGAAATATTGCTGGAAAACACATTAAAGACTAAAAAGGCGAAGAAAAGTAGTTCACCAGTCCAGGTAACTTGGAAGACTTCCATGTATTTGCATTTTTTGCACGAGGTGCCAAAGCGACACGCATGCAGGCATGCATAATCAAACACCGGCAACAACTCGGAGAATAGAGATGCACATATGGCAATGTTTAAAAAATTATTTAATGGTCTTAAAAAACTTCAATGCCTTTGTAATTTACACACCTTACTGGTAAAGGATTGAATATTCAATATCGAGAAATAAAAAAAAATTCATCTACTAGTTTTCAAGAACCAGTATTATTAACGTGGATGTCGAAATTCCAAGATAAACGCAGGAATTTAGTGCTTTACGTACAGTCGTCTCAACGGCGATCAAAAATAGCAAATACGATGACATATTCACAAAATAAAGAACCATGCCTTGGTATTATTTGGAACCAAAAATATTGCTAGTTTTCTTTGGACCCGCGGTTTTAAATTTCTTCAAAGTAAAATAATTGCTCCATTTTTACTCAAAATCGGCTTAATAGAATTTCTTGAAACGCTCTCACATTATAGACAAACATTTGATTTACAAAGTCTCATAAATCGTTTTGCTCGTCGAGGTCAGGATTTTGAGAAAATTGGCAAAATTTCAAATCCAGTGTATAACAATTTCGATGTTAAAAAAGCTCCGATTTCAACCAAACTAGCATCATTATAAAATTTGGTCCATTTGTAGTAGGTGTGCGTAAAAAGTTTGGTCAACTTAATTCTGTAACGCAATTAATAGTCGCTTCAATTCAACTACCGGCGCACTGGCGAAATAGGGTCCAGCCACCTTAAGTGAACATAAAAAAATAAATGTTCATTGAGAGTAAATACTAAAATAGAAAATTACTACAGTAGAAGCTAGTAGAGCTGTGAGACTCAGAGGTCTGGAAGTTTGATACCAAATACACAGAGAGGTATGGTCTGGAGTTGACGTTCAGTCAGTTTATGTCTAACTGTTGTATTATAAGAAAAAAATCATTGTTTGAAATAGCTATAAGAATGTCTGAGCTCTTTCAAGACCAGTTGTGAATGGGGTATTCTAATAGGTCCATTTTGAGCAATGATTTATTTTGCCATTGTGGTGTCGAATCTTGTCAGTGTGAAAATTATATAGTAATATTATGCTTGTTCTTCAATGCTTGGATAACTGTATTTAGATTTGGACTTTGGTTTTTGTTTTGGAACAGTGTTTGTGTTTGTAGAGAGTGCTTTATTGAAAAATTGAGCAAAGTTTAAGGTGGCTCCGATTGAGAAGATCATTGTGACATTGTTGGCTAGCATTGGGTCACCGGTGTCTTTCTGGAGATTTTCGTAACTGCCATAATTATCGAAAAATGTACAACACAATTCACGTTGATGAAGATATTTATATAAAAAGAGTATTAATAATGGATAATGAAAAGACGATATTTCTTGGAGTGAATTATATTTCAATCATTAAAATTGACTAAAACCGACTAAGTAAGCCTCCAGTTAATTCTCAATTCCTGCCAAATTTATAACTTCGTGTCGACTTTGGCAAACCTGAATTTTACATACACACCTTACACACTTGATGATATTATGGTTACGGCTTGGTAACCATGCCTGTAACCACAAAAATGAAAGACTGGTCAGGCAAAAAACAATAGTTATTCACCTATTTCAACATAGTGCATGTATACACAGTGTTGTCACATGGTCACTACTTGTCTACATAATGGAAACCTTCAAAAACAAAGTCTTCCTCTATTCTCACGCTGGGGCAGCGCGCGTAATTTATGTACCACAAAAATGTGCCCGAAAATCTTGGCTATGACCGCTAGGTATGCTGGGTAAAGGGCGTTCATGCGTTGCTTAATACAGAGCGGCCCTTTTTCAACTACGTTAACATCTCCCTTTACTAATATGGTTCCAAGTTGGGCTTTGCCATCAAGAGAATTTTCCACCATCTTTCATTTGAGACCTTGTTCAGCAGAAATTATGAAGAAAAAGTTGAGTTTTGGGAATGCAAAATAACAATGTAGTCGAAGATGTTGAGAGAGAAAAAGCCGCAAAGGTATGATTTTTAAAAAAATTAGTCTTAAGGAAAGAATACCAAAAATCGAAAACGAACAAGTTTTGGTTGGATGTTTGAAGCTTTGAAATACATTTTGGTTTTTATTTTTTACTTTTATGTCTTTAATTCTACCAAGGGTTTCTTCAGTCATCGCAAGCTAGGCTCAAGGCAGATTTCTGATAGGGTTACTGGCAAAAACAAAGAAAGAGGCATGTGATGTGTTGGTTGAAAAGTCAATAGAAAAGTCAAAAGAAATTAAGAAGGTTTCAACCAAACTTACAAGAAAAAAAGAAAAAGTATGTCAATTCAGTGGATATTTAAAATGCATAAGCTTTATATCTTAGCTATCGTAATTATTTTATCCATGCATGGTTATGTACAAAAGAAATAAGCTTATCAAAACACTGGGAAACAGTTGATAATTCTTACCTTATTAGCTTGCTTGATCAGATATAAATTATTACAATCTTACTTATTTTTACTATCAGTAAATAGCACTTTTTCTTGTTGTTTAATCAGTATTATTTGCTAATTAAATTAATAGAGTGTAGTCAAAAAAACCGTGAAATAAAAATTGAATGTTAGTGTGTAATAGTTTGATAGACACAAAAGAAAACAATGGAACTAAGGTCTGTTTGTGTCTATTAATCTACTAACTATTTCACAGGATTTTTGCAATCTCTCTAAACAGTTGTAGTAGTGTATCAGTCATTAGTTCTTGTCTTTTCTAACATTCATGTGATAGATGCAAATACTGTGTTTGTAAAAAATTCTTATGCCAAGTGTTTGTTGTCTAGCATGTGTATGTTTTACTTACCTTTTGATATCTTAAAATTTTCTTTTAAGGCATGACTCATATGTTCATACATATATTAGTGTTTCTGATAGTTTGTTGACGTTACAGTGGTTTTCATTAACCCACAAAACAAAGTGTATTAGTTATAAGGTGTAGTAGTCGAATAACAACAAAAAAGAAACACAATGGAATTAGGGTGTATTATAGGGTGTAATACACTAAAGTGTGTTTCACAGGTCAATGAAAACCAATGTTAAAGACTATTAATAAAGCTTACAGTATGTGAATGAATTATTTATTTTCTTGCAGCTGAAATGCCTAAAAGAAAACAATGAGTCCATCATAAATCAGCCTAGGTGCCAGCCAAATTCCTCAAGCAGATGTGAAGTGAAAAACTGTGATAAACTTCAGCTGTCAAAGGCACAATTTCATCAGCGGCAGAGGAAAACATTAGATGCATTGGAAAGTATTCACTGTTCAATTGAAACTCCCAAAAAGAGTAGGAAAAATGCAGTTCATGATGGACTCTTCACTACGTTAGTGAATGATGTACCTACAGAAAAGTTGGCTAATTACTTTTCAAATTGTAACATTTGTATGAAGTATGTGTTTCCAAAGGTTATGGAAAAAGCAAAGAGAAAATATGAAATTTCAGAAAAGCACTTCATTCATAGTCTGGAGATATTGTATGATGGAGGTCGTATAAGCAGGAAAAAATACCAGGCAATAAGAGATGCCTTCAAAGTTGAAGTAAATAGTGTGTCTATACTCAAACCAGTAACAAAAACTTGATGAAATTCACTAATTCCATTGACAAGGGACCAGTCTATGGCTTGCAAGAAATTTCTAAGATGACTGGAATGCCAGACGTTCAAGGAGTATATAGACCACTGCTTCTAAGCCTAGCTGAGATGTATTAACAGTTAAATGAATGCAATGACTCCCTCCTAACCTGGTTCAACAATGATGTAGGTAAATTCTACATAGCCATTGGTGCAGATGATGCGCCATTTGGGAAGGATGATGTAGCAACGGCTTATCTGGTCAGTTTCCTTGATTTTTTGGGCCCTGTTGCAAGTTGTGATCACAATTTTCTGATTATGGGAGCTAACTGTAAAAAAGACCACCCACTTATGTTAGCTTACACAGAACACTTTGTTAAAGAAATGGATGCTATTGAGAAAAAGAAGTATCATATTAGAAATGTAGAAATTACATTTCAGTGGAAGCTCATACCAGCTGACCAGAAATGGATTGCAAAGATGGGAGGAGAATTAAATAACGCGTCTTTTTATTTTTCAACATTTGCGAATGTTAACATTGATGATATGGATACAACAGGAGGAAGCATCGGTAGCACATGGAAGTGCTGGAATTATGAAGAAAGGATCAAGAAAGCTGGGCTGGTTGAGAAATATAAGGTAAAAATTGGTAAGTCATGTACAAGTAAAGCATCATTACGCAATAAAGTCACCACCTACATTTCAAAGACTTTGAAAACAAGACAGGAGTTCAAACCCTATCTTGGAAAATGCATTGACTTGGCCAAATCAGATCCACTCCACAACCTAAATAATGCCTGGCAACAATGGCACATTGAGTTGTTTTTGCTTGTTACGTCTCTGATGCCAGAAGGAGTGCTTAAGAACACTGAAACTTCCAAATTCAAGCCCAATTGTACAATATGTAATGTATCCTCACAAAAGTCAAAGCTACACGTCTAGTAAAGAACATTAAGAAGTGGTTTGATGAGAAACGACGGGAAGAATTGTCCTATTGCTTCACAGGAAAATAGTCCAAATTGCTCTCGTGGAGTTTTTGCTACTTGATTGATGTGACGCTGTATTTGGAGGGCTTGAATTATGAACAGGAGAAGAAAATATGTGGTTTAGCTTATTCTGCAATAAACCTCAGAGACATAGGATCTCTTTGCTCCCAAGTCACAATAAGTGAAACTGATCTACAAAAGCTTGAAACTCTGTGTAAACTGTATATCAACTGTTATAGTCTGTTTCTAAACAAAGTAAGGCCAACAACATGGACATTTGCATATATGCAATACCAAAGCATGCTAAGGACATTTATGTTTCCTCTTGTCAAAACCACTAACATAATGTCGATTGTCCTGTAGCTTGTTTACTGGGCAATAAGACACAAAAGTTGGAGTAAATGGCTATGGGCACTAACCCATAGCCTTTTTATTTGAAAAATATAAATTGATTTGATAAAATCATAATTTGTAATTTCAAATTAAGTTAACAATTAACTTGCCCCAGTAAAGGTGAGGGCCAGGAAACAAAACAGCAAAATAAAGGAGGAGAAGGGCAGGTGGTGGGGTAAAGCTGAACTCGAAGTGACTTAAGATAGCAGCTAACTGACCACGAGGACACGCTACTGAATATATAAGAGTACCCAAGGGGGTATCAATACAATACAATTAAGTGTCCCCTATTTCAGGACCCGTATGTTGCTGTTGCATAACACATTTTCAATTAAGCAATAACTTACAAATTATTCCAAGAGAAAACATAAAAATTCTATTTGTAAACAAATATTTTCTTTATGCTTTCCCCATGTCATAAAAACTAGATGTCGATTTCCCTGAAGCTTGTTTACTGGGCAATGAATAACAAACACCATAGGTTGGAGTAAATTGGCTATGGGCACTCCCCCATAGCCTCTTTATTAGAGAAATAACAATTTATATGATTAAAATATATTTCATAAATTCCAATTAAATTGACAATAAACTTGGCCCAGTAAAGGTGAGGGCCATAAAAAGCCAAAGGTGTACATGAAATGAACACCGGCCCCACCCAAAGGAAAATCGACATATCAATCTGCCGCCCTTGCTAATCAGATGCAATTTGTCAAACATGAAAACGAATTAACAGAGTTGTGCATAATAATAGTAAGAGGGATATAATACCTCATATAGGAACGAATGATAAATGGCAATCTGCCACCTTTGTTAATCAGATGCAGTTTAACATTAAAACTAAACAATACCGTTTCGCATGATAATAGTAAGAGGGATATAAGGCCTCATATAGGAAGGAAAACCAAAAAGGCAATCTGCCGCCCTTGCTAATCAGTTGCATTTTGGTTAACACTCATTAGAATTAAACAAATATTAAGCATTATCTAAAGTCACTGCCCTTGCTAGATAACTTGAGATAACACCAAAAAGAGATCTTATGAGAACACTTCCCTTGCAAGTGAACCCAAACTTATGACAAACTCTGAACACGGATATATTTTTGGAAGGCATTTGACCTCCAGCGACCTAGTATTCATATTTGAGTATCGGATAATCCCTTGTCAGCAGCATGAGACGCAGCACCGATCGGAAAACTGTGACCCCTTTACCATGTGGGATCCATTGAGCAAAATTTTAACACAGTAGAAAGAGTAGAGGAAAAGTAAGAACGTGAAACAGGGGAAGAATCAGCCATCATGAATAATGGTCCAGGCGAATTTCCTCTTATCCTAAGATAAGCAAGTAAATATTGCACAGGGCAACAAACATTACTTGGTAAAATATTTAAAGTAAAGGGGCGTTGGTTATATGAATGCTTATAATCATAAAAGGTTAATTTAAAACTGACAATCTCATTTTTTGAATTCACGACCTGAGATAACTGGTAAAATTGAATATTGTGGTTTGATTGGGTTTGAGTTATTTCACCAATTCTGGAAAACGTATGAAAAGCAAATAAACACATTGCCTGAAACAGAGTGATGTTGTAACAAGAACATGACAATCGGGATGATGCCGATACTAGCCTATGCAGAATTGGCAAAGTGATCGGTAAACGACTATCTAGCCGAATATCCATTTTTGAATAACCTTTCATCATTTGAATGACAAGAAAATTCTTGCTAGGGTCTGCGTGCCCATGTAATTTATGAAAATAACCCAGAGCCGAAAGATAAGTTGTCACAGTGGATACTGCATAGTTGCGTTCAAACAAATATGAAATAAACAAAGCTATAGTAGGTGGAGAAAAGGGGAGACTAATAGAAACCCCAGGAAAAACAGTGTGAAAAAATGTAGAAAACAGCCGCCAAGCCCTAGAATATGTAGGAATTGAAGAAGGTTGCAAACTGGATTGGAGGAGCTTCGACATTATGGGTACCAGTTCTGCGGCTGCAGGTGCAAGGGAATATCCGTCTGTGTTTTGTCCATGTGGTCTGGGACCATTTGCATAAATTTCGCAATCTGCAACCGAGATAAAGAATCAGCTAAAACATTATGGATGCCACGGATGTGTTTGGCCTTGAAAAGAATATTGTTTTCCAAACAAATTAAAACTAGTTTTCGGACATAAAACATCATATCTTTGTCCTTACAAGACTGTTTATTAATTGCATGCATTACAGCTTCGTTATCCGTGAAAAACAAAATGCACTGATTCTTCATAAGATGGCCCCAAAGACATAAACTAAGAACAATGGGATAAAATTCAAGAACTGCAATATTATGGTTAAACCAATCAGCAGGCCATGCACCATAACACCATTTTGATCCAAATATTGCCCCAAAACCACATGAACCAGCTGAATCTGTAAAGAGCTGTAAATGTTCCGAATTATACCATTGATTGTCCAAGAAAAATGATTTACCATTGAACTCGGCTAAAAAGGATTGCCAAACTGCTAAGTCTGCCTTGACCTCTTTAGTTAAACGAATTTTGTGATAGGGTGAACAAACTCCAATGGTAAGATCAATTAACCGCCTTAAAAAAGGACGACCAGGTGTAATCACTGAACAAGCAAAATTTAATAGTCCAACAATGGACTGAATCTCTCTAAGAAAAGCTCTCTTGTGTTTAAGCAAATTGGATATAGATTCTAAATTCTCAATTTTGTCATGAGGTAGACGAGCCTCAAAAGCAACAGTGTCCAACTCAATACCAGCAAAGGATAAAACAGTACTAGGACCACAAGTTTTTTCCGGTGCTATGGGAACACCAACAAAGTCACAAAAACTAATAAAAAGTGAAAGCTGATACTGACATAAATAAAAAGATGGGGCTACCATCAAAAAATCGTCCAACAAGTGAATAATAAAATCAATGTGTAAACGCTTTTTAGCAACCCACTCTAAAGCCGTGCTTAGCAACTCAAAAGTTTTACAAGAACTGGAACAGCCCATTGGCATGCACTTATTAAAATAGAAAAGGCCTTTCCAGACCATTCCTAGCAGGTGATAATCTTTTGGAGAGATGGGTATTATCCGGAAAGCACTTTTTACATCGGTTTTAGCCAAATGGCATCCTCGCCCTGCTATTTTAATATTCTTGATAGCATCTTGAATGGTAGCATAAGAAACACAGGAAAATTCTTCAGGAATACCGTCATTAATTGACAATCCTTTAGGAAAGGACAGATGATGAATAAGACGAAATTCACCCGGTGTCTTTTTCGGAACCACACCCAATGGTGAAATGCAAAATTTAGAAAAAGGAGGCGAATGAAATGGACCTGCTAAACGGCCTAGTGCTACCTCTTTGCTTAACTTGACTTCAACAGCAGATGGATTTTGATCAGCAGAAAGTAAGTTCTTATAGCTACGAGGAACTTTAGACCCTTCAAAATGCAATGAAAAACCGTGATTAAAACCAGAAACAAGCTGTTGGACTAAATTTGGATCGTAACCCCTCAAGAAGAATTCAAGACGTTCAATTTTTATTGGTGTTGGTAACAGAAGACTTAGGCTGCTGGGGTTTTGAGACCTTGTTTGAGGGACGAAAAGTACAAGTTTTCGGTTGATGAGATCCATTAAACTTAAAACATGAATGTTTGTGATTACAACCCGAGCAATGTGTTCCCTTAATAAACTTAAAGCAATAGCCTTTAGGGAAGCCTTCAGGTGTACTAGGCCTTGTAGTCGGATTAGTGACTTTCCTCTCAACCTTTTGCTGGGCAGTCATCCATAATTCCCAATGGATGTTTGACCATTTAAAGGTTGAAGGCTGCGTCTGCCGCAAAAAACGAAAGTTTTCGTCGTAAAACCTCCAATTACAACCCCCAGCAGCCAAGTTCTGAATTACCTCTCCATACTTCATGAGGGCAGGGGCCTCAGAAGGGTATTTTTGGGTGTACACACCAACAAAAACGTGAAACGCACTAAGCCAATTATCTAAGGATAAAATCTTTTTGGTCTTAGCTACTGGCTCAAGACACATAGTTTGAGCATTGTCGTTTCCACCAGAAATAGTGATTTGGAATTTACCCTCAGTGATGGGATTGGATAGTAGTATGCCAAAATCAATGAACTCATTGTTCCAAATCTTTCCCCTCACTTTATCCGATACTCTTGCATCAATGGGCAAGCTAGGCGAGGAAAACAGCGTGTCGGGCATTGGTGATGAACGCTCACCTGACAATATGGCTTGCATGGCGGAGACCGACGAGTCCACCAATGCAGATGGAGTAGGCATTGAAGCAGTAGAACTTTCTGCGGTGGTTGTGTTGATTGGTTGTACTAAAGTAATAGTAGATGATACCTTCTCCACCACCTTCTGCACAATGGCATCTACCAGGCCATCTGAGATGTTCTGTGGGACGGCCGTTGGATCTCTAGCCAAAGTCTCCACTTGTTTAGACGGGACTTGAGCTTGTGGAGATGTAGATGTAGATGTGGCTGTTCTAGTCGAGCTTCTCCGCGTCACTGATGATGTGCGTTGTGTTGGAAATATGCACTCTGGCGAACTAGACATATTTTGCAGTACAAACTGCCATTGTTGCAAGTTATGAACATTATAATATATTCTTACGTAATTGATTCGTTTGACATTGTAACCTAGCCTTTAGGCTCGCTCTCTCGAGCAGCATGGTTTTGATCGATTGATGTAACTTGTGTTGTCTGTCTTTGTATCGACTTTACCTCGTATATTAAAGTCGTTGAGTTACAAGAATTGTGGTGTTTGCTTCTGAAGTACAAGGCAAGGAATTCAGCAGCAAAGTTCTGAAGTTCAAAGTGTTTTTCAACACGTTGCTGACGTAATGAACGACGAACTGGAGGCATATCAACTGCAAAATAAAAGAATTGTGGGCAGTTGACTGCACCAAGGAACAATAAATTAAAGCCTATAATGTTATAGGGCACCACTATGAAAACAGAAAATAAACGAGTACAAATGTAAAGCCTAAAAACCCCTCAACAAATTTTATATTAAAATAAAAAGGGGGGGTGTACTGGGAACTGATTAAAACAAGGACTACAATGACGGGAAAAACTTGTCAGACAAAGCATCGACACAAAGCCTCCCATGTATGTCAAGGTAGACCAAGAATAAAGCCAAATAATTGGCAACAAATAACAAGGCTAAAACAAGCGAGAGCTGATAAAATCATCTCTCAACAGGACTGCTAGAAAGCAGAACAAGCCAAGATAAATATAATGATAACAAATTACCATAAACATAGACAACCCAGTAAACCCACCCTAAACTCTAAACAAGAGAAAGCCCATACATAATGGGTCTGCGGTAACTGCGGTATAACAAATACTGACCTGAAGGATTCAAGTGAACCCCATCAGGTAAATAAAAAGGCTTATCAGGATGAGTAAAAGGCCTGTGGTGCCAACAAAAAACATTGGGAAAAGGAGCTAAAACTACTTCGAGGTACTGATGCAAAACACGTGTTTGGTTGAAAAACGATAATCCGGCAGCGTATGACATGACAAACGCCGACAACGCGGACTGAAAAACGCTCTAGAAGCAAAACTACTAACTCTTCAATAGCTGAGCCCACAATTTCAGGTTTAAAATGAGAGAGGTCATTAGTGCCGATTTCCAAAATAATAATATCAGGAGATAGATTCCTAACAACCTCAAGATCAAAAGCCTTTAGTTTGTCAACAGTCCGACCGCCCACGCCGTGCAAGCGAACCGACGCTGTACCCCGAAGTTTAAAATCTAAAGATGCCCTGCTATCAAAACCTGCTCTTAAATCTCGATGTAATCGTTTAACAAAAGAATGGCCGAATATAGGAACTGAAGGATCCCTACTTAGAGCCATTAATACGAGATAACAATGACCACTTGTGGCGAGTCAACAAGGCAACCGAGTTAAATAATTAACTCCAATTAGCCAAAACAAAGCAAATATCCCGAGTATTATGCACAAAATTGAATTAATGACTCTGTAGGAATTCGACAATTATAAAGATAACCAAAGGAACTTACCAAATTAAGTATGAAGGAGCAGAAGTAAAGCTGAACTCGAAGTGACTTAAGATAGCAGCTAACTGACCACGAGGGCACGCTACTGAATATATAAGAGTACCCAAGGGGGTATCAATACAATACAATTAAGTGTCCCCTATTTCAGGACCCGTATGTTGCTGTTGCATAACACATTTTCAATTAAGCAATAACTTAAGAGGAAACATAAAAATCCTATTTGTAAACAAATATTTTCTATATAGTGATCTTAGATATGGCCTTGGATTAAATACAACTCAAGGGAGGGAAGCTAAGAACACAAAACTATCCAAGTATGCAGAAAATACTACAAAGATGATGCGATTGAAACAAGTATTCAAACATGAATATTTGGCTAATGTCTACCTAAAGGTATATAATTATTTCTAGAAAATATTTAATTGTCAACTGCTTTAGGTGCCTTCAGGATTCAAAAGGTTTATAAAGGATTTTGCAGAAATTAGTTGAGGGAGGGTGTGGGGAAGGAGATTTTGAAGTGAGCATTTAAAATGCCAAAATTTATGAATTTATTTGCCAGAGAAGATCAAATAGTTATTACCCCCCTCACCCCCATACCCCCACCCTCACAGTAAGTCCCTTATATCTCAACTCATCATTGTAGATGTTTTCAATCAGACTGTAAATTTCTTTTGATACATTTTATAACTTATAACTGTTGTGTTTTCTTTCAAAGATAAAAAATCCAGTGAAAGCAATGTCTATGATAACAAAAGTTTCAACAACAGTTTCTTCTGAGAACAATGATTACTTCTATTGTGGAATGAGTAAGGGTGCTGTTAATGAAAAGTGTCACATTTGTGTGCTCCCAGCATACCAACATGTTCACATCAGCTGTAAGGAGGGAAGGGAAAGAAAAGCAAGTTATACCTTGCATCCTAAGGAGGTCAAGTTTTAAAGAAGAACTAATTTCTGACAAAAATCCTTACTGGTCATGCTAAAGAAAATGGCCTAAAGGTCTAGGAACTATTGAACTATTTAAATATCTTGGACGTTTTTGTCGTTCAATTTTATTATACCTTATTATGGTTATTATTGTCAAAAATGAATATTATTTTCAAGATTAAGCCCATACATTGTTATGTCTGGTATGATTACATTTAAGAAACTGAATAAAGCTAAGCATTCTCAGCTTACATAAAGGATGTTGTCCATGATCATTTTTTTAAATAAAGTTCAGAGCAATTTCTCTGGTAAACCTAGTAAAATAGGTACAAAACTTTGTGGTTTGAATTGTTAACCACGTGATTCTTGGAGTGCAAACAGTATATCTGTGAAATATTTATCCTTAATTGTGCAATTTTATGGAAATTGTCATCTATTGTATTTAATTAGCACTATTTGGTAATACTTAGTAATTTGTATTTATGGATACATTGTTTGGACTCTGTTCCATTTGCACACAAGCTAAGGGAGTAGAGCTTTTCATTAGAGTGGTTTTCAGAATCCCGTGAAATACTTACTAATTTATTTACTGCTGTTCTGCTTAAAGTCTTTTGTTTTCTTTTGTTCCATACATGCTATTAAAAGGTAAATGGTATTAATTGTTCCACAGGTTTTTGAAAACCACTCTATACACTTTGTTTCGTGGTTTTCATTAAAATGTTGAATTAATGTGGCTCGATTAAGTTATGGACCATGTTTCTGTTTTTGACTTCCAAAGCTCAGCAATTTTGTCTTGACCAACAAAAAAAGGTTTTTACACCAGTTATCAAACTTGAATCAGAGTTTTGATTGCCATATAGTCATGGTAAACAAAGGTGGCTGAAATCAATTTTTTATAAAATATCTCTTGAAGTGGAGCAACTCTAGATGAGACTACATAAGTAATAAACTGCACACTAGAGTAAAGTCAAAAAACCCGTGAAATAGTAGACTAATAGACACTGGTAGACCATATTTCCATTGTTTTATTTTGTGTCTATAATTTTTATTTCATGACTTCACTCTAGAGTACAAACACCAAATGTGTGCAACATTAATAGCACTAAATTGTGCTAAATTAAGCAAATTTTGTTTTCTATTGTTTAATTTGTGCTATTTTGTGAATACTAAATTGTGAAAAGTATTGCACATTTTTATCGTTCGTACTCTAAGGTGAAGATATTAAGGCACAATTCAAAACTTTTTACCAAGCAGTTTTTGAATAAAATACAAGCTCAAAATATGGAATTTATTGACCAGCTTATCAAAATTTTCCTGTTAGTTTCAGTGTGATTAATTAGGGAGATACTAAGATACACAAGTGAAGACATTTAGTAACTAAGATTACAATGTAATTTTTTTATTTTACACAACACAAAAATTATGCACAAAAATGCTGAAAGCCGATTGACCAGAAAATGATATAACTAGTGTATTGATAGCAATGATTTTGTCACTTATGGAGGGCCATGGGATTATGGGTGTGTATACCAACCATCATATCATCTGAAACAATGGTTGACATGAATTGTTGTAAACATTAATATAAGTTGATGAGTTATAAAATTGTGATGTGATGCCTTAGTAGCCATCTTGGATGATCTTCGATAAAAGATTTCTTATCAGTGTCTTGTTTGTTTATCGTACAAGTCTACCACCTCTGTTTTTTGACTCCCTATAACGGAATTATTACAATAAGAGAATAAGTGCAACAGGTCCAAATTAGTATACATGAATATATAATTTTGTATCAATCTAATCAAATGTATTCACATTATATTTCAGTTTCTTGCATTGTATTTTCCTGCAATGTCTTTCATAAAAATGATTTTTAAATACACTTACTAATGCTGGGCGTTTCCATGTTTGTTCCAATAACCATAATAAAATTTGACAAACAAAACTTCCGAAGTAAAATAGTACTTGAATTCCATAGGGTTTTTAACCACTTCGCATCTCTCTAATGGGCTGCCAATAAGGTTTCTTGTCAAAAGCTGGTTCTTCTTTAAAACTTGACCTTCTAGTTAATGGCAGAAAATATAAACTTCGCCTTTCGAATATCAGTAATTCTGTATGACACACATGCTTTTGTTTTTACCACTTCATGACCAAAGCTGTTTCGCTCGATGGCACCTTTTGACAATATGCTAAACAATTCTCGTGGAATGTCTATTGTAAAATCTCCTCTCCATGGGCTTGAAAGCTTTGGTGTTTTCCTTAATCGTCTAGTTATTTTAGTATGAATCTTCTTTAGGATGTTAAATATCATCGAACAAGCTGGTACCACTTGCTCCAGGGAGCGAAACAGATTCTCGCTTTGGTATTTTCTTTCAAGTTGCATGACAACATTGTTCAGAGACCTTAAGATCTTTAGCTTCGTCTACATGTTTAAGGCAATCCATTTTGAACTTTGAAAAACCCGGCTGCATTACCAGCAAGGGGGGGGGATTAACCTTTGAATTTAGTTTTAGTTCGGCCATCTTGATTTTGACAAAGATGCACAACCATCATGCTTTGATAAGCTTGATGTGGTACTAATAACTAATAACTAATTGCTATGATCAATGGTCTAAAGGTCCTTATTGGGTCTTATCCTAATCAAATCAAATCAATCTTTTAAATTTAAATTCTAAAATTTAACATTAACATTTGTGGATATGTATAAAGTGTTTACTGTGTTGTTCCATAAGACTTTCTATTTAGGTAAATCGTCCTGTAGATATTCAGGGGGTCTCCTAACACGTTGGGGTCTTGGTTGTTGTGGTGTACTGCAAGGTTCCGTTGATGGGGGTACACCTGTTGCTTGTTGTTCAGAACCGCTGGGCGAGGGTACTTGGATTGCCGGGCTGTTGACCTCGGTAATTTCTACTGGTTCAGGGATGGGAGGTCTCTCTTTGGTGTTCTTCAAATGGTAACGATTCCTTCTGTAGGTCCCTCCATCTGGTGTTTCGACAAGGTACGACCTATCGTCGAGCCTTGTCGCCACAACTCCCTTCCTCCATCTCTTTTCTCCCAACTGGAAGGGTTTCATTCTAACCACTTCACCCTCTTCTAGGGGTAACAGGTCACAAGCACTACGGTTATAGTTCCTAGCTTGCGTTTCCTGCCGTTTTTTCAGCTCCATTTGTGTCTCTTGGGCCGAGACAACTTCTGATCTAAGCAGAGACTTTGTTGTTGGGAGGAGTGTTCTTGTTCTCCTGTTCATGAAGCGCTGCACCGGACTAGAGCTCATGCTTTGCGTGGGGGTATTCCTTTACTCCAGGAAGGCTAAGTTTGGATCTGTTCCAGCGTCGCGGGCTTTTCTCATGAGATCCTTCACCTTCTTAACAGCAGACTCTGCTTTGCCATTGCCTTTGCTGTTGAAAGGGCTGCTGGGGTGATGTTCAACATCCCAATCCTTCACAAACTTCTGAAATTCAGCTGATGAGAATTGAGGCCCATTGTCGCTGATAAGACGATCGGGGCACCCATACCGGGCGAAATGGCTCCTAAGCTTGTTGACCACTGATTTGGTTGAGGAAGATGGTGGCTTATCTACTTCCCAGAAGTTGCTGTAATAATCTACAGTGATGAGGTATTCCTTCTTGTCCAATTCAAACATGTCCACACCAACTTGTTCCCATGGTCATGTCGGAAGCTGGTGGGGCATCAAAGTCTCCATCTGCTGACTGTTCTCATTTGTACGGCATGTCTCACATACTGCTACCATTTCTTTGATTCAGCAGACATTCCTGGCCAAAAAACCGTTTTGCAGGCTTGTCTGAGACACGATTCCGTGCCCAGATGTGATGCATGTAGCTTTGTTTTCATATCATGGCACAGTCGGGTTGGTACAACTATACTTTGTCCACGAAAGATGACGCCATCCTGGAGCGCCAACTCGTCCCTTACACTGGAGTACGGGGTTACTTCTGCTGGTACGTCTTTCCGTTCTTCTGGCCAGCCAGTGAGGATCACATCCTTAAGAGCTTGTAGTGTTCTATCTTCCTTAGTTGCCTGCTGTATCTCCCTTAGCTTTGAGTTGGAGACTGGTAAAAACCCTGGCAGCACAAACGTGTTCAAATTCTGCTCCCGAGGGATGTTCCGACATAGGTAGGTATGTCCCAGACAGGGTGTCTGCAAGGTGCATATCCTTCCCGCACCTGTATTGTACGTCGAAGGAATACTTTTGAAGCCGCATCATCATACCTTGGAGACGCTTCGGTGCAGAGGCGAGAGGCTTTTGAGAATTGACTAGAGTGGCTTGTGGTCACTTTGCACTCTGAAATTCCATCCATACGTGCAGTGGTTAAACTTCTCCAGCGCGAAAACAATGGCAAGCATTTCTTTTTCGATCTGTGTGTATCTCTGCTCCGTTGGAGTTAATGCTCTGCTGACGTATGCGATCGGTTGGCCATTCTGCATTAGTGCTGCACCTAGACCTTTTGTGCTAGCATCACACTGGACTTGCAGCTCCAGGTTGGGCTCGAAATAGGCCAAAACTGGTGCATCTGTCACCAGTTTCTTGATCTCCTTGAGGGAGTTCTCTTGTTCGTCTGTTCACCGGAATTCTGTGTCGAGTCGGGCGAGTCTGCGCAGGGGCTCCATCTTGTCTGCAAGTCTTGGTAGGAATCTGGCAAGATAGTTCACAAAGCCATTTAGGCGCTGTATGCCCTCGGCATCTTCAGGGTGTGGCATCTCAAGGACTGCTCTGGCTTTCTCAGGGTCAATTTTCAGACCTTCGCTTGTGAAGGCATGGCCCATAAAAGTAACTTCTTTGATTCTCAGCCTTAACTTGTTCTTGTTAAGGGCAATTCCACGTTCTCTGCATCTTTCAAGCAAGGCTTCTAGTTTGCGATCATGATCCTCGTTGGCTTCCTCTTCTGTCTCACCAACACCATAGACTAGAATGCCGTCGGTTATGTTCAAAAGTCCATCTAGCCTATCTAGTGCCTGATTCACTTGCTTTTGGAATATCTCGCTCAATGCACACAAACCAAATGGCAGCCTGTTCCATTTGTACCTACCAAAGGGGGTGGAAAACGTTGTAAGCAAGCTGGACTCCTCATCCAAAACACAGTGCCAGTAGCCTGCAGTCAGATCCACGGTGGAGAACACTTTTGCACGTGATAGCTCTGGTAGCAAATCATCCAGCACCGGCAGTTGATACGTTTCTCGCTTCAATGCCTGGTTCAGATGTCGGGGGTCAATGCAAACTCTTAGTTGACCTGACTTTTTGGTGGTTACAACAACACTGCTCACCCAGCTTGTAGGCTCGTCTACTGCAGCAAGAACTCCTAGCTTCTCCAGACGGTCAAGCTCGTCTTTAAACTTTGTCTTTAATGCTGTAGGGACTCGTCGAGGTGGCGTTATAACTGATTGTGCGGTTTCATCAACCTGCAGATGTACTGTTCCAGGAAGGGTTCCAAGTTCTCTGGAGAACACATCATCATAGCGTTGTATAAGATCATCCTTAAGTAACACGTGGTCGACATCTTCACTGACCTTCACATGAGGGGGTGGAACTGCAATAAAATTATCTGCATGCACAGTGAGTAGCTTCATTTGCTGCACAGTGCATGCACCAATTATCAGTGTCAGGTTGTCGTTTACAACAACAAACTCGGCTGAAAACTTCTTTCCACTCTTGGGATTTTTAACAATCAAACAT
Source organism: Telmatactis stephensoni (assembly GCA_029948255.1). Lineage (NCBI taxonomy): Eukaryota > Metazoa > Cnidaria > Anthozoa > Actiniaria > Isophelliidae > Telmatactis > Telmatactis stephensoni. The sequence continues at coordinate 282,951 of JALIZF010001521.1, forward strand.
GTGACTCCAAGCGGCTTTAGTTCCGTTCCGTTCCACATTTTTAGGGTTTTCGTAGTAGACTGTATGTCACTTCCGTTGGCATGTTTCTTAGTGATGATGTTTACAGACGGGCCACAGTCAATTTGAAAGCTGACCTTTCATTTAATTTCCATCTCTGTGTAAACAATTTTTTTTTGAAACCAGAGTCTTCATTAATGGCATTGATATTAGGATTCAACTCTTTTGTTGTGATACCGGAAAGAAAATCGTAACCACTGTCCTCGCTGTCATCACTGTCATCACGATCGTACTCTTGTTGCGAAATTCCGTGTATACCGCGTTGGTCTTGTTTTCGGCACATTTTCGCGAAGTGATTTCTGCCGTTACACTTCTGGCATCGTTGTTGCCACGCTGGGCAGAGTTCCTTTTGCATCAGGTGTTTTCGTATAATTTACACTCTCAGGGTCGTTTATCGTGGTTTCTGGGCACTTGTTTTTCTACATTCCAATCATTCTTTTGATTTCCAACAGATTTCCGGTCACGTCTCGGCTGTTCAACAACTCGATTTACTGCTGGCTCCTGAGATATTTTTAAGATGAGCTGCTGCTGCCTCTGAACTTCGGCACAAATCGATGCATTTTTTTAGATATAAACTTCTTTCTTGCAACAACCGCTTACGTATGCTTTGGTTGTACACACCGAGGACAATACGATCTCTGAGTAAGCTTTCTGACAAGCATTCACAAAAACCACATGTTTTGGCAAGCGATCTCAAGGCGGCTACGTACGCGTCGATAGTTTCGTTTGGTTCTTGTGATCTGCTGTTAAAGACATATCGCTCATATGTCTCGTTGACTTCACCGATCGTGAACTCGTCAAATTTTTTGATAATTTTGCTCAGGTTTTTTCGCTTGGCATCACTCGCGAAAGATAGGCCATTAAAAATATTTCGACCACCAGGGGCAATACAATGCAGAAATAACGCTACCTGGTATTCCTCGGCTTGAGCTTTGAGGTTTGTAATGATACTCTAATTCCCCCAAATTTGTTTGTAAGACTTCCAGTTGTCAGCAATATTGCCATTGACTTGGAGATGACCAGGGGGCTTTATCCCTTGAATCAGTGGAGGTTGTGAGGGCGGTTTGTCTGCCATTTAGCATCTATCAATCATACACTTGCAACTTTCGGCGTCTTAGGTTCAGAACGTTGCCACCATGTTGCAATACTCTCAGACTACAGTGGAGCTGAATCTCTTTTTGACTGCCTTTATTACACGTACTAACTCAATACAGATATTTGATACCTAGTATGTCACTTATGCAAGGTTGCGTGACGCATGGTATATTGTAACATACATATAATTACATTCTTTCTATTTCTAATATAGCAAAGAAATCCCATGTTATGCATTGCAGATTCTAAGCTTTCTTCAAATAAATTATATTATTCCATGGGTTAATAAGTTCATGCTTATATATGAATAAAGCCTATCCCCTACCACATTTATGTTTTCCCCTGGCTATGCCCCACAAAACTATGAAGATGTGCTGCTGCTTTTCCTGAAGCTTGTTTACTAGACAAGGCAATAATTAAACATACCTGAGTTTCGGGTGTTAAGGCTGTGGGCAAAGGGATCCACAACCGCTTCATTAAAACTTCTATATGTGCCATGGTCTCGATGGTATCTTGCTTTGTAATAGTGGCTGTTTTTGGTTGCTTGGTAGAAATTATTGGCACGTTGGGCGTGGTCGGGTAAGCTTGTCAATGTCATCGTTCATGTTTCTCCAGTAAACTGCTGATCTTGCTCAGAGCTTGTTTTTTTTTTCTGCTCCTTGGTGATTAGCATGTAGTTTGTCCATAATTCTCTCTGCATGGTGGAGAGGATTATGATTCTCTGTACTTTGGTAAGGATGCCGTTGTCAATGGTGATTTCATCTCTGAAGGACCAGTACGGTTTCAATATGTTTGACACTTGTTTAATTGCCGTTGGCCAACCTTCATACACTATTTGCTTTGGGTATGTCAGCTCTTGATCTGTGTCTGTGTTAATTCTTATTCGCTCAATCATCTCGGTGCTGAACTGAGGATAGATCTCTTCTGTTGGCTGATGAGAGCGCATCAGCCAGCAGCATCTCTTTTCCTGGGATGTATCTGATATTGAAATCGTATGGTTGCAATCTCAATAACATTCGCTGTAGCCGTGGTGGGGCTATTGTGAGGTGTTTTAGATGTATGCTTTCCAGTGGCATGTGATCGGATTGTACTACGAATGAGCGGCCAAACAGGTATGTGTGGAAACGCTCGCATCCATAAACCACTACCGGCGAGTAGCTCTCTCTCGATGTTTGCCTGCATAACGTGTTTCAACGTCAGTTAGTACTTTACTGGCAAATGCTATAGGCTTGGCATCCTGCATGAGGGCTGCTCCAAGGCCTTTTGTCGAGGTGTCTACTTGAAGCGTTACATCTTTGTCATCGTCGAAGTAAGTGAGGGTGATTTCTTCGCTTATTGAGTTCTTGATTTTTTCGAAAGCGGATTGATAGCTAGCATTCCACTAGAAGGGCGTGTTGTCCTTCAATAATTCTCTTAGAGGGGCGATGAGGATGCTCAGGTTTGTGATGAATGGCGACATGTAGGTGGCTAATCCGAGGAACGTTTGCAGTTCCCGGCGATCTACCGGTTCTGTCATCTGCTTCAGCGCTGATACCTTTGCGGGATCGGGTTGGATACCGTTCTCACTGCAGATGATGCCATAGAACTTTATCTTGTTTTGTTTAATGTGGCACTTGTCTGGGTTCAGTTTAAGACCTGTTCCTTTGCATTTCTCGACCATCGCCTTTAAGTGGGTGTCATGCTCTACTTCTGTTTTTCCATACACCTAATCTCAGTCCACTAAGAGATGCAAACTGAAATATTGATACATCTAGCAGTTCCATTACTGACATAGGAATCTTGGTGCAATCCCCAGTGACTTCACATCCTTGTTTCGACTTCTTTCCTTTCCGTGTAGCTTTAATTAGCTTTAAATACCCTTAAAACGAAGCACTGATGGAGAGAGGGGAGTAAAATGAGCGCACCGTCGACCTCAGGTTTGTCAGTTGAATTGCAACGTTAAATATGGTCACTTTACTTTACTTTACTTTTACTTTGTACGTGCCAGTTATTGTAGAGGACGCCATTTGTGATAGTATGAAGACAGTTGTGGAGTGACGGAAAGGAAGTGCCACAGGGAATCCACATTTGAAAAAAAACCGTTATATAGGGTAGATGGGCACTTTTTTCTTCTTCGTGTTGTCTCTGGCAGTGGTAAATTACTGTGCGCTTTATGTGTTTTTAATGCTTTTTGAAGATGAATAAACTTAAATATTAAATATGAACTAGACAGTTGGCTGTCGCAATAGCCAATAAGACAAGATTGTTCACAACTACACAGATAACCAAATTACCAAACGCACCATGCATACTGGAATACTAGCCTTTCTGAGACCGCTTTATGATATTGCCGTTTGGCAATTCTGCATCCTGAGTAACTTCATAAAAGTTGAAATGAAGAAGAAGGACACATCAAAGAAGCTAGCAGATCGAAAACCTGTCCTCTCGCTCACCATGCAAGTTAAAATTGCAAACATCATGTGTAAACTGTTAACAATGGCAACCTTTTGCCATCTACTAAAACATTTTGAATCAGATGAAGTAAAAAGTGCAACAGGTGGATGGAAAGTTGGCAGTCCAGCCACAGAAGAACTCACAGAATGGTGCCAAGACCAATGGCGAAGAAAGCAACCAGTCCTTCCAAAGTCAGAATTTAGATGCTCATACATGTGCACACCACTATTTAGTGAGTTTGTACCATTGTGCTATCAATGTGGAGAACCATGCCCTAACTGTTCCAAGGAACTAGGTCGAAGCCTCCCACCAGAGATGCAAATGGCGATTGCCTTGAAAAACTTTGAAATTCACGCACAAAACCAGGAAGAAGCAGAGGAAGTGGTGCAGCCCACACTGAAACTTATGTGTTTAAGGAGCCGAGTAAAGCAGTGAGCCAAGGACACATTTCTTATCTTGAGCCTTGAAAAATTAATCTTATCTTATTATTCAAATGTAAAACTATTTCTTGTTATAAGGCTTCCTATCGACCTGATCTCAGGATAAAAAGACAAAACATTTTTACTTGAAATAAGGAAAGGATGAAATTTGCAAGTCAACGTGTCCAGAAATACATAGTCTGTGTCCCTGGCTCTGATGTTCCCCGAGAGCCAGCTACTCAGGCTAAGAAATACATGTTTGCACATATGGAATGCATCTATTTAAGAATGAGTCCGTGGGTATCAGGCAGACCCGCTACATGCCATCTCACCGATTTCAGTGAAACTCAGCCAGTTTGAAGTGTCTACCCCAAAACTCAAAAAGACAAACTGGTGTCAATTTGGGATTTTTCAGGGGGGAGACAGACCACCCCCAAGGGAAATGCTTTAATATCAGGTAAAAGTAGAAAGCTCTCAGAAAATCTGTATTAAACCTATGGCAATGAGAGTTAATATACACAATGGTACATCGTCAATAAATGCAAGGAACAAGTTTTGGTCAATTTGATTGACAGCTTGTCAATCAGTGCACGTGAATATGAGACCATTCAAAAATGTGCTGATTTTGAGATCAAATATCTCGTCTTGCCAGAAAGATATGACACCAATTATAATGTTTTCTTTTTATCAAGCCTTTCCTCTCTAAAAAACGTGAAAACGATTTTTGGGTGCTGCCGTATTTTCGCCACAGATGCCATATAAAAACTTACGAAAATAGATGGACATTTTCTAGGTGGTTATACAAGAATAATAATTACAAAGGGTAATCAATGCTGAAAATTTAGACATTTTGAGCCTGACGGATTTTACGTTTATTAAAGGATACGTATCACCAAAATTATAATGCTTTTGACTTGGTGTTTGCAATTTTCAAGATATGCTCACACAGTCAGCTACAGGCTTTAATTTTGCTAAAGATAAAATATACACAAGTCTTTCATTCAAGTGTTTAATATTACAAAATGTTTACAAGATGTTTATAGCTTGAGGAGATTTTTGGAGCTACGTGCCAAGGTTGACAAGCGTGGAATTGAAACACAAGACAGAAATTCCATATTATCGTTTACTTGTGCTGGCCCTAAGATGAGAAACTCTGCTTTTAGTTAGTTACAAAGGCTCTAAAACGCCTTTTTAAATTGACACACTTGCAAAAAAAATGGTCAAAATTCTATGTTTATGAATTGTGACTTTTTCCCCCTAAGCAATGTTGTCCACTGGTCAGATTTAAGGGTGGGAGACTTTTCTCACTTCAACATTGAATAGGGGGAGGGGGGAATGACTGAATAAAACAAACTTAGTTGCCAGTGAGGAGCAACTTAGTAAGATAGGTCCTTTCCTTCCACAAATGTGTCATTCAAAAAGGCGCCGATTGTAGCTCATAGATCCAAAAAGTTCCAGAAATTCCAGAAAAAAAAAGACTAGTTGTTTCTTAGAGTAACTTACCGCCATCCATAATTTCCAATCAGAACTAGTACGTGTTGCGTGACCTGATTACCTTTGATATTAAAGAATGAGCTTTTCTCACCCCTTGCGTGATTAATTTTTTCCCATTAGCAACAATAATATGATTTATACTCTTTTCACTTCTGAATGAGTATAAAGTATTTAGTATAGGTAATCACACGGTTTCGAGTTCAATTTGGGATTAATTCGCACGAGTGTGTTTTTCAAAGAGTTGAAATTGCACGAGACCGTAGGTCGAGTGCAATTTCAGCTCTTTGAAAAACACACGAGTGTGAATTATCCCAAATTGAACGAGAAACCGTGTGATTACTTAGTTAATAATAACAATGAAAAATTTGTCACAACTCGACAAAAGTTTGATCACTCGGTCAATCGGTGAACAGACAGTCAACCAACTAAGTTGTTTTGCAGCTTAAGAAAACTCTAAACTTTCTTTTTTCTATAGCTAAAGGCCAAAAATGTTCTTTTTTCCCGAGGAAAGTTTATCAAATCAAAAATGAATCGCTTAAAATTTTAAAAACTTACAGTTTTGACGAGTCTAGCCAGTCAACCTTCTATGTCAGTACAATTTCTGAAGTCAAATCTTTACGGTAGCAAAATCTGTATCTATCTTTTCTCTTCTGTCCAAATGAGGATAAAACTATAAGTTCTTATATTTCCAGGTTTTCAAATACCATCGTGGATATTTCAAGAGAAAAAACTGAGTCTGTTCATTTTATATTGTGCAAATCTTGCAAATCTTGAAAGTTTGCTGACGAGTTTAGCAAATGGCGGCTGAATCTGTCTTCGTACCAAAAAGCAGTTTTGGGCTTTTTTTCTTTGTAAAGATAGAGTCTAGGCTCCTTCACTTGACAACGTTAGACTCCCAAAAGTGAAAAAAAACTTTCTTTATAATCCATCGAGGTAATAAACACAGATACTCCAGTTTACTGCACTAAATTTGTCAGAGCTTCACTTCACTTTGACTGGCTGACAATCGCTTTTGATTGAATGGCGAGACATTTGGCAACGCACGCTGTTTGAATGTACAAATTCCCGCCAAAAATACTGGCGATAGTGAGTCAGAAAATATTTTTTGACGTATGGATATTTCTTTGTTTTTTGTTTGGTACTATCAATTTTTACGGCAGTGCAATTACTTTTTTAATTTGCACTGTAGTGCAATTACTTTTTCCTGCCGTGTTAATGATTAACATCGCTGCTCTCAACCAATCAGAATCGAGTAAATTTTTCATGTATATTATTAATAGCTAAACTGCATTGTCACAATAAACAGCAGGACAACAAAGTAGGTGGTGGGCATCTCATTTATAGATTCCCAAAAACTGTTGTGAGACCACAGTCGGCCTTTTAATTTAACAGGTTTACAATTTTCTACATATTCTACAGGTTTGTCCTGTATTAAATTCTCACAATACTCCTCATTCTGTCAATTTATCATCATATATATCAATTTGAAAATACTTAACTTTTGCTAACCTCTCAGCAGCCTTTTATGCCGCACTTCTGCTAGAGGATGTGTTTGCGCTTGAAGCCCCATATTCACGGAGGTCATGTCTGTACTTGTTCTGGCACGCTGTGTCTCCGGCCCAGTGGCCTCTTTGCCCACATGAGAAACACTTTTCGCTGGGTGTTGGCTGAGGCCTGTTGTAACAACCGGACACAGGAAATGGCTGGTTTTGGCGGTAATTTGGACTGTATTGCCTCTGATCGTTGTCATGTTGTGCTAGATTGCGGTTAAACACTTTGAACCTTGCTTTAGGAGGTTGTTTCTTCGTCTTCAGCTTCATCATTGCTCTCTTCTCTGCTGATCTGACCCTTTTCTCATAGTCGAAGTTTTCCGCGAGCTCATTTGATTCATACTCCTCCATGGCCGTCCAACCTGCAGGACTTTTGTCGACAAAACGAATTAGCTTGTTTCTTTTGTTCACAGTGGATTTTAGCTTTCTGATTTCAGCGGCGGCTTTAGTCAGGTTTCCATCAACAAGGTCTTTGTGGATCGTCTCAAGGCCATCTAGGATCAAGGAATCGAATTCATACTGAACCTTATTCTCTTTGAACTTGAAGGAATTAGTGGCTTTTGATTCAGTTTTGAGCTTTTTGAGTTGTGAAGTATGTTCTTCTCCACGCTCATCGAAGCTATGTTTGAAGTTTGCGAGCTTTCGATCCAGCATTTGGGAAAGACGATCAAACATTGCCGAGTGGTCTTCTGTACTGTCACTGCTTGATCTACGTCCAGTAGGTTCACTTGGAGGTAGTGCAGGCATTTTAGGTTTGCTCTGTAAAAGTGATTATAACTTCAGATCTTTCATCTTAAATACCTGGATGGGGAATTACCCTAGGGAACACTCTCTTTTCAACTCGTATGCTTATTATGTAGTTGTGTACATTCCGTAATGCTACTAAATACATATTTGAAAAGAGCACACCAAAGTTAGCAAAAATTGGAATTTTGAGGTTGTTTTGATTAATAGCGCCAAAATATGGGCGGCTGAACTTTGGATAGAAAGGTTCGTTTGAGGGCATGCTATTGCACCGAACGTTCCTATACAAACTGAGTCAAAATTTCAATTTTCAAACATTATATTTTTGTTCCTGTTTGATTAAAATGTCACGTAAGGGGTGACGAAAGATCATTAGTTCATAGGTTCTCCCATCACATTTTCGATTACAAGTGTTGAATTGGGCGACCAAAAGTGTGAGCCAGCAATGTTTTGATCAACGGGCTCTCCATGAGTTTTTTAAATGCATTTTTAAGTTGTTCTCATGTGGAAAGAGATAACAAGTTTCAAAAAGTTGAAATTGGAAGTTATCGTTTACATTTTAGTTGTCTCTCAAATCTGGGACGAAATACGGAGGAACAGCCTTAGGCTTGGGCTTGTATTTCCAACTTCTTGTTGGGCTACAACTTGGGCTACTAATTTACATAACGTACCTGACAGAGCAGATTTAGTATGGTTGGGAAAACAGTGTGGTCATCGAAATTCACGGTAACGGCATGCATTTCAGACATTACCGCACTGACACAGTCACCATGGGGTATGGCGCAGTGAGTTTTCCACTCATACGAAGAACACTCTAATTACATTCTTTAAAACTAATAGACCTAGAGCTCAAGTTCCCTCCCCGTCCGCACAGTTTCAAGCTCTGTGGCAAGATTATAGGCATCAGCTTCCACGGCTTCATCCATGCTTATAGAATGAGTTCTCTGCAACTGGCCACTCTTATTAAGGGTGGAGAGTCGGCTAAAGTATCGAGCGATCTGCTGCTCAGTCAACCAGTTGGTCTTTTTGAACATCTTCTTGCTGGTGACCTCGTCTCTTAAAGACTTCATTCTAGAGCTTCATTCGGAAGCATTTGCCTTCTTTCCTGTTTCCTCGCCCATCCAGAACACGTCTACCAGGTAGACGGCCAGCCTGGACTTGTTCGTCAAAGTCTGAGATGTCTGACCATGAACGTAACTACCACCTACAGTATAACATGCCTACTTCCATTTCTGCTTGATGTCATCATAGGCGGAGCCTTTTGCCAGCCTTACCATATGTTTTCCCCAGTCCCCTCCCCTCCTCCCCAGTCCCCTCCCCCTCCCCTTCTTTCATTGTGGAATGATACATAAATAATAAAAAAAATTGTCATGAGTTCTATAGCATAAGTTTTATAATGATTATATAAAAAATACCATCAGTCCGGCAAAATAGAACTGAAAACTCGTAAAAACTATTATAACTTGTATTTTAAGCCTACCAAAAATTGTAATAACTCAACTCTCTTTATGGAGTACATCTTTAAGAAATAGTTAAGCGTTTTTGTGCAAACATGGCCATCAGCATTTGGTTCTGTTGCTGCTGTTGCTGGATCAATGCTTTCATCTTCTCCATTTGTTGTTTTTGTAAATCTTTATCAGCTTCTAGCTCTTGGGCTTTCGCTTCCAGCTCCTGCTTCTTCCACTCGCTTTCCTGCTTTTTCTCTTTCAGATACTCAACAGTATCAAATGTGCTCCTCCTCGACTTTTGGGGTTATTTGGTTGTGCTGTCATCTGTGTCATTACTTCCACTCCTCTTTTTGGTTTCCCCCAAACGCTCACAAGCTTGCTATCTGTGTTCTTCTGCAGCAGCTTTTTTAGCTTTTTTCTTGTCACTTGATAAATCTTTCATTTCTTCTGCAATGTTTTCTTTCTCTAAAATTTCTTAAAGCGCTTGATCCAACTCCATCTCTTCGCACTCGATACCCGAAGAAGCTCACTCTTCCTGTTGCATTTTTGCCTGGTGTTTTCCTTGTATTAAGTTAAGTCTGCCTCTGACGGAACACTTATTAACTTTAAATTTGATTTCTGTCATCCCGTTCAGATTCTTGGCAATTCCATCCCATATTTCTCCTCTTTCCCTACTTCGGTGAGGGAACTGGAATGGGTCCATGACCAAAACTTCTCGGCAAAGTGCAATGTCATGCTTTTCAGACCACGTGTCCATTCCTGATCTGGAAAACAAATACGGTTTGTTCCTCTGATTTTCACGTTAAATTTCAAAATACATTCCACCAGGCTATTGTGCAAATCTAACTATTCAAGTTTTAATAAAAAGGTGATCAAACCTGTCAAAATGTGGTGACAGTAAAATTGCATTTTACAACTCTACAAGTCATGCTCGGGAAGTCAAATGAAAAGAGTGAAAAATTAACATTTTAAACTTGATCTTCAAGACAGCAGCCAATTAACACACACATTAGAAATCCCTGAAGCTGTTTAGATGAGTATTTCTCGTTAGCACCGATTCTCAGGGTAAAAAATCAATAAGTACTTACAATCATTGCTAGTATTGTTGGCACAATATTGTCGTGATGCGCGCAAAAAGTAGATGGTGATGAGATTGGCTCCCCCCGTGCCCCCTGTACAATGTTGCTGTGAAAATCCCGACACCTACGGCTCGGCGATCAGTTCGAAATACCTTTTATCTAGCAGCAACATTGTACAGGGGGGAGGGGGGTCCAATAGCACGGTCACAAAGTGTACAATTGTAGAAATATCCGTTGAAAGCACATCGTGCCAACTAATTTTGGCAAGGATTGTACGTTGTCTCAAAGACGGCAAACACGGCGTTTTCACGTGCTGAACAGCATGTGGACGACGAGGTGTACATGCGCAGTAGCGCCAAAGCCGAAAAAAATACTTCCGGTTGTCGTCATCCTGGCGTTCATCGTCATAGCTTAAGGTCTCTAATACCAGTTGTTATTCGGCTGACTCAGATGATTCTTCAGTTGCCTGCTCTTTGGAAGGCCCTGTTGTCTTTTCCATACCCTGCCTCCCATAGACCCCTTCTTGTGCAGCTGAAATTTCGTACGGCTCATGGGATCCCTGTGTTGAGATGGGGATCTCAGAAAATGGCTTGTTCTCTTTGATGGTTTTGTGTGGGCGCCTCTGCAATACCTGCATGTACCTAGTGAGTGATAAGGAATTATTCTAGCTTTGTAAACTTCATTTGAATAGAGTAGTTTTTGTATGAGTGGGAAACTGACTATACCATACCGTGATAGTGTTAGTGCTGTATTGTTTATAAAAACATTCGAAATTTCTTCAATAACCATACCATGCAGTGGCTATAACTGGCAGGGTCAGTTTCCCACTCATACAAAAACTGCTCTATTCACAATATAGGTATGTATATTGCAAGTATAATACAAAAGTCTTCTTTCATTTTCTCTCTTTTAATAAAACTAGGAATGACATTTCAATGACTGACAATGCCAAGAAATCCAAAACAGAATCAATTGTGGAATTTCTACATGTGAAAAAACAAGGCTTATCAAGTAAAGTATATTTTTGTTCAAATGGCTTCAAGGAATTTTCCTTATATAAATACAAATAGGTGATGGTCAAGCTTAAGGAAACTACCCAAATCTAAACACAGTATAGGGTATTATTGATAATAATAGTTTATTCTGTTTCAGCCTAGAATCATATTCACCACAGAATATCTCACGATTTGACAATGGGTAAGATTTCAATTGATCAAAAGCAAATTTGTCATACACATAATGATATCAGGATGTTTCCAGCTCATGTTGGTAATCTACAGTAGTAGCTAGCAAATTAAACAAAGTCTTCACTTTGATAGAATTTTAAATTGTTTAATTAACAGAGATGAAAAAAGACCCAAGAAAAAAATACAAAACTTGCTACTGCTTCATATCTAGGCCCAAAAGATGAGGCTGATCCAAATGGTGATTAGTATACAGTCATTTCTGAAAACTTTGTGGCTGCTCAGCCTCAAGCCTATGCAAAAAGACAGAAAGGGAGTACAGGTAGTAACCATTGAGGCAACTATACAATGCATATCCAATTAGTTATGCTGAGGAGCTGCCCCAACTACACTGTTTGACAGCAAAGGTGTGCACTATAAGCTCAAGACATGACTAATAAGATGTACATTTTATAGTGATTTCTACCCATCATCCCTTTCGGTCCAGTTACATAGGCTTGAGACCAGTCAGCACCCACGTTTTCTGAAATGACTGTATATATAAACTTAAAAGCTGTGTAAAAAAAAGAAAACCTTGAAGAATGTACACTGACAAAAAGTTGAGTTTTGTTTCATTTAAATTTATTAGCTATGCCAGGTAAACTCCTAGCTAAAGGAATATTCTATGGGTATGATGAAGCTCAATGTAAATTTTGAAAATTTTTCCATTTTTAGGAATGTATTCATTGCTACAAATGAATAAAAAAAATTGTCCCAGAAGAAGAAGAAGAAATCCCACTGCCTGCAGTGACTCATGAGGGAGAAACAACTCTAAATGAAATTAAGGTAATAATTTAGCAAGTGAAAAAGAATCAGGGATAGCAAAAACAAAGTAAATTCCGTATTAATCAATATCAAACTACCATTTACATCTACGTTTCTCACTTATGTTATTATTATTATCATCATTGCTGTTCGTATTGTTTTATTTTTTATCACAATCATTCTTTATTGTATTTTAAGCCTCACCACAAAACGTCATGATTATATACTTGAAGTCATTCCATTAATGTTTTTTTAATGGAGTTTTCATGACCCATGGTTTTTGTTTCACCTAACCCATGAAAATATTTAGAAACTTTAGGTTATCCGTTTTCATGTGTATTGAAAGTACCATGAAAGAGGGCAAACTTTCATTGGGTAGTAAATTTTGGTAGTTTAATGGGAAAACCATAGACTTTTCATGGGGCCATGAATTTAGCATTTCCATTAAAAAAACATGAAATTCACCAATGAAAAGATGGCAATTTATTCATGGTTTTTTCATGGTCTTCAAAACAGCTATGAAAATTCATTGTTAGTTTCATGGCATTTTCATGCCCCCTGAAACTACCAAAATTAATGGGGTTTTCTCATGGGATTTCCATGGGATCTTCATGGATTATTTGCCATGAAACCACCATGAAACTTATCATGAAAACCCCCTAAAAATACCATTAAATCTATGTGAAATTCTCGTGAATTTCCCATTAAAAAAATTCACCAGATTTTCATGGGTTTCATTTGGTGCATGCCCAAGTAACACAAAATGCAAAATTCATACAGTACACGTATGTACCAGTGTATTGTTTTCTGTTGTAAGCATTGTATTGTCTTCTATTGCCATTCTATTGTTACTTTAATATGGAATTACAACCTAAAAAGCTTTATTGACATGACCTTTTCATTACGATTATTGCTAAGGCTGCATTCATTATGTATGCTGCAGGGGGGGGGCAGAGGATTTTAAGGGGGGATCGCAATTTTTTTTAGCTAAAAAGGGTGGATGTGAAATATTTTAATTACTTCAAGGGGGGATGCTATTTTTTATTAAATTGGCTATTGTATTTTGTCTCTACAAAAGTGAATGCTGCAAACCCAACAAAAGTTAAAACAGCAGTAGAACATTTCTGTCATATTTCTTGATGTTGTTCTTATTTATGTTAGAATACTTAGGTATTCCGCTTGCAGGATTATCATAAAAAGTACCTTTGTCAACTAATTTCTCGTATTGGACATGAATTTTCCAGCGGAAAGTCTGCTGCTCTCTTAGATAAGACTCAGTCTTAAAGCTTCCACTTGTCGAGCAAATTTCCTCAATCACACTGTTATAGAATCTCATTCTATCAGTTTTTGGGAAGGGGTAGGTATAATAATGATAATAATAACTTTATTAAAACACCTTTGAAGAAAAATACGGTGATTTTAACAATTATAAAAAATACATATAATAGTAAATCTCTTATCGTCTATAGTCGTCTATTAAGTTCAGTATTCAAATAAGATGACGGCCAAAAGGGAACTACCAGCGTGGCGGTGGCGCGACGAGCGTGCAGATAGTTTAAAGCTTTGCCTACAGTGTCCACTGGGGGAACCACCAAACAATTCTCGTTTTCTAACTTCTGCACGAAAAAATCCACCCCGCTGCAACCGGGGCTCCAAAAGCGCAAGAAAAACTTGCCGATCTTCGTGTTGTAGTGGTTCGCAAAGCAGTCCACTGTGTGGGGACCCCATGACCTTTCCAGACATTCAAAACAACTTGTGCGAATTTGCCAATCGTTGATGTCAATCATTCGACTGATGTAATCCGCCCTTTGGAGTTCCGTGCGAGGAATCCATTGCAACTCTAAATGAATATCGTGATCCGCGCACAACTGGAAGATCCTTACTGCCAACACGTGTAAATCTTTTTTTTCATGATGCCTACTTGCTCGATTCTGCAAGCGCTTTGACTATCGGAAAACCATTTAACAAACAATCCCTTGATTAATGGCAAAAACGAATCGACTGCGTATTCGATGGCTGATAATTCTCTCCATGTGGAACTGTTCTTACTCTCTCCGTCCTCCCATAACTTCTGACACACTTGTTCGCCGTTTAAATTCAAATGTGCGCCACACCCTGTACCGCTGGCGTCTGAATAGACAATGTTATTGGCCCTGGGACAATCCTCGTAACTTATTGTTCTACAATTCTTCTTATCCGCATTGCAATCCCAAAATGCAAGCTCTCGAAGGCAATACTCGTCTAATTCGAACTTGGAATCCCAATCCTGGGCGGCAGCAATAGAAATGGAACAGTATCTAGTCATGATGCGAGACAAATTCCCATACACGGCACCCGCTGATATGATCTTGTCAACAAAGCTACTGAGACCGCGAGCTGAAATCAACAATTTTTCGTGAAAAATTCGCTTGATTGTTTCTTTTATGCTGTTTATCCGTCGATCGGAAATTTGGATTGTACCTCGCGCACTGTTCCATACTAAACCCAGCCACTGAATGCATTGTTGTGGTTGCCAAATTGACTTATCGTCGTTACTGATAAACCCGGACCTCCTCAGATCCGATTGAACGCGTTGTGACACGGCCCTACAAGTGCTTTCGTCGTAATCGATCATCAAACCGTCGTCTAAAAATAACGCTATGTTCACGCCCTGCAATCGCCAGTATTTGTCTAATGGTTTTAGCACCTTAGTAAAAATGTGAGGTGCTGACGACAGACCAAATGGCAACACCGTGAATACAAAATATCGCATTGGACTGTTTTCGGAAAACTTTCAGCCAAAGCCTAGAAAACATTGATACTCCGCATGAATGTCTATATGATGATATCCACTTTTTAAATCAAAAGTAGTCATGAAGGCACCTTTCTGGAAATAATTTAAAGCCGTTTTCCAATCCTCGTATTTCACTTTTTGTTTCTTTAAATACTTGTTGACGTGTCTTAAATCTAGAATTAATCGCTTCTTTCCACTAGGTTGGATAGATACACTCAAGGGATTAACTCACAAACGGCGCTTCAGTGTACTCTAGAATACGACTCGTGTCTAACAATTCGTTTATCGCATGTTCCACAAATTCGGAATGATTAATTGCCGACTTATTGTTCTTCAACACTACGCTAGGAGGCAACGAATCGAAAATTAGGCGATAGCCTTCATTAACTACCGAAACTATGTATTGTGGTGCCCCGATATCCTGCCAAAATTCAACACTCCTTTGAAGATTTCCTTTTACTAACGGTAGTTTAGAGGGAATCTCTCCAAATTCATAAGGTTCACCGGTTACCTCAACAATATTACTCAAAACGTCATCTTTATTACTTTGATGAGCCGTCGAAGCCTGATCCATGTGGGGCTCGAGGAGGGAAGGCTCCGTTCTGATAATAGAAACCACTCCTGCTCTGCTGACTCCAGCCAACCCTGCATATCTTGGCCCAATGGCCCCATCTTCCGCAACGGAAACATTTGTCTGTGGCACCTGCAGCATAGTCTGAACGGCCTATAAAATAGAATGCAATATCTTAAGACTTCAACACTTAGGATTCGGACTACGGGAGGGTGGGTGGGGTATCACAACCAGACCGCCTGAGTTGTAGGATTATGAGAGTGAGAGAATGATTCAATCCTGTTCTTTCCTTATATACTTGATTACCTGCCATGTAATAATCCCGAGGGGATTATCCATTGAACACTTCTATAAGTAAGCTAATGAACTTATTATGTACCAATTGAAAATACATTTACGTTCTAATTCGCTAACGCTCAACCGAACGTAAATTATTTTCTACCTTAACATACTGAAAACAAACAGACTTACGCAACATTATGATGGTTGGTTGCTCAGGCAATCCAACAAAGCTGAGATTGACAAAGTTCACATGGAGATGAATGTCAGCTAGAAACTAAACGTAATATTGACTGCCTTACCACGAAAAAGCTGATTATCAGAACTGCTTTTAAACCTTTTGGAAGGACCTCGACCCTCGTGCTTCGCAGCTGCCTCTTCTTTTTCGCTCGACGGCACTTTTGGCTTTCTTAATTTTTTTCTCATCCTCAGAATCGGAGGCCAGTTCGTCGGATTCATATTCCTGAACCACCAGCCAGCCATCTTTACTTTTGTCGGCCAACTTGATAAGTTTTTTGCGTTTCCTTATTAATTCCCGACCTTCAGAAGCCAAACTCTTAATGTCGCCTACATCTTTCACTCCTTTCAATTTGAAAAAACGTTATCTAATTTGGAATTAAGTTCGAACTGCTTTCCGTTTCCTTTATACTTGATCTCCGCCGCTTCCTTATCTAATTTGGACTTTCCTTCCAAGCTCTTTTCTTTTGCCTCGAGTTGAGACGATAGGTAATCCTTGAATAGACCGAAAACTTGGTCCATCAGCACTGAATTAGGATTGCCACTGGCTTCGTCGTCTCCAGCTTCACCTTCGGCTCTTCTAGTGGCAGTACGAGAACCTCTAGATTCCACTTCGGACATGTCTAGGTCAAGCGAGCCAGGACGAATAGTGAAGACGTCAGTAAATGGACTGCGAGAGTGTGAGAACGAACCTGAATAAAGCATCTCCTTAAATACCTGCATAAAACAATTACAATTTCTCCAGGGACTCCAACTAACAACCTTCTTAATGAACCTTGAATGAATTCAATCACATAACAATAGAAAATACATTAATGTATGATACCATTAAAAAAATGCAACCCACGAGACTCCTGGCGAAATAAGTAGAGTTGGTTGGCAGATTATGCTAATACACCCAGTCAATATCTTAATCTAAAAATATTGAAATACCTGATTGCTTAGGTCCAACTTTTGAAGAGGCTCTAGAGGCAGTAGGTTGCAATTGGGCAGTTTGTATCTTGCTAGGTCCTGCTTCGTTCACTGAATGGCAAGGTGGTCCTTCTTGATGATCAGTATCACTATCAGGGATTTTATCTTGCACCCCCTGGCTAAACTGGGTCTCGAATATTCGATTCAACCGCTTGATCTCCAGTGGTTTCAAACCCTTTTCCTTCATCATTTCGCTGTCCACATCTTGAAAATGTGAAACTTTTGTAGCTCCAAGAGTCTGAAAGCTATTTACAAACTTCTCTATATCCGCTTTTTTGAGCAAGACATCAATTTCGTCCGCCATGTTTTCTAGCACGGAGAACATTGAACTAGTAGGACTGGGCTGAGCTCATCCACAGGAAACTCACTGAGAGTGTCACATGTATTTACAGGGATTTACAAAATGGCTTCCATTTATCACTCTAAACTTTTTGGAAGATTTGTCTTGCCATTTACAAAGCAAAGAAGTATATTCTATCTGTGTAGAATTGCCTCTTCAACTCATAATAGGGATATTCATAGAGCAATAAGAACCAGCAAACACAAAAGAAGCTATGAAGGCAATACAAACACTTCAAACACAAATTTGCACTCACTTCTACTGATAATGACACCAGTGGGGAAGATCAAATTGAATTCAGCGCAGGGCTCAAAAGGAAACATTCAGGTATCTTCATATAGAATTATATTCTATTTGTCGTTTGGTGACGTGTGATAATTACCCTGGTAATGGATTTCTAATGGCTGAATTACACACAAAATATTATGTCTGAAAAATATTTGCAAAACTATGACCTTGTTTAATATTCCATTTGTAGGTGGTCATAATGATGTTCGCAAAGTAACAAGGACGGAGTCAAAAATTAGTCATTTTGTACGCCAGTCCTTGCAGTCATGTCAAGTTGAAGAGAATGCAGTAGTAATACAAGAAAAACTGGCCAGAATAAAGGAAAATACCCCTATGTATAGAACTTTGTTAGGACTAAATGCAGTCCTGCAGCATCTAACAAGCTTAGTCCCAATTGAAAATAATCGTCAAAGCCTGCGCTCAAGCATGCCATTTGATGAGGCCTACGAAGTTTATAATTCATTTTTTCAATATAAAAGTTTTACTCATCAAGAGAAACAGCAATTCCGTTATGCTCTGCTTAACCAGGAGTTAGAGTATCAATCTTTATTAACCCCGTCAGTGGTTCAAGTGATATAATATTGCGCCCTAACAGCATTGACATAGAGCCATTTTCAATAGGACTTACTGAAACGTTATTAAGTAAGCCAAACGAAGAGAACATTCAATTAGTTCATGGTATCTTAAATTCATTCGATACTGAATGGGATAGGAAATGTGCCACAGCATTACTTGGGATGTCCAGGTCCTTGAATGAGTTCGCTTGCAGTTAATCCTAGAGCTGTATCAGAATCAACAGAACAGATTAAGTCTGTTATTTCTGAGCTAGAGAATACAAAGACAGCAGCTTGTAATATGATTCAGCTGAGACTAAAGGAAAAAGAAAACTTCCAATCACAAACACAGCAAAAAAGAGAGCTTCATGTATCAAGAAATGGCGTGTGGCCAGTTGATAAACTTGATAATCTACTTACGGGGATAGAGGCTTTAGAAACAAGACTCGAAGAAGTCAAAAGGATTATTGTTCATAAGGATGAACCTGGAATAAGAAAGTTTAATCAAATGGTTAGTAGATTAGCATCACAGCTCTCTGAAGCGAACCGTCTGAAACGTCATACCCTGTCATCTGGTTGACCTCGCCTTTTAAATGAAGAGGTTGAGGACTTTATTGCACAGTGCATTGAGCAAAAAGCTGCGAGTCATGGAAGAAAACATGACACAGTGCTTTATACAGGTCGGAGAGTTAAAATAAAAGATCTTTTGCATCTTGCCAATCACAAACTAGAAGAGCAGGGTAAACCACTGATACGTTCAGCTGTAACAAACTTATCGAGGCCACGAAATAAGCGTAGCAGACGAGCAAAGCTTCATTCAGGGAGAGAATTATTTTGTATGAAAAAGCCATATAAAAGTGAAGACTCGAGCAACGAGAATACACATTATCAACGTGCGCATGTGTTAAATGTGAAGCGCTTTTTTTGTTTGGACAGGAACAAAGAAATACAACCCTTTACATTCATTCGTTCTATTGACGACAAAGCTTACCTGCGGCCAGGTACGTCTGAAGGGTTTTGCAGTGTGAGAAGCACAAGAATTCTTGCACCATCAGCAGAGGCTAAAATGAGAAAACTCCCAAAGTACAATTGGCCTCAAAAGATGTTTTATCAAACCCCATCAACACACCGGATATTAAAGAATGAAGCTCTCCATATTGATGGAGAGGAAAGGATAAAATCTGTTGGCGATCGCCATATCGTCTATGTTCGTCCAAAGGCTTATGTGGATTCTTCAGGCACTACATGGGCAAATGAGACCATAAAAATGTGCCACGATTTACCAGATGAGTTTGAAATCAGAATGCCGGACAATACAACATTTAGACCTCAATATTCTAAAGGAATGAGAAAAGTAACTGCACATATACATGACAATCTGTATTTGTTCATAGATATGTCTGAAAAGGATGATGTGTTAAAAGTGTCACGTTCTTCTAATTGCCCTTATCGTTTATATGAGAACCAGAGGCTATTGAAGGTGAGGAACGCCTTACATGAAACTACACACAAAATCTTTCTGCCGTAGAAACAGAAGCATTGCAAGCTCTGAACTTAAACAGCCTTTTATGTAAAATTGCAGATTTAGAAAAACGGCTTTCTGAAAAAAAAAACTAACATACATTTGGGATGCCTACCAAGAATTAACATCTTTGTGCAATAGTGTGTTAAAACAACTTAGTGATCTTGGTCTGCCATATGATGTGAAGCCCATTTGGGCTGATCTGACCACGGGCATAAATCACCCCAAAAACGTGCAACTTTAAATTTAATCAAAATTTTCAGATTTTTTCCAAAGCTACATTATATTGTTCCTCTTAAAGTAACGATCCCAAAACTGAAAACCGTTTTCAAATTGGATGAGTGGAAGTGGAGTTATGAATTTTTTAGTTTCATATTTTTCCCGCGAAAAATTGGCGGGAAAAATTTCATACAAAATCATTCGAAAAAATAAACTTTTTCAAACTACTTTTTTGCTTTAAAATGTTTCGTTGTCATACATTGCATGATGAAAGAACTATTAGTGGCCTAAAATCGTATGTTTTTAGAATTTTAATTTTTTAATGATAAATAGTTGATAATAATTATTGTAAAAACCGTATACGTCATAATGACGTCACAGATATCTTAAAATATCTCTAATAAAATTAATATCGAGAAAAATTCTTCGTCTAAAACAGTAGATATACTAATAAAACATTACTAAAGATTTTGGAGCTAACTTGGCCCCATCTATCGACTAGAATATATATTTTTTACTTTCTCAATGACGTCATCAAAAATTACGTCATCAAAACAGTAATTTCGTTATAACTATTGTTCCAATAATCACAGATGAAAAAAAATTGCGCCAAATTAGAGAGAATGACAACACAAACAAAATTCAGTGCTTTATTATTACCTCGCCTTAAAAATAAATTTTGGCTAGAAATGTAACATTTTAATATGACGTCACTATGACATCAACCTCGACTTCGACTGCATCAAAATAAAATATCATATCTGCTGGTAACACTCTGAAAATTTCATTTCATTATGTCAAAGATTTTTGAAATTATTTACAATCTCTAAAATGTGTCACATTTTCCTTGCGCATTTTTGAGGTCATTTATGCCCACCATGTCGACTGACGCTGGTCCTGGCGTGGGATTTCAAACTTTGAAGTAAGATTTAGGGATGCAGAGTTGGCTAGAATGTGGAATTCGCATTATCGTGTAAGAGTACATCGATCACGAAATGATAGTCACATGAATGAGGCAGAGAGGACTAATTCGGCTATTGGGGATGCCCTAGTTGATGGCGGAACTATTCAATGGGAGAGACACAAACTTTTTGATGGTTTATCAGATGAACAGATTTCCCAATTAACTCTGAATGATTTCGAAGAACACCAGAGGCAAATAATACGCAAAAACCTTGGAAGTGAGTGATGATGTAGTCAACAGATTGGATGGTGCACCTGCTCTAGGTGACAGCATTCACAGCATTCAGAACTCCTGTTGATGAGCATGAGCAGTTCTTTTTAAACAAGCAAAGCCTCACAGAGCAAAATGCAAGTGCACCAGGTGCAGCATATATCAAAAAGATATGCAATGTCTTCGATAAGCATTACATAAGAGGAGAACTTTACATGGAATTTGTAAAAAAAACGATGTCAATCTACCGGGAGACAGTGTAGTTACTGTTTAGAAAACCAATGGCGATCTCCAAAGTCATTTGAGGGAATCCCTGCCCCCTATCCTGACTATTCAAAGTTACCAAAATTCCATTATAAAGATGTCTTTGAAACTTCGTTGTGCAATGACGATAACACAAATCGTGATGATTTTTTGCCACAAGCACAATTGAAAAAAAGCTTACATGATGGCAGTGTCAACTTAGACAAACCTGAAACAATCAAGAGGTTTTGTAAGGCGTCCATTGTTGAGGAGTGTCACATAAGAGAGTATCTAACTCATCTTTTGACTTTGCAACGAACCAATACCATTCGTCAGAACCAAAGGATAAAAGACAAAAACACTCGAAAAGCTAAACAATATGAGGACTATAATTGGAGAGAAACTGCGTCGTCATTTGAGACGATGTCAAAGTTATATGTTGAAGAACTGAATAAGTATTTAGTTTATCATAACCTTTCTCTTATTGGAAAGAAAAATGATAAAATAAGGCGTATCATGGCGCATGTTGCACTTTGAACTGGTGGTGATCCAAACACTGATGGCAGTAGTGGAAGTGAATCGAGTGAGGAGGAGATTGATAGCGAGGAGGAGGCGAGTGAAGATGAGGATGAGGTTGTTGCATTTACAATCTGGCAGGGTGTCTCTACCTAATTCTAGATACGCGCTAGACTGGTTGGCATGACATCTCCACCTGCATTACAAGTGCAGTATTATTTGAATCATATTATATGTGGAATAATAAATCATATGTGGAATAATAAAGATATAAAATCATGATGTTTGTAAGGAAAGGGGGGAAGCTAATTTTTAGAGTCAAAGGTGGGGTGGATTTAAAAAAAAATACATACTCTCAGGGTGGATCCAAAAAAAAAGACACTGAGAGAAGAAATCCTCTGCACCCCCCTGCAGCATGCTTAATGTAGAACAGGAACATGAATGTCAATATTGTATTTACTCAAATCATCGCCTTTCTGATTAATTTTCAATCCACAAGTTAAAAAAAGCAGCTTTGGAAAATGTTGTAAAATCATTTCAGCTACTTCTATGTTAAGCATGGATCCATCCAAACCCAAACTGAAAATATCAGTTGCTGATTTTCGTGTGACAGGGCTAAGCCATCAATTGACAGCATTTTTAATTTGGTTAAATGCCTAAGGGACTTAATAAGGCTGTTTTCCTCCAAATTACAACACATATCTAGCAATAGATATTCAAGACTATCAGAAGGTCTTTTTGACAAAAAATCTATGCTTCTGAGTAGTTGCTGGCTACTTAAATCTAGATAAGCAAGTTTACAAGAGTGAGCTAATTGACACAAAAGAGCAACAGAAGAGTTATCTATTAATACATTTCTAATGGAAAAATAATAAAATGCAGATGAAAAAAACCATCCATTCGTTTATTGGAATAATCTTCCACAAGCAATTCGTTTCACATATGATTTTCCATCTACGGTACACTTGGCACAGCGAAATCATTATCATCTCTACTGAACTGAAATTGAAAATTTCCACCAGAATTTCATCTGGTAGGTCTAAATAAAGAAAGCAAAAAATCCCTTACTAACTGATCACCACCACTTTTGAATACAATACGTGTGATAAAATAATTCATGGCACAAAATTATCTTAATAGCTATACGAATTTGTTTTGTACGTGTAAGATATCTCACCTTTGATTTTTAAGGTTCTATTAACTTCATCTGGTTGTTCCGTATAACAGTAAAATATTAAATGTCATTGCTAGTATTTTTTTGGAAGCCTATACACTTAACAGAGAAAAAATTAATTCATAATTTAATACAATACTACTTACAGGGACTGAAGTTTTGATGGAGGTTCATCAGTCAACGATTCACAATCTGTGTTACTGGCAGTACTCTCAGAGATTCTTTTCCGTAAAAAAATAAAATCAATGCTTTCAAAACTCAAGTTGTTCTATTAATAAATACATAACTTACCGTTTCTTAGACAAAAAAATATCTAAAGTTCTTTGCATCCTGAAATAGCAGCTGAGGCAGAGCAGAATGAGCAGAGCTGAACTTACAACATGGTTGATGACTGTACGAGCAGCAGCATGGTCGACTGTATTGAAATGGGCTCATAAATGTGGTTAAAGTGATGTCGTTTGCGTCCGTGGTAGGATTTTTGATAAAAATATAGCTTTAATTTGATTTTTTTTTATTATCACCTTTAAAGAAATAAGAAAATACTTTTAACATTAAATCTAGAGCACATGACTGCTAGGAGAGAGAGGGGGGATTCCCCCTTTTCCCCTCCCCTGGATCCGTCCCTGTATCTGTATTCTTTGTTCTCTGTTAAAATAATACATAAGTTCTTAGAATGTGTAGTCAAATGTGGGGTAGCATGTGTGGTGTAACACCTAACTTGTTGTCTATCACGGACCACTGTGGTTCCCAAGTTCCAACTCACAGAAAACTCGTTTGAGCTGTATTTTGTGCGCGAAGAACATCAGGAAAAACCAAGCTAGTATACAGTGTATAAGCTGTCATTTTGATTTTCACCTCAAGTGCATTGGATCAGAATTTGATGAAAGTCATATTTGTAACCTCTGTTCTGTTCCAGCTCATAAAATCGATAGTGACAGCACAAGAGATAAGGATAATGCGGAGAGTTTGCTACCAAAGATCTTAAAAGATATGTCTAAAACTCGTGGAATGAAATTGTCACCAGAATGTGAGAAGTTTGCCTGAAAAGATTGATGAATTGCGCTTTATTTACTTCTGCCCAGACCATAGGCCAGGAACAAGTTATAAACTGCAAATGTTTTCTTCTTTTTTTTTACTTTTTTTCCTGTGTTCGTCTCGAGAATGCAGCATTCTTGCGCAATTGGTCACGTGTTACAGATCCTGATTGGTTAAGAGCGTAAGAAACAATGCCCTTCATTCATCACTTTTGAGTGAGTGCAAACTCTTTGACTGAGTGAACGTCAGTCAGGAACTTTAGGAATGCAAGATGGTGGAAAGCCCAAAAAATAGCTTTCAGAGACAGGCTCTTCCAGACTCGTTTGAGCTGTATTTTGTGCGCGAAGAACATCAGGAAAAACCAAGCTAGTATACAGTCTATAAGCTGTCATTGTGATTTTCACCTCAAGTGCATTGGATCAGAATTTGATGAATGTCATATTTGTAACCTCTGTTCTGTTCCAACTCATAAAATCGATAGTGACAGCACAAGAGATAAGGATAATGCGGAGAGTTTGCTACCAAAGATCTTAGAAGATATGTCTAAAACTCTTGGAATGAAATTTTCACCAGAATGTGAGAAGTTTGCCTGGAAAGATTGATGAATTGCGCTTTATTTACTTGTGACGCAGTGTTCTTGAGCGCTTTTTAATGCAGTATTACCTACAAATTATAAACGTCGAGTCGAATAAACTGTTGACATTACAAGTAAAAATACAGATAAATACACAAAAAATCTTACCCTGTCGGCGGTTCTATGCTCGCTGAATAATAGTATGATATAATAGTATGATTTCTAATACAAATAAATTCGTACAAAAGGTTGTAAACTGTATACAAAAAAGGAAGAAAACAACATGAAACAAACTACTTGTCTTCTCCTCGTGGTCTGGCCTCGTGCCAGACTCCCCCGGGTGGCACAGGGTTGCCCGAACCTACTATCACATACTTCCCTGCTTGAGGTTGGAGACCTCGACAACCTTGAAAAAAATGAAAAACTATATATAACGTACAAAAATAAACATAAATGTCTATGAAATGTTACTGTCCTTGCTTAAGCATTTGCATGATTAGCAAGTTTGACTGTGCGACACTGTTCAGTATAGCATGTGGATCTACTATAGCTGCTGAATGTTCGTTGACTGTGGACATGGGTAACCGGTGTGGGTTCTTATGCATTCCAGCTCGTTGACGTGTTGACCTTCTAAGACGAGGTTCTTCTTTTATCTCTTCCTGTTCGTCTTTTGTTTCTTTATCACCTTTGGATACAACGTCAAGTACGGTATTTCTGTCGTCTGTTTGAACTAGATCAACTGGTAGGTCTGCATCAATGCCTTCAGAAAAGTCTGAGTCATCCGAATCATCAGTTGTAGTATCATCATTTTCAGAAGATGCAGGTGTGGACTGTGATTCATCAGGAAGTTCTTTATCTGCGTCTGCTAGGTGGTTGGCTTCTAAGATATCTGTTCTGTAAACAGTCTTAGTGTTTCCATCAGGAGATTTAACAACGTAAGTGTTGCTATTGTTAAGCCTCTTGATTACCTTACAAGGAGTATCGTTCCATGCGTCTTGCATCTTATTACGTCCTTCAACACGATTTTTCATAAGGACAGTTGTTCCAACTCGAAGGGTTGTTCCATCAGCCTTGGCATCATTGCGCTTGCGTCTTCGAAGTGCTGCGTTCTCGGTGTTCACCGATGCTTCTTTAAATGCGTCTCTAAGTTTCTCTTGGTGTTCAGCAATCCATTCATCAACACAACCATCACCATCTGCTTGGTCAACAGCTTGCAGTAAATGGTCGACTGGAAGTACGGGGTCTCGTCCAAAGAAGAGGTAATAAGGTGAGTAGCCTGTTGATGAGTTTGGTGTACAATTGTACGCATACACGAGTTCCGACAGATGTTGAGGCCATTTCCGTTTCTTCTCAGGATTAAGAGTGCGTAAACGATCGTGCATAGTGCGATTAAAGCGTTCACACTGTCCATTACCCTGAGGGTGATAAGGAGACGTTCGGCTCTTAGTGATTCCGTAAACTTTGCAAAGTTCTTTTACGACCTTACTTTCAAAGTTCTGTCCTTGGTCGCTATGAATTCGCTTCGGAACACCAAATCTGACAAACCAGTCATTGACTAATGCCTTAGCAACAGTTGGAGCTTTTTGATCTTTCGTTGGAATAGTTTGTGTGAATTTCGTGAACACGTCAGTGAGGACTAGCACGTTCTCGTATCCATTGCTACTCTTCTCTAAGACAGTATAATCGATCGCCAAGATCTCGAGAGGGGCGCTGGCCGTCAGTGATCCCATCGTTGGGTGCAACGACTTCCCTGCTTTTGCAACGGTACATCTCTTGCATTCCTTGCAGTAGTCGGTAATTTCTCGAACCATTCCAGGCCAGTAGCATCTGTTTCTGATTAAGGCAGTCGTCTTCTCGACTCCTTGGTGTCCGAGATCATCATGGATAGAGGTTAGCACATCCTTCTTGAGTGACTCTGGTAATATGAGTTGTTTCACTGTTTTGCCACATAACTGGATAACTCGATATAAAACATGTTTGTCTTCTTCAATTCGTTTCCATTCTCTCAGTAGCTTACGTGCAGGCTTCTCTTCTTTCATTAGTTGACGTACAGTAGGAGGATGTTTAGATGACCAATAGTGCAACAGCCGACTGATGTGTACATCGACGGACTGCAATTTCGCTAAGTCTGTTGTTGAAATTGATGGAAATGTTGAAGTCGCTTGTGGAGCTACTAGTTGTGAACGTACACGTGATTCCTTGATGAGCGATTGAGAACTAATGGCTTCAATAGCTGCAGTAATGCATGTTGGTGTTATTGTACCTTTCTCCTGATTCTGTGTCTGTACTTCACTAGATACTTCTTCTAATCTTGTAGATGGAATATCATTACCATGGAAAGACTTTCTGCTCAAAGCATCAGCATTCCCATTCGATTTGCCTGATCTGTACTGCATTATAAAGTTGAACTGTGCAAGCTCTGCGGACCAACGCATTTCTGTGGCTCCCAGTCTTGCTGATGATTGCAAATAACTTAAAGGATTGTTATCAGTATACACAACAAAGTTTGAACAAAGTAATATATCACGAAACTTCTGCGTTATCGACCAGTAAAGTGCCAAGAGTTCGAGTTTCATACTCGAGTAGTTCTGCATATTCCTCTCACTAGGACGAAGGCTTCGACTTGCATAACTGAGCACAACAAGTCCATTTTCCTGGTGTTGCGACAGCACTGCACCCAAACCTTGAAAACTTGCATCGGTCTCTAAGATGAAGGGACGACTAAAGTCTGGAAACCCAAGTACAGGAGCTGTAGTAAGCATCTGCTTCAGAGTGTTAAAAGCGTCTTCACACAAAGTGTCCCATTTGTCTTTGATGCTGAGCTCTTCATTAACTGGTGGTTTCTTCTTTCCTTTGCCTTTCGTTGGAGTTGGTCCTTGCAGGAGACGTTGCAGCGGGCTAGCAATTGCTGCGTACTTTGGCAAGAATCTACGGTAGTACCCAGAAAGTCCCAGAAAACTGCGAAGTTCTTTCAATGTCTCTGGCCTTTTCCATTCGACAACGGCACGTACCTTCTCTGGATCTGGCGATGTGCCTTGACTTGTTACGATGTGACCAAGGTAATGAACCTTCTCACGGAACAGTTGACATTTCTCTGGTTTCACTTTCAGGTTAAGTCTGGATAAACGTGATAAGACCATTTTTAAACGGTCCAAGGTTTCGTCAAAAGTTTGACCAAAAACAAGAATATCATCAATATAAACGAGCAACATCTGGAAGTTAACATCACCGAATGCTCTGTCCATGAGACGCATAAACGTACTTGGAGCATTACAGAGGCCAAATGGCATGCGCACATATTCATACAGCCCTCCGGTGCCTGTTCGGAATGCGGTCTTCTCGATGTCTGCCTCACGAACGGGAATTTGATTGAAGCCATGTGCAAGGTCTAAGCTGCAAAAGTACTTTGCTCCTTTGAGAACGTCCAAAGCTTCATCAATTCGGGGAAGAGGGTAGGCATCTTTGTGAGTTTTAGCATTGAGACGACGATAGTCCACGCATATGCGGAGTTTACCATCTTTTTTACGCACTAAGACAATAGGCGATGCATATGGGCTTGACGATTCTCTGATTATTCCTCGGTCGATTGCTTTCTGTATGTAGTTTCGCACTTCAGGCCATTGTTGTGGAGGTACGCGTCTGTGGGGTAGCTTAACTGGACGGTCATCACTTGTAATAATGGGATGTTCCACCAAATCACAAAATCCGATATCATCTTCGTCTCTGCTGAATGTGGTATGGTATTCTGAAATTACATGTTGAAGTCGTTGGCACTCTGACTCTGACAGCTCTCCGATGTCCATTCGTGATAATATCTCGCTGACATCTGCGACGTGCTCTGGTATGTTGTCTCGAGGCACAGATTCTTGAAAGTGAACATGAGATTCATTCACAGTCACATATTCAACAGATGGTTCAAGTTCAGCTGATGATAACGTAGCAAGTGGTGTTCGCGGATTCAAATAGACATCTCTGTCACTAAAATTAGCAACTTGGATTGGAGCGTGCCCATCACGACCGATGGTAACAACTGCTGCACCAACACTGACTCCATGAGGAAGCTCTGCAACATTTACTTCTTGTCGTTCAACTAGGGCAGTGTACGGGTGACTTGATGCGGGCTTTGCTGAGCCTTCAACGACTCTAATGGAACGAGCAGGGATTAGCACTGGACCGGTTCCAACTAGACGAACTCTTCCACTAACATTAGGATCTGTAACAATGGTCTCTTCGACCAGCAACGGTGTTGTATATATACGTAAAGCGTGAAGAAGCGGTGCTTCACTGTTACTAACTGATACAAGTAAATGTTCAACAAAGTTGTCTCCATACAATGAGACTAAAAATTTTCGCATGTCTCTAAGAATGTTAGATCCCAAAATTCCAGGAACTCTACGCTTTCGGGACTGGACTGCAGGACAAACTGGGTCTTTGACTACCAAGAAACCCAACCCTTTGAATGTATGGGAGAAAACACATAAGTTCAGTTCCACGTAACCAACGTAGGGGATTTCCAGACCCTGTGACGCTGAAATTTTCATGTAAGACGTTACATCTATGAGTTCACTTCCTGGAGCTAGGTGTTCCTTAAAGAAGCTTTCAGTCACCGTTGACACCTCCGCACCTGTGTCAATCAGACATCTTACATCAACATTTCCAACCTTGACCCTCACTTCTGGGCAGTCCCCTATTGCATTTGCAATTACTGAGCCTTCACTTATGTGCTGACCCACAACATGGCTCACTGTTGTGGGCTCAAGGGGTTTAACGGCTTTGCTCCAGGGTTAACTTGGGACTCATTCAACTTTGGGCAATCTTTCTTTACATGATCAGGGGAATCACACAGCCAACACTTGCGGGACCCACCAGCCCTGGGTGTTCTTCTAGTGTTCAATGCTGCAAGCAGTGATTCTATTTGTTTCTGTTGGGTAGCTATTTGTTGACCCTGGTCTTTTACCATCCTATGGAGATCATGATTGGCTGAAATTTCGCTTAGGGTAGCTTGTTGCTTATCCTTAGGGGTTTGTGGGCGATTGTCATCCCTCATTAGCTTAAGTACCCTGTCACGTGCATCGAAAAAAGAAAGCTCCGGGTGGTCTGAGTTGAGCCTTCTCAGTTCAGTACGTACAGTGTGGTTATTTACTGCCTCAGCTAAACGGTTCTTTAACTGAGAGTCCCGACCCGCTTTGAAAGAGCTATCAAGCTGTGTAATTCGATCCATCAACTTTACTAGATCAAGTGAGCATTTAATCAGATCATCACCCTCTTTCTGATGGTATGAGTAGAATTGTTGTTGTAACTGGGGAAGACTATCCCCATCTCCAAATACACGGGTAAGTACCATATAAATCTTCATAGGATCATTCATCACTTTTTCACCCCTTCCAATTATTTCATACCGGGCGCTTCCAGCTAAATGCTCAATAAGAAATGCTGCTTGCTCTTTTTCATTTAGACCTCGACTAGCACAGGCGGCCTTTGCATCTTCAATCCAGTCATCGATGGTTAAATCATTGGAATTCTCTGATCTCCCGCGAAATCTCTCAAGTTTCCTTGAGTTAACATAGAAAACACGCTCTTTCTGCTCTTTCGCTTCGATCTCTTTCCTCAAGACCTTCTTGATTTCTTTTTCTGCAATTTCAGCATTTTTTTCAGCTTTGTCTGCAATTTCTTGTTTTTCTTTGACGAGAGACTTTAGAGTCTCGATTTCTTTCTTAGCTTTCGCTAATTCCAGAACCGAAGCCATCATACAATTGCTATTTATATGTCTTACCTCTATGTAGACCGTCAGGGTTAGAAGGAAACGACTGCTCGCGACGCCAGATGTGACACAGGTCGATTCGCTCCTTGTTTATTATAGAAATAATAGCGACAATAACCTAAAATTACAGGGTTTGTTTAAGACAAAATATGAAAATAGAACTAAGAATACATCAAAAAGCTTACCCTGTCGGCGGTTCTATGCTCGCTGAATAATAGTATGATATAATAGTATGATTTCTAATACAAATAAATTCGTACAAAAGGTTGTAAACTGTATACAAAAAAGGAAGAAAACAACATGAAACAAACTACTTGTCTTCTCCTCGTGGTCTGGCCTCGTGCCAGTCCCCACGGGTGACTAGTTGCCAACAGGGAGCCCGAGGACACTCCTCACATACTCGTGCTCAGGCCATAGGCCGAGAACGAGTTATAAACTGCAAATATATTTTTCTTTTTTTTCTTTTTTTCCTATGTTCATCTCGAGAATGCGGCATTCTTGCGCAATTGATCACGTGTTACAGATCATGATTGGTTAAGAGCGTAAGAAACAATGTCCTTCATTCATCACTTTTGAGCGAGTGCGAACTCTTCGACTGAGTGAACGCCAGTCAGGAACTTTAGGAATGCAAGATGGTGGACAGCCTTTCAGAGACGGGCTCTTCCAGACAATAGAAAGTGGAGCTTTTAACTCGAGATACAGTGTATACCTAGACACTTATAAGAGCTTCAGAATGGGCTGTTATTTTGAGCTTGATCTCCAATATTTTGACCAAATATCAAACTCTCAATGGAGTACTCGAAACCGAAGTTCCTGCGATAAAGAAGTGATTCCTTTGAGCTGGAAATCTAGGAATTTCTCACCCTATATGTTGCTAAACGAACACATATAGAGGCAAGTCAATTATATTTCTCATTCAAGCATTCAAGAGATCTTTAAGTTTTTATACTGAATTTTAACACCGAAATTCTTGACCACAGTTTATTTATATATTTTCATGGAACTAAGGCTCTATTTGACCTGATGCGTTTGATCATGTAATGGATAAAACATCTGAAACATGAACGAAAAAATACACGATTTGTTATTGTGTCAAAAACGTCATTGTAGAAGTCTTTACAGCAAACAGTTGAGATATATAGTGAAATAAAAAGTTGAATAAACTGGTATATTTGCTGGTAATATTTTTGCATGTCGGAGATATATAATACTCATGCATGATAATAGAAGGACAAAGGCAAACACTAATAGCTGCTGACAGACAAATTGACTAATCAGATATTCTTTAAAAAGGTCAAAAAAGGTCTTTATTATGTTACAGTTAACTATTTCCGGAATGGTGAAGAATGCGTGAAACAGCTCGGGAAGAGTACAAACGGGGCCGGTCATTTGAGCCTCTCCTAAAAGGGGCTCCCAGGGCACGAGTGGACGCACGTGTGCGTCTAGTTCTATCTAATCTCAGCTCTCAAGTTCATTTGCTTACGCTGTCTGAAAACTGGGTTCACAAGGATATTACTGATGCTGAGCTCGAAATCTGTGGCTATCCATTATTTAGACATGATAGAGCAGCCAAAGGAGGTGGAGTGGCTGTATATGTAAGAAATGATGTATCTGCGGTGTGAAGATCCGACCTTGAATATGATAACATTGAAGGTTTATGGCTAGAAATTCTTAAATCATGCAATCTTTAAGTGGGGCAATTTTTTAGGGCTCCAAATTCACCTGATAAATATTTCATGGCTAAATTTGAAGACATTGTTTCGTTGTGAGACAAAATTTGTGACGTAATCGTGTGACGTAACAATTATCAACTAGATGCACACGTGCGTTCACTCGTGCCCCTGGAGCCCTTTTTAAGAGAGGCTCCAATGACCGGCTCCGTTCGTACTCTTCCCCGAGCCCTTTCACACATTCTTCACCATTCCGGGAAATAGCTAACCGTAACATAATGCCCTTCTTTGAATCGGCTAACTTAAACTAAAAAATATCTTGATTAGTCAGTTTGTCTGTCAACAGCTATTAGTGTTTGCCTTTGTCTTGCTATTATCATGCATGGGTATGATATCTCCAACATGCAAAAATATACCAGTTTATTCAACTTCTTATTTCACTATATATCTCAATTGTTTGCTGTAAAGACTTCTACAACGGCATATTATTTGACACAATAACAAATCGTGTATTTTTTCGTTCATGTTTCGGATGTTTTATACATGAATACTGAAAGACGTTACGTGACCAAACGTGAAATACAAGGTCAACGGAATCTAGTTTCATGCCATTCCGATATTAAATTAAAATTCAGTACAAAAACCTCTCAAGATTTCTTGAATGCTTGAACGAGGAATATAATTGACTTGCTTCTATGTATGTTCGTTTAGCAACATGTAGGATGAGAAATTTGTAGTTTTCCAGCTCATAGGAAATAGTCTTTATCGCGAGCCGCCTCCTTTCAAGTACTCCATTTAGAGTTCGATATTTGGTCAAAGTATTGGAGATGAAGCTCAAAATAGCAGCCCATTCTGAAGCTCTTATAAGTATATAGGTATATCTCGAGTTAAAAGCTCCAAATTACATTGTTCTACTGCAGGAAAAGCCTATCTCTGAAAGCTATTTTCTTTGTAGTCGGCCATCTTGCATTCCTAAAGCTCCTGGCTTGTGTTCGCTCAAAGGTGATGAATGAAGGGCATTCATTGTTTTTACGTTCTTAACCAATCAGAAGTCTCTCAGGACGAACAGAGGAAAAAAAAACATTTGCAGTTTATAACTAGTTCCCGGCCTAAAGGCCTGGGCACGAGTAATTAGTAAGATCATTAACACAAACTACTAGTCGTGAACTTGAGAGACACCAACGGGTATGTAAATATCATTCTTATTTGAGGTTCGTTTTAACCCCCGAGTTAACATCGATCGATGGTAATGTGTTTCTTTGTTATCTATGCTTGTAGATTTCGAACATGTCTTGAACATACTTGAGTGAGTGAATAAACAGTGTTTGGAACCTTGGAGACTAGCGTCTAGCAGTACAGACATGATGGATGTTTGTATGTCTCAGGGTAACGAGATTATAATTATGGGGGACTTAAACTGTGACTTTCTAGCAAAGCAGGCCGCTCCAGTTGAATGTAAACAACTCAAAGCTATACTCAAGTCTTTGAATTTCACCCAACTTATTTCTGAAGCTACACGCGTTACTCAAGGATCAAAGACTTTATTGGACATGATTGCGTCTAATGTTCCCCAAAATATCAGTTTCTCTGAAGTTGCATCTTTAAGTTTAAGCAATCATGTGTGCAAAAGTTAAATCACAGGAAGGCGCCGGCACAAACGGAATTGATTAGAAATTATGCAAATTATGATTCATCGCTGTTTTGTAAAGATCTGAATAGTATGGATTGGGACATTCCAGAGATTTCATCAGGGATTACTGATGATCCATCCAATTGTATAAATGAACAATGGACCAATTTTAAGCTTTTGTTCGCATTCACGCACCAATCATTTCAAAGCGTGTGCATGGGATAGACAACTGCCCGTGGATGACCAGTGGTATCAAAAGAGATATGCATGATTATAGAGTGATTATAGCCTGAAAAAAGCCAGAAGAACCAACAATGACGAAGACTGGCTAAATTATCGTATTGTAAGAAATTGTGCGACCAAGAAAATGAAAATAGGTAAGAATTTGTATAACAACAGTAAAACAGTAATGACCCTAAAGCTTTCTGGAAGACAATCAAAAAGATTCTCCCTGGTGAAGGGAAAGTCAAAGTTTAAAGTATTAATATTGATGGTGAAAACTGTAACATTCCCACTGGTGACCTCTGCACACAAAGCCTCTGTGAAGATTTAAGATATGGGAGGACTCAGCCCTCTGGCGAACAATCCCTGGAATCTCCCCGAAACGAGAGCACCTACGCTTGCTCACTGTAAGTGAAATGTCAAGGTCGAGCCGGAATGGATGTTCACCCCAAAACTCAGAAAGAAAACAAAGCAAACTGCAGACGATGTCAGAATGTTTTAATCCATATCAATATGTTCATTGGTTTAAATGAAATACAACTTAACTCACAGGGGCAAAACTATGCCATTACAGACCTAGCAGCGAATTGGATATATATTGGCCAGCAGAAAACAAAATGCAAATTACAGAACCGCAGGTTTGAACTGAGACACATCCGATGACGAGCGGTATAAGGAGACTACTTCAGCCGTAGCCTGATTGGATGAGCTAGCTGAAAGGGCCGCCAAAGGACTATTGGGCTTTAGCGCCTCCCTTATATCAGTATAGTGCTAGACCAGCCTACATGGTGTGCAATTGTCTCTTCGTTCACTCCTAGGAGAGGTAGGGGAATCGAGCAGCCAGACCTCAAACTATGAGGGGTTTCTCCTTCGTCAGCATTGACTGCACACAGGCACAACTTGAGGCTACTACAGCCAACCCGCAAAACAGCTCCTCGGTTTCTCTATCTCCACGAGCTCCACAAAAAAGCCGGAACTGATGTCAACCTTTAACAACTTACAAATTGGCTACTTAGCGTTCGGAAGTCCAAACTGGGCAGATGGTATGGTCTGAACATCTGCACATGGCAAATGTGTTAACGACATCCCCACACAGAGTCTTCCCAAAAGAGTGGTTAAATACCAGGGTAGAAAAATTGGGTGAAAACAACACTTCTTTAGAAAGACATGTACCTAGGTGGGAACTGTGATCACCCGACAAAAAGTTGATGGAAAAGAAGGCCAAGTCCCAACTTAACACATACAGTGACATCCCCAAATTGCCGGGCTCGCGCAAAACACCCAGAATGTGGCTAAATATCCTACCCAATTTATCGAGAAAAAGGGGAAGGCTTTTTTGTGGCAGGCTCCGCGCTTGGGCCTGCTCTTCCCTTCAAACAAAGATCTGAGACAGCAATTTCAATTTGAGAAGGCAATTTCTTCAGCCAGCTTTGCTCAAAAAGGGAAGCAGTTTTTCCCAGGGGCACCTCTTCCACAAAACCCTGGCATCGAGGGGGTGCAACAAACTACCTCAACCGAAACCAGTTTCAAGGGAGAGGCCAGGCCAACTACAGGCAATTCAGGCCATCCAGGGGAAGAGGCAGAACTTTCCCAACCTCCACTCAATCAACCCCTTCTCTTCAGACATTCAGGTATGTCACAAAAATTAAGCACAAACAATGTTATGTTAAACATACCAATAGGGGGCAGAATAGCTCATTTTTATTCAAACTGGGTAAGAATTACAAACGATCCTTGGGTTTTAGAATCAGTGCTGGGGCACAAATTAGAATTTGTTCAGACCCCACACCAATCAGTTACTTCTGTAATGCATTTGACAAGCAATCAGATGGAGCTAATCGACACAGAAGTTCAGGCTCTTCAGGAAAAATTAGCCATTCAGAAAGTTCTAGAGCCCAAAAGTCAAAACCAGTTTATAAGTCCCTTATTTACGGTACCCAAAAAAGGGGGTGGTCACAGACCAGTTATAAATCTGAAAGGGTTGAATCAATTTGTAGAGTACCAACATTTCAAAATGGAGGGGGTTTCAATGCTGAACGACCTCTTAAAACCAGGGGATTTTCTAACCAAAATAGATCTAAAAGATGCGTACCTAAGTGTCCCCATTTGGGAACATCACCAAAAGTACCTGCGCTTCATGTGGCGAGGCGAACTGAACATTCACAAAGTTACTCAAACCCGTAGTAGCACACTTGAGAAAAAGGGGTGTCAGGCTGATTATTTACTTGAACGACATTCTTATAATGTCAGCTTGTCAAAAGCTTCCAACAGACCACACTTTACTTGCAACCAATCTCTTAACCGACCTAGGCTTTGTTATCAACAAAGAGAAATTGGTCTTGGAACCACGCCAGGAATTAGAGTTCCTGGGATTTTTAGTAAACTCAATGTCAATGTCTCTATGTCTTCCAAAAGACAAGATACGAGGTATCAAGACAGATTGTCAACAATTGCTGGAAAACCCTTCAGTATCAGTCAGAGTGCTATCTCGTCTGTTGGGAAAACTGTCAGCGTCGATTCAGGCAGTTTTTCCAGCTCCCCTTCATTACCGTTTTCTGCTAAGAGCCAAAAATCTAGCTTTAAAGGAAAGTCAGGTGGGTTACGAAACCATCTTGACCCTAGACCAAGCAGCTCAACAGGAGCTTGTTTGGTGGAGGGATCACCTTGCAGCTTGGAACGGCAAATCTCTCCTGAGGAAACAGGAAGACCTAATAATCGAAACAGATGCATCAAACCTAGGCTGGGGAGCCTCCTGCAATGGGGTGCAAACAGGAGGGCTATGGTCTACCCAGGAACGCCTCAACCGTATCAACTGCCTAGAATTAATGGCAGGAGGCTTTGCCATCAAGTCAGTCGTTTTGCAAGGACAAAACATCTATTCAGGTAAAGTTGCTGATGGACAATACAACAGCAATAGCCTATGTCAACAGGATGGGAGGTCAATCTCCCGTTCTAGCCAGTCTAGTTTACGACATATGGCAGTGGTGCCTTCAGAGAGACATAGGACTATCTGCTCGGCATATCCCAGGCGTTCTGAACTCAGAAGCAGATTACGAATCCAGAGTAGACCGAGATTCCTCAGACTGGAAACTAAACCCAATAGTTTTCAATCACCTCAATCATATCTGGGGCCCATTTCAAGTAGATCTATTTGCAACTCGCCTAACAAATCAACTCAGAAGATTTGTGAGTTGGAGACCAGACCCAGAGGCGGAAGCGACAGACGCTTTCTCTCAGGACTGGTCTCAAGTAAGGGGTTATGCATTTCCCCCATTCAGTCTTGTAGGTCGCTGTCTCTCTCAAGTGAGGGAACAGAAAGTCCAGCTACTATGTCTAGTAGCCCCTGTATGGGAGACTCAGCCATGGTACCCTCTTCTGTTGGAGCTCAGCATAGACTACCCTTGCTTGTTTCCAGTCAGCCAAGAGCTCCTCAACAGATGGGAACAACCACACCCACTGTCTCACATCCAACTAGCAGGCTGGCTTGTCTCAGCCAACGTTACTCTTCAATTGGAGTTTCAGAAAACAGCTCAACAACTCCTTTTGTCAGCCTGTCGAAATCAAACGTCTAGCTCATACGACTCCGCCTGGCGCCTGTGGGGTTAGCTGGTGTGATCAACAACAAATTGATCACCTTTCAGCCAATATACAACACGTTGTAAACTTTTTAGCATTTCAATTTGAGGCAGGGAAAGAATACCTGCACAATCAATGTCTACCGTTCTGCTATTTCCAGCATACTTCCGAAGGTGGATGACGTAAGCGTAGGGCAACAGCCTCTTGTATGCCAAGTTATGAAAGGTATATACCAAAGGAAACCCCCTCTCTCAAGATACACTAGCTCGTAGGGATGTTGCAAAGGTTCTAACGTACTTAAAAACTTTAGGACCGAATGAGTCCATGTCGTTAAAACAACCTTTCTGCAAAACTAGTTTTGCTCTTAGCTCTTACATCTGCTGAGCGAGGGTCTGATTAGCCGCTCATGATCTTCGATTTAGGAAACGTCACCCAGAAGGGAGTCACTTTTAATTTACCTGAACTCACCAAGTCAATCAGAGTTGGGAAAAAATTAAAAGTGTCATTTCATGCAAGTTTCCCGCAGGGACAGACTCCTGTGTCCCTGTGAATGCCTTAAAGCATACGAAGCTTGTACGGCAGAGTTCAGAGCCCTTAGACCCGGTTTAAACCTAACAAACTATTTCTGGCCATCATTAGACCTCACAAGCCAGTAAAATCATCAACTCTAGCTCACTGGATAAAATATATTTTAGGTGAAGCTGGTATTGATGCACACATGTTTAAAGCCCACTCCACTAGGAGTGCTGCTTCCTCTGCTGCCGCTAGAGCAGGTTTATCAGTTACTGATATCATAAGAATGGCTGATTGGTCTAATGACAGCATATTTCGTAAATTTTATTATAAACCAGTCCATGACGCATCTTTTGGCAGGACTGTGCTTGGCCTCTTAGTTTAGGCTTTGAACTAGCATTGTTATATGAAGTCGACAGTTATGAAGTGCAATTTCAGATTACGCAAGACCCATAGGGTTGTAGTGTAGGATGAATTGCACAAATAAATGGAGACGTAATATGAAATAGATATTTCTAGATATTTCTAGGTATTTCAAATGTATTTTTCATGTTCAGTGCATTAATGTATCAAAGTAAAAAGTCTGGGATTGTAGTTTTCTCACTTCTTTGAAGAGGAGACAAACTACCTTTGCTCACATGGTAAAAAAATAGATGACATCATTAAGATTATTTCTTTCATTTATATTACTCACAGGAAGAATTTGAGACATATGGGATAGACTGGGATGGACCTCTATCAGATGATCGTGATGATATTGTTACTATTCCTGAAACAACATGTCCCTTTACACCAGATGTATTTGAACAGATGTGTACACAAAATAATAGATCCCCTACAAGAGAGCTCAAATTATGGTATTGACATTTTTATTGAGGCAATGTCATTTCTTGAAACGTCAGGGTAATGTCTTACCCTGAGCTGCTTTTTTTCATGGTTTGTACTCTTCAGTAATTTGGAAGGCTAGACTTTGTTGTAAATTTTAAGCCAAGAGAAAAGTAGGATGGTAACATATATAGTGTAATGGGTGTTGGATTTCTTGGTTATGTGTACTTCAATTTAAAGTGCTTACTGCCTTATTGAAAGGCTAGCTCCTCAGCAGGTATCCCACTTTTCAAGTTATTAATAAATTTTGAATACCTACAGGAATTTACTGGCTGTGTTTTATGCAGTATAAAAGTTGTGCATATGTAATTAAGTCTTTTCCCAGTTGAACAGTATATGTCAATAGTGATGGATTGCATTTGGATAAAATCAAATATTCACGAGTAAATAAGAGAGTAATTATTTCACATCGCTTTCTTTGCTATTGAATAGGCCATTCGCATGAAGGCGTCATATACTACAACTACCAGAATGCTTCACCCACTTTCTTTTGTAAAGTAATTAGTACCAATTGTTCTGCTATTTTCAAGAGGGAATAAAAATCTGAATAACAAAAGAAAATTCGTAAAGCATTCTGGTAGTTGTAGTAAAATGACGCCATAGTGCAAATGCCCTATTGTTTTATCCCGATGCATGCAGCCATTGAACTCTGCTGTCAAAATGCTTCTTGGAATACTCCAGTTGGAATAATACTTCATACATTATTAATGAGTTTTTTAATCAAGTATTATCAAACTAAAACATCAATAACAACCAAGATTTCTATAGAATTTTTTCTATTGAATTCTTTTGCCAAAACTGTAACATAATTTGCCCTAATCCCTTATGACATCAAAACATTCTTTTGTTTTAAAGCTAAGAGGGGTGCAAAACGTCAACAAGACAAATAAAAACATGAAAAATACAGCATTTGGTAAACTGAGAAGCAAAGAATGACAAACTATTAATAGAATGACACATAACACTAAACAAATCTGAAGAGAAAAAGTACATAGTCACAACATGTGAACGTGCTGTGATGTCATAATAAATTGGGCAATTGTCATGACATTTAAATCATTTGCTTACTGAAAAATAGTGCAAGTTAATTCAGTGGAGTGTACTCAATGATGTAAGAGATGATTTTGTATCTTGTGTAATCTTGTACAATGTAAGCATTATATCATTGTCAATATAATAATATTATCATAAATCTATCCAACTTTTGTGTTGATACATTACCAGGAAGCTTTTTTTTAGTCTGTCATTAATCATGTGTGTGCAGACTTGATGTCATAGGTGCATACTACATCAGACTTGCAAATACAAGGAGAGTTTCTAGTAGTGTTCCAACTGCACATTGAATGTATGCTGATAGGTTACAGTATGTACTTAATATTCAAACTTGCCTATGCTAGATATGTTTCAAAGTTATATAAATATCTTGCTCTTTAAGGTCTAAAAAATATATACTCTGTAGAAAAGTACAAGATGTGTAGTATATATGGTGCACATAAAATAATATAATAATACCCTCTGCATCTGTAAAAAAATATCTATACAATTTATATTAGATATATCTGTTAGGAAATATACTGAAAAAAAATTAAAAAAAAAATTATTAACAATAACTTTTCTTCTCTAGCACTTACAAGCATTTGATTCTATATGCTGTACTGATATTAGCTTCCTTGCAACTAGAATTACACAATAAAGTAAAAATAACACTAGATAATATTTAATTACAGTTGCTTGAATAAAACTTGGGAGCGAAATATGTTTGGAATAATATAGTTATTTTTGTGACTCCAATTTTTGGTCAAAATATCAATAAAATAATTGAAGAAGAGTTCATGTTGAGGAAAGACTGATTCCGCTTCAGTTTAAGGTGAAATTTGTAGGTCTTTGTACAACTTTCATGTTAATGTTTTTTTTCCTACAAACATTCTCATGGTTTTATTCAAAAAACTGTAATATTAAATAAGAGTCGTTACACAATACCTTACAAAGTATTGAATGACGTACCACTAGCAATGACTGCTTCCATAGCCATTTTGAAAATGCCATACGATTCAAACACTGGTGGCAGATGGAGTTCAAGGAGACAGGCAGATGAATAAATGCAACCATCAACACAATCAAGAACTACACTTATTTTACTCACCCAATAACTGTGAGGCAGTGCTTTGGAGCCAGTCACAAATTGCAGAAATTATTTCATGCCTGTTGAAAACCCAATTAAAAACGTTTTAGTTGATTTGTATAAATTTCCATGTTGATGCATATAGGACTGTAGGGAAAGGATCTGTCTCCTCAGTAGGCTATTCGTTCATTGGATTTACTGAATTTATTGGCAAGCTATCAAGTGGTCCATGATAAATTGTAAATTAACTGGTATGATAATTTTTAAATTTGTGTCTGTCAGGCACATCTGTGCCTTTGGATTACTTGCTCAAAGCCCAAAATGCTGCCCAGAAGTACTGCCATCATGGGAATGACACAGCATTATTATATTCAAATTATTTGTGTTGTTGAAAAAAGTATACTTACGTGCATGGTGCATCACTCTTTTCCACCAAAAAGAAGAAATAAACAGTTTTTATGCTATTCCTTTGCCATGCTATACACAGTATATAGGCAGTATATAGGAACTACAAATTTCATAACAGAACGCATTAATGGCGCGTTTTTGGGGTCAAAATTAGAAATGCGTAACTCATGTAAATTACTTCTGAATTCAAAATTCTTAACGCGAATTTACTTCCAAAACGTATTTCTTTTAGAAACATTACTTTTGAAAAAGTATTGGATAAACATGGATAGCCATGGATGCTCATGGATAGCCATGGATACTCATGAGCCCATGGATAGCCATGGACAGCCATGGATAGCCATGGATACTCATTGATAGCTATGGACAGCCATGGATACTCATGGACAGCCATGGATAGCCATGGATACTCATGGATAGCCATGGATACTCATGGATAGCTATGGACAGCCATGGATACTCATGGACAGATACTCATAGATACTCATTGATAGCTATGGATAGCCATATGGATACTCATGGACAGCCGTGGATACTCATGGACAGATACTCATATAGATACTCATAGATACTATGGACAGCCATGGATACTCATGGACAGGCATGGATGCTCATGGATACTCATGGATAC
The DNA here is from genome assembly GCA_029948255.1 of Telmatactis stephensoni. Taxonomy (NCBI): domain Eukaryota; kingdom Metazoa; phylum Cnidaria; class Anthozoa; order Actiniaria; family Isophelliidae; genus Telmatactis; species Telmatactis stephensoni. The sequence goes on from JALIZF010001521.1 coordinate 325,147, forward strand.
TCATAGATACTCATGGATAGCTATGGACAGCCATGGATACTCATGGACAGCTATGGATGCTCATGGATACTCATGGACAACCATGGATAACCATGGATACTCATGGATAGCTATGGACAGCCATGGATACTCATGGACAGCCATGGATACTCATGGACAGATACTCATATAGATACTCATAGATACTATGGACAGCCATGGATACTCATGGACAGGCATGGATGCTCATGGATACTCATGGATACTCATAGATACTCATGGATAGCTATGGACAGCCATGGATACTCATGGACACCCATGGATGCTCATGGATACTCATGGACAACCATGGATAACCATGGATACTCATGGATAGCTATGGACAGCCATGGATACTCATGGACACCCATGGATACTTATGGATAGCCATGAATAGCCATGGATACTCAAGGACAGCCATTGACAGTCATAGATACTCATGGACAGCCATGGATACTCATGGATAGCCATTGATACTCATGGATAGCCATGGATAGTAATGGATAGCCATGGATAATAATGGATAGCAATGGAGACTCATGGACAGCCATAGATAGCTATGGACATCCATGGATACTCAAGGACAGCTATGGATAGTTATCGATAGCCATGGATATTAGTGCCACTTCATGGGGTCTTACATGAAGTGCTGACCGAGCTCACAAACATGGCGGCGTCACTTTCACAAGATCAGTTACAGTTTCTAGGAAGTCTTCGACTTGTCTTACTCGATCTTTCGCGACGATTGACACAAGATACTGCAAGCGAGGACTTGCTCGACTACGTGATTTTTCGGTTAGGCCAAATATCGCAACACCTTCATCGCATTGCTGTAAATACACCAGTGTTTGAGGAGGTGCAGAGGTATGTGTCCGATGTAACTTCTGTTTTGTCTGAGGTAGAAGGAACTTTGGAATCTGTTACTCCATGTACTAGCCAATCAGGACTGGTAGGCCGTCCAAAATTTGAAATTTCTGAAACACAGCTGCAATATCTTGTGGACTGGGATTTGACCACAGCAGATATTGCCAGAGCTTTTGGCGTTAGCCAAAGTACAGTTAAAAGGCACCTTTGGGAGTATGGTATTTCCGTCAAAGGAAGACGAAATGACATAACAGATTCTGCCTTGGATGAGGTTGTGAAGGAAATTCAAACTCAATTCCCAAACGCGGGCTATCGAGGGGTACAATCACAGCTGCTACTCCGTGGTACAAGGGTACCTCAACTCAGGGTAAGAGAATCTTTGCAAAGAACAGATCCTGATGGAGTTGCTATGAGGTGGCTATCGATTACACCAAGGGCAGTGTATTGTGTGAGTGGACCACTCGCATTATGGCACATAGATGGCAACCATAAGTTGATAAGGTAATTGACATTATTGCGAGCCTGAAGTCATACCCAGCTGTGCTTTGCAAATGGGGGAATTTTCCTCATTACACATGTATGATGAACATTGCCTTATGGTACATATGCTTGCAGGGTATAACTTCATGTCCTTGTTTGAACTTCTTTCCATTCAGCAACTTGTATCAGCAGCTTTATCCTTAAAAAAGGAGCACTGATGGAGGGTGGGGGTAAAATGAGCACAATGTCACTCTCAAGTTAGTTAGTACAGGATTGATTTAAGTTTCCATTGGAAAACATTGCCCTGATATTAGATGTTTTAGCAGTGAGGTGTGAGGTTTTGAAAAATACCATATTTTTGTATAATTTGGCCCGACTTAAAATACTACTTTGTTCTCAAGAAATGCAATTACAATGAATATGTTCTATTTTGGTTCTAAATATTTTCAGGTGGAGGATAGTAATCCATCGTGGAATAGATGGATACACCAGGATTCCTGTTTATCTGCATGCTAGTAATAGCAACCTTTCAGACACTGTCCTCACTTTGTTTCTCCAAGCTGTGTCAGACTATGGTCTGCCATCAAGGGTAAGATCTGATCGTGGTGGTGAGAATGTTGGTGTCTCTATATACATGCTAGAGCATCCAAATCGCAGACCAGGAAGGGGAAGCATGATAGCTGGGCGCAGTGTTCAATACCAGAGAATCGAAAGACTTTGGAGGGGTGTATTTGAGGGGTTTTTGTACATCTATTATCACCTATTCTATCATCTAGAGGAATGTGGAGTTCTTGACCCTTCTAACCATCTACACTTGTATGCCCTTCACTATGTATATATCCCTCGTCTCAATTGACATTTGCCAGTATGGAAGGAGGGCTATATAAGGCACAGAATAAGAACAGCTGGAAGTCGATCACCAATGCAGTTGTATATCCTTGGACTTCTCAGACTGAGGGGCTCAGACAATGTTGCTGCAAGAGAGATGTATGAACCACAGTCAGAGGTTGGTAATTATATCACGCCACCAATGGATGGCATATGTACCTTATGGACTATGCTATAAGTGCACAGGAAGCCATACTAGCATCAAGAGCTGGATGCTTTTCAGACAAAGTGTCTTTTAGTGTAGTTCTTCTTGTAATAATTATGTTATGTCATATGTAAATTATACACTAGTAAGAGAACATTTTGTTATTCTTTTTATCAAAAAATCAGATGTGTGCTATATTAACAGAGAAAGCAAATTATAAAAAAAGGAAAGTTGAAAAGGGAAAAATGCAACAACCATTGTACTACTACTCAGTAGGTTGCAAATGATATTGCACTCCAATGTTCCTTGCAATTGCACATATCTGTATAATAAATTTTGACCATAAGTTTGTGACATTGCATAAAACAGCTCTCATAATTCACCAATGAAAAGTAGCCTCTATCTTTTCTATCAATACCTTGAGCTAGCTTTTGGCATTAATAGTCATTACTGATTTGTGAAAAATAATTCTTTCTCTTTATTTTGCAGGAAGAATTTCAAGGATATGGAGTGGATTTAGATGGACCTATTGCAAATGACTGCACTGACTATGACATAGTTGAAGTGCCAGAGACAGCAAATCCTCTGGAACCAGCCCATTACCAGGAAATGTGTGATGCAATAGACCCCCTAAGACCAAGTGACAGTTTTGGTACTGACATCTTTATTGACACAGTTTCTTTTCTGACAACACATTGTCAACAATCCTAGTTTCATATAGGTCATGGAACAGTTGCAGGTCAGTTGTACTGATTTACACAATGCAATTCGTGTTGTATGTATGTCATAATCAAGTTGCTGCATGCAACAGTTATAGGCAAAAGTTGTAAATTGGGGTTCAATTAGTACTATGATATGCTAGTTCTGACTATTAATTTTTGTTTTACCTTTTTTAAATTTGGTTTACAAGCATTTTTTGAACTATTTTAATTAGTAATGTGTTTCACATAATATATTATTTGCACTAATAATATACATGAAAAAATTTCTCGATGCTGATTGGCTAAGTGCAGTGCTGTTTCAAGGAAATTTAGTGCCAAAAAAAGGAAATTTAGTGCAAATTTCTTTTGGGACGAAGCATTCTGGTTGGTTGAAAAACAATGAAATGCAAGACAGCCAATCACAAACAACCTATAAAGCAGCGGAAAATTCAACAAGAAGGTGCCAGCAAAAACAAAACAATGCAATGGCGGGGGTGTTTAGTAGATTTTCAGTGGCAAACGAAAACACAATAGAAGAGCTCAAAAATAATTCTAAAAATGAAAATACCCAAAAGAGTACATCATTTTGGTTCAGTGTATGGAAAAAATGGTGTTCAGAGAAAGGAATAAACGACAAAATGCAGGAGTACGAGCCGGCTAATCTCAACAAATTGTTAGAGATTTTTTACGCTGAAGTTAAAAACAAGAACGGAGAGGACTACTAACCGGAGAGCTTGAAAGTTATGATGACATCACTTGATAGATACCTCAAAGACAAAGGCTACAACACTTCTATTGTTCACGATAGAGTTTTTCACTCTTCAAAACAAGTGTTAGAGGGGAAAGGAAAACAACTACGCCAAACGACCAAATAAAGCAAGACAAGTATCACAAGAGGAAGAAGAAATACTGTGGCTGAACGGATCACTGGGCTCTAAATCTCCTGAAAGTCTAATACAAACGATGTGGTGGCTACTTACCCAGCACTTTGGCATGCGAGTAAGACAAGAACATCACTGCATGAGAATGGAGGACTTTCGCATTGGTAAAGGAGATGACGGCATCAAGTATGTGGAATTTACAGAAGGACCAACCAAGACCAGGCAAAGCAGTTTGAGCTCAAAACCGAGGCAGTTCATACCAAAAATGTTCCAAACCGGAGGGGAAAGATGTCCAGTGCAACTTTTTCGAGAATATATCAAAAGAAGACCACAACACCTGCAGCATTCAGGGCCATTTTACCTCAGAACAACAGACGAGCGAATGTACAAAGTCTTGCCAATGGGAGTCAATAAGATCAACAGCATGATGAAAGAAATTATTTCCGGAACCTCCCTTGAATCAACCGATAAGAAATTTTCGAATCCCAGCGCCCGTAAAACTGTCGTGAGTAAGATGAAGAAGGCAAATCTAGAAAGAGCTGCCATTGCCAAAGTAACCGGCCATCGGAATATCCAATCTTTAGATGACTATGACGAAGGAGACGAAGAAGAACAACGACGACTGTCATGGGCCATATCACGAAGAAATGCTACTAAAGATCTGATGCCAAGTACCAGTGCCATTCCAGCAGCAAATAATCCCCAACTCATGAGTTCTCAAGCACAGAATCTGATGAATTCATTCCTGAATTGCACAGTCACTTTCAACGTGAACAAGACAGTGTCTCCTGTTTTGCCTCCAGCGCCTACTGAACCACGAAAACGTCAATACCAGTTCCTAGAGAGCGACTCTGACACTGATTGAAACTTTTTTATACGATTTTCAGAACTTTTTATGCAAAAACAAACAGTTTTTTCGACTTTTGATGGCAGAATTTCACATCTACACGATTTGCAAGTGTAAGGATATTATGGTTTGTTGAATAAATTAAATTAACCTGTCACATGTCTCAGACGTCACTTCCTGCATAAATTTTTTCATGTATATTATTAATAGGAAATCATATGGTTTTTCTCGTGCAATTTGGAATAAATTTGAACTCGTGGGTTTTCAAAGAGCTCAAATTGCACTCGCCCTATGGGAAAACACACTTGTTCAAATTTATTCCAAATTGCACTCGAAACCATATGATTTCCTATACAAATTTAGACCTCTTTAGATTGGATGTTGCATTTTTCAGACTGTTGTGCACACTGTTCTAGATCCTGTCACATTATAATGTCTAACAATAACATTGAAAGAAGTAAAACTAGAAATGAGTTGTGGCTTTTTTATGTCCATCCTGTCCAACATAACAGTTTTAGGAGCTGTTTATATGGAGGCGAGCCAGATTGGTAAGTGGGCTGAATTCTTTTGTTTTCTTTTCCCTGGGGGCCCACAGAACAAAAAGTCAGCCTGCTTACTGGGCTGGTTCATCTCCATATAAACAGCCTCTTGATGCTGTTAATGATGTCTTGTGATGTTAAATAATCACACCACTTAAAATTACTCTTAGTGTAATCGCACTGTAGTATAAAATCGAAGGGTGCTAAATAGTAAACAAATCCTTTGTTTTCCACTGTTTTAGTGATACATTTCTTTATTTATTTAGCTAGTACAATTTCATACCCTGGTTTCAGAGGTTTTCTTTTTTTCCTTTTGTTCTTTGTATATATTTAAATATCGTGATGTTAAGAAAGAAAGAAAAATGAAAAAAAGGGGAAAAAACCTATTGGTACCTTTTAGGGGTAGAAATCAATTGTTGCCACTCCCACTCAGGTACCTTTTAGTGGTCATTTTCAAAATTTCCGACGAGCATCCCCGTCCTCTTATATATAGGAGTCCCCCCCCCCCCCGGGCATAAATCACTAACATGTATTAAAAATGATAGTAGCACATATCATAGTTAATGAACATATAAAACATTTGATAAAGTTATGAACAATAAAGCCCTAAATTTGTTTTAAGGCTTAGGGGTAAATTCTGCTGTGGTGGTTACAGATAATATTGGAAGACTAATCAATAAGCATGTACATCTTCCTATCTTTGATATCATTTTTATCAATTACATTGAATATAACAGAAATACATTTCCTATTAATTGTTTCCATATCCAACATTTCCATTTGAGTAAACTAATTAACCACATACATTTTTTTTTTACCTCTGCACCTTTCTGAAGAATGACTTGTATCTCCCATGGCAGCTTCCAGTGCACATTCAATGTCATTTGGTAGCATGTTCGGAAACATCTGCTTGAGTTTATCTATTGATTCTATTAATTAAAAGAACACTTACAAATGAATTGACAGAGAAATTATATTCAGATCAATTCATTGTTACAATTTTACCAATGAAAATTGCCTTTAGTTACCAATTCCATAACAAGCTGTAAATATAGTCTAATTCAGATAGCCATGCATTTGGTAATTCTTTTGTTCAGTATTGCCAAATAATATCACTCAAAACATCAAAAGGCTCAGGCTTATATTTTTTTGGTTTATAAAAAAAGGCTAGATTGTTGAATTAACAATAAACTAATTATCATTTCTTTTCATAAAATATTAAGCATTTAAAAAATAATAATTATAATAACTTACAACCCTTTGCTAGTAATTACTCCACATGTCAAAAGTTTCTTAAAATTATCAAAACAAGAGAACAAGATTAACTTCAAAATCAAACTACTTGGCTCACTTCATTATTTCCCTTAATTATTTAAGAATTATTCTATGTTCTATGCTTTGGAGTGTCTGTATATGTGTGTGTGTATGTAGTAGTGAGTGTTTTCAATAGCACAATTAACCTTAAAATTGTTTAGCAGCTTCAAAGATAAATACATTATAACATAGGTACAATAAAGCGTGCACTCTGATTGTTACACAAAAAAGAAGTAGGTTACTGAGGTTGCTCAAATGAGCTTTGCACTGTGACATTTTAAGAGGGGATTTTTTTCAAGTTCGAGCAGTGAACGAAAAAAACTCCTGAGTTGAAGAATAGCTTTTGTACAAGACTAAAACCATTTCTATAAGAAAGTTTAAGTTGTTTGTAAGTAGTTTTGGCCAATGAAAGTTGAATTAAAGTGTTAATCCAAAACGAAAATTTGGATCAAAAATGAGGTTTAGGCCTTCATTTGCTCATTTGCTGTATGTTTGCTTTATATTCAGCTTGAAAAAGCTTAATCCCAACACAACATCAAGAAAAAGTATTGTACAATTCAAAAATCTGTTTTAAACAGGTATTTTATCTTGGTACATCAGTTTTTAACCGGTAGAAAAAGGATTTGAGTGTTAATCCAGAACGAAAATGTGGATTAAAACTCACACGAAGGTCTAGTTTTTGGCGCTTTTCGCCATTATTGCTCGTCATTGAAAAAAATCTCCTCTTAATACAAAACTTTATCAATTAAGGAAGATTCCACTGATATCAGCCCTAAAAGTCTGTATGTGAGAGCTTGTTGATTGCTTTCTATCCATGAAAATATGGTTTGTTCATAAAAAACAAATCAAGAGTCATCTCGATAACAAAACAAAATGAAAATACAAAAAAAAATACATTAAAAAAATACATTAAAAATACATTAAAAATACATTTAAAAAATACATTTAAAAAATACATTAAAAATACATTAAGTTTTAAAGTATAGTTGTGTAAAACCTTATGATAAGATAATTAACCTTTATCTTTTGCTCTTAGTACAGTTGTCAAAATAGTCATTGTATATAATTATACTGTACCTTGTTTCTTGGTCTTCTTTTTTTGAGCTAGAACCACCAGCACAAACAGCTTGGTGGTCTTTCATGCTCGTCATCGGAACCATTTCTTTGCAATTAATACACTTTACTTTGGGGCAAGTGTCCTCTGGCTGAGTGGGCTGAGTGGGCACAAAATGCTAATAGTGAAAAATTAATTTTGGGCATATTGGAAATGAATTATGCACCTATCAATGTAACCTATCAATGTTAAGCCCCAGGGGGAAGGCCAGGCTAGGGGTGGGAATTAGACATTTTTTTCTATCAAAGGCCCCACCCTGGGGACAAATTGTCCCCAGGGTGGGGCATTTAATGTCCCCAGGTGGGACTAATAGAATTGAGAAGAAAAATACAGAGGATCAGAAATTTCAGCTAATTGAGAAAGGCTTAACATTGATAGATGCATTATGCACACAAATATGAGGACCTATTTACAGAGAGGAAATTTCTGAAATTATAAAGGCCTTTCTAAGAAATTATTCCTGAGATAATTGAGAAATCTGACCAGATGTGTTTGTATACAAAATTTGATTGTGTATAAAATGGAGCTTTAATTTCCTTATTCAAATGATTCTACATGTATAAGATGACATTTACCCTTTGGAAAGTAAACATTTTGATTTGAATCAGGAGCCCATTACTTAATGACTCAACTTTTCAGGGATCATGTTACTGATTAGTTCAGTTTACGACTCCTGTCGATAATCTTCTTAAGAAAAACACTAGAATTTTGCTCTTTTGAAAATTACAAAAGTGCTAAAAATTACTAGGGTATAAAAGTGGAATTTTCACTTTCAAAAGATTTAAGTCAGTAGGAACTGTTTGCAAGGAGCCTGAAAATAAACATGATCCTCTTTCCCTTCTCTCAATGGTAAAAAATTCTAGCTAACTAATATAAAGCTAATATACCCCGCTTCCAGCACCACCACCCCCGTGATCCTATGCAAGCCTAGAACTAGATCATGAACACGTGTTGTAACTCTCACCTTCGAAGTGTCTTCTTCATGACCAATTGCCAAGTCTTTTTGTATTGGATGTAGATATCCTTTTGCCTGCCCCAAAACGCTTTTCAAATAAGGGACAGAAAATCCAGCTGAAGGCATGGGGATCAGGATGAAATCCTTCGACCGCCCATCACCAGTTCAAAGGATTTCATACACGCCACCTTCTTCTAGGGCCGGGAAGGCGTCCAGGATTGCCTTGTGCACTTGGGCTGGATTGCCCTCCTGCGGGAAGGAGATCTTTTTTTCTCCCAGCCCGTTGACAGTTAGGTTAATCCTTTCCTCGGTTGAGGGAAGATGTTGCTGGCCAGAATTCGCTAGGCATACAAACGTGCGCGACCAAGCCGGTTGTTTGCCCCTAGTCAAGCCGTAAGGAGATGGTCTTGTTAATCTACGGCTTGTAGTGGGTATCTGACTTCTCCTCTTAGCCAGTGGTGGTCTGAAGCCGAATACCCTGTTGTGCTCTTCCTGGGCAGATGGGACTGAATTCATCATGCCTGCAACGGTTAACGTACTCTGCCTCTGGGTTGATGTGGCAGTTGATGTTGCTGGTGCCGAAGTGCATGTAGTGGCTCGAGATTGAGATGGCGAGTTCGTAATAAGTTCTGCCGTCTCAATGAGGCGCTGAGCGCACTCCCAGAGAACATCTGGATTCATTTTTTTGCTAATAAAGGACTATTATGAGAAGGTTCGAATACTGTTAATAGAAGAGCTGTACATGCATCGTAGCAATCGAAAGACCGACAGCGTCAACAAACATGGCTTTTATATGGCAGGCACATATAGTCATGTGATCTGGGTTGACGAGGAACGCCTGGCGAAAAGTACTTTGAAAGTAATGAGTGCATGTTCGCAAGTAATGTGAGTGTTCGCAAGTAATGTGAGTGTCCGCAGCAAGTAGCTTTCAACATCGACAGCAAAAGATAAGAATTTAAAAGTCAGATGGCACATCTGATTTTTTCACTAAAAATGCCTGCGAGCTTGGTTTATACATATGTGTGTTTTATAAAAGAAGTGATGTATGAAGACGTTTTAATTCAAATCAAATTGCGTAAGTAGCGGATTTAAAAGTCAGCGTGCACATGTGTTACCTTTTTCAAAAGTAATGTTTCTAAAAGAAATACGTTTTGGAAGTAAAATCGCGTTAAGAGTTTTGAATTCAGAAGTAATTTACATGAGTTACGCATTTCTAATTTTGACCCCAAAAACGCGCTATATTAGAGCTATATCACTCAGTTTGATCGGACAAAATAGCACAATTGTCTCGGATGAAATTTTGGGTCTGTGCAAAGACAAGTTGACAATTTTAGAGTGATAACACTAAATCCGTGAAACAAGTACTAACTAAAAAGTACAAATAGTACTAATGAAACAATAGAAAACAAAGGATTTTGCTACTATTTTCTCTATGAAAGTTACTAAGTTATTTATGGATTGAGTGTTATCGCTCTTGACGTTATTCAGGTTTTTTACTTTCTAACCTGCTTCAGAGCATTCATCTATGAAGTGAAGCAAATAAAACATTCTTTAATTTTCTGATGTTGTCTGGTTTGAAGACAAAGAGCTCTTCAAAAAGTAGTGGCCTTTTTATTGCCTCTTGTAACAAACCTAGGGTTTCAAGACCCTTCCTTAGATGGTCGAGAACCACTTTTCGTTTGTTCAGGACATTGTGCACCATCAAATTTCCAATTACAATTTCTTTAGTAGCAACCTAAAAAGGGAAAATGAAAATGTGAAATGCACACGTTTTTCACAAATTTTCTTAATTTGGATATTATTTTCTTTTCTTGTATTTAATAAGTTGGCAAACGTGTGCTATGTGTACTAGTTACAGAGTGTTTCATCAAGTAATGTTATCCATTCCAATATGTATATACTGCTAGAATAATATTTATTGGCTTTCAAATGCGCTGTTGATTTAAATCATGCCATATAAAAAAATAATAGGTGACATCCATCAAGAAATATATACCGATGGTACTTTATCACAGCCAGCATTCCCTAAGAGGCCAACCACAGATTCATCACTACAGAGAATATAACAGAAATTAAGCAAAGCCAACTGCTACTATAAAACTGCTTACAGGTACTAGTATAAATCAATTATTCAAATTCTAAAGCAATTATTAATGACATTGTGTTATATATGTAATTGCTGCAAGCAAAGTGAGAACTGGCACTATTTTTGACAGTTCCTGTGCTATAAAATGGTCTTGAATTGTCAAAAATGTCTAGTTGTTAGTCACCCAATTCTTTTAGGCTCTAAATTGATTGAGTTGGCTGTTTTACTGTCTCACAGCATTTCAATTTCTTTTAGAAAAAACTAAATATATGATTACTTGGCAGATTTTATTGATTCAATATAATCAATATGTACTGTGATGAAAATAAACATTTTCTTCACATTCAATAATTGAATCGAAACAATACTTTTTTTGAGTAAGTAAATGTCATTTACTCCAATTTTCATGTATTTCATCCAAGTTAAAGTAGCTCCGTACTTGAGAAGTGCCTTAAATATTTATAAGTAACACCATGACTCTGAGGGATATTAGTGATTAAATGTCCCAGAAGCAGAGGGAGGTTTAGGGCTGAGGGGACATTTAATCACTAATTATCCAAAACTTGAATGTTGTAGAATTCTTTTGCCAATTAATTGTGCATTAACTCTGTTTTCTGGGGACATTTGAAAATTGATTTCTTTGTTATATACTTATAATAGCAAGTATTTATAGGTTGTTAATCAATTTGAAAGCTAAATTGTTTTCACGAAGCTTTCTTTGCTTGGTTATGCTCATGCGCAAAGTACAATAAATAGCTCCCACACACGTAAGAGTGTGCAGTGGTAAGAGGTATCGGTGCGTTATAATGTTCAGGAGTTTCGGAACAGTGTGCACTGTTTTGATTGTCATGATGATTGTTATATGAGGGACTGTACTTCATGAATAACACGAGGGAGTATTAGAACTAATACTCCCTCATTAATAATGGATGAGGGAAGATTAGTTCTAATCTTCCATAACTAACGAGGGAGTATTAGAACTAATTGTCCCTCTTTCTATTCATGAGGGTGGGATGTTAGACATTAAATGTCCCTCCAAAAACAATGGATCCCGAGGTGATCCCGGTATTATTCAAATAATCAGACTCCAAATACCTTTCTAATGAGATCAGAATAATCTACATCTCTGACATCAGAGATGTTTGAATATCCAATAGCTTTTCCAACGTCTTCAGTGATGAGATACCAGTAACATACTGGCGACAAAAGTGGAAAGCCCACTCCACACTGAATGATGGAATGGGCTATCATTTTCCCAACATCATTCATTATGCCTGAGTATATAATACTAGCACTGTAGGTAGGCATGAGTCTTCCTGCAGGACCTTCAAATAATAGAGAACTTAAGCACGGGCCGTTTTCCAGACGGGGACGGTAACTGGAAGTAAATTTTACTTCCTGTAGACGTTCTAGAGTTCAAGCAGCTGCCGTCGTCGCTTGGCGCGAACGTGAAAAACAAGTAACTGGCGTTCTGTCGAAAACGTGAGTATGTTTTTGTCTTAATCTCTCGAAATAATTTATGATTCTTATTTCTTTTGTACTTTTAACCCTCGCTGGACTCTTTCTCCTTTAATCCTTCAAAATTTACATTTATACAACGCGATAAACAACACACTTTTGATTATTTCTTTCAGACACTTCATGACTAATGGCGGCCGCTTCAGACGAGAAACCAAAGTAAGTCACTTTTTATCCAAGTTTTTATGCAACATAATGTTCAAGTGTCTTCAAGGCAAAAACTAAATTGCTGTAATGTTTAATTTTGTTTTACAGAACTAATGACTGGGATGAAGAAAGAGATGTTTTATTATTAAAGGAGATGATAACAAACGAAGTGTTCTCTGTAAAGAAAGGCAGCGTTGCACGAGGCGAGAGATGGGATGGCATCGTAGAAAGGTTACACCAAATGAAGCAACCTGTTTTTAATTTAAAAGACAAAAGATCAGTTAGGGATCACTGGGGTATTCTCGTAAAGATGTTCAAGGCAAAAGTCTGTATGGAGGAAGCTGCAAGTGGGATATCCCCGCCAGAAATGACCGAGAAGGAAGTACTCATCGAGGAGCTGATGGAGAAAGAAGAAAGCTCCGAAACACTGCCATCTTCTAATAAAGTTCAGCAAGTTGATAAGGCTAAGGCCGAAGACATGAGAGAGAAAGCGCTCGAAAGATACAGCGAGACAAAAAATAGGAAAGATGAAGATGACAGCGAAGAACGTCCTACAACGAAAAAAAGGAGAAAAAGTGCTAGGTCTGAGCCACTGATCGAATTCATTCAAGAAAAGTCCAAGCATGAAAGAGAACTACGTCAACAAGAGCTCGAAATCAGAAGAAAAGAGCAAGAACAGAGTCAACAGGTCATGGCTACAGTTCTACAACAACAGCAACGGATGAATGAAGCAATTTTGACAGTGATCCAGAAGTTTATTGATAAGTAGATACAATGTAATATCAGTCCTGGAGTATATTTATATTATAAGTATAAAAACAAAAGCCTCATTATCTGAGATTATACATCTTCATGTTATCAACGTTTTGCTATATTTATTGACATTTAAAAGTATTGTTTATCTTTTTTGCAAAAAGATTAATTCTTATTATATTATAATCATATAAGTTTGAGATAGAGTACAAGCAAAAAAAGTGTGCAACATAAAAGGCACTAAATACTGCTATTTTATGCTAATTCTATTCTCTTTTGTTTAATAAGTGTTATGTAGTACTAAATAGTGCAAACTGTTTCACACTTTTAGTGTTTGTACTCTAACAGACCATGCAAAAGTTCTTAAACAAGTTAGTTGAGTAGAGTGATCACACTTAACCTGTGAAAAAGTACAAAATCATAAAATCCTTTGTTTTCCATTGCTTAATAATGCTATTTTGCATTACTTAGCTAGTACAATTTCACAGATTAAGTGCGATCACTCTACTAACAAGAAAGTTGATATCGTTCATGTTCATTTGTTATCACATTCCTTACAAACATAGGCAAAGTGTTGGTATAAAAGATTTGATATTACATTAAAAATTTAACTGGTTCATGGTAAACTATCATTGCTTACATTTTATTTATCTGAAGTATTCTTGTAAAGTGGGGGGGTCAAGACCAAAAAAAATTGAGGTATTGTTCCCATATAAACATGTCAGTGCATTCTTAAAAAGAGTGCAAACAAGATACATTTTACCCACACCGCTCATACCAATCTTCAAGTTTTTCTTGAAATCAAGAAATTTAAAATCATTGACTATATCCCCAAAAAGCCACTCCACAGTAACCCTCACAGAGCTCATGTCTGTATTGTATTGTGCCATAGCTGGGGTCAGATTACCATGGCGAAATGGTGCTTGTAGGTGCACACGGATAGGATAGGCTGGGTCGCCATATACACACATGGGCTCTCTAGTTGGAGAAAATGCATTCTGTTCTATTTGCTGAAGTAAGTTGGAATCTGCCAACAAGCTTGCATCATGTTTCTTTCCTTCTGAAAAAGATTTATTATAATAATCATGTTTGGATATATTTTCAAGCATGGTTTGGTAGTTTTCTCTTACCTACAGGTCCATACATGCTTGCAATGAGACCATTTGGTAAGGCAACTGACTGAAACTTCAGCGAGTGTACACGCTTGTGACCATTATACACAATTCTCTGATGTTGACCAGGACGAGAAATTGGTCTCACCGTTCCATCTATGAAACCAAAGCAATTTTCTAATGGAGCCCCTTTTCTGTGGATAGCCTCGGCATATTCCTGTAGTAATGGAGGACTCAAAATATTGTGGTTCCATTGGGAAATTCTATGGTTGTGTGTGTTGAAAATATAATCCATGACTGTGTTTGTTATCATACACAACTCTGGTACTGGTCTTCCAAATCGACTAATCATATCAGAATAGTGGCATGGGTAGGCGAACCTTTTTAACAGCATACATAAACCTTCAATCCTGTCACAAGTTGTTCTTTGTGGGCATTGGATGACTGCTGGTAGTCGAAAAACGTCAGCTAGTACAGGGATGTCTTCTTTTCTTACTCTAAACTCTGCTAAACATTCTGCTTCGTCAATGTCTTGAAGATTAAAGTTTGAATACGAATAAAACGGGAAGTCTGGATTCTTGGACCAGAAATGTTCGTAAAAAATCAAACACTCTTCGTCAGAGATAAAATTGTTATCGTATGCTAATAATATCAACTCCCTTATCGCACGAAACGAAGACATTTTAAAAACAAGCTGAAAGTTGCCGCCTTCACCGACCTTCGCGAGCACTTAATGTTTGTATTTTGGCGGGAACGGCGACGGTCTCATCCCAGTCTCTCACGGTCCCTCACGTCGTCGTCGTCTGAAAATCGCCGCTGCTTAAGTTCTCTAATATGGGAACCACAGAGCCATCTGAAGCTGCAATCTCTTGAAAAAGCTTTGTGAAGAATTCTCTTTTGGTTTGCAAAAACAATTCGCAGTGGGCGGCTTTCATCAAAGCTAGGGTTTTTATAGATGGGTAGTGCTTCCATTAGCATAGATGTGTCTTGAACTGTGACCTTAAGGTCTGCTCCACACATTTTTTCTTTTATTTTGAGAAGAATGGAAGACCGGTAAATTGGCTCTGTTGGGAAAAGAAGGGAAAGAAAGCAACTTAAAACAAAGGGCCTGAATTTTATACTTTTGAACTTAGCAATGAATATTGTCAAAATGGACTTAATCTTGACACACTAATTTGAGAAAATCATTTAAAAAATAGAATTATTGGTGTCTGAAAACATAACAGCATAGACCGATTTGAAATATGGCGGCAAATTTGAATAACTATTGTTTTGTACAGACTAGGCTCTTATTCATGTTAAAATCTTTTTGTGTTTCGAAGTGAACACGAGGCTAGTCAATCCAGAACAATAGTTATTCAAATTTGTTGCCATATTTCAAATCGGTTAATTGGCTTTCGTTTTTATACGTACCATCTGTTGGTGCATTCTTGGGAATGCTATCAGCAGGTCTGTCTTCAAATGGGCTGAACATAAGAAGTTCATCATCATCAGCTTCATTAACACCTAAAGTACACAATAAAATATATTATTGCAGAATTTCATTCATGACAATCAAGTTAAGATAGAATATTTTAACACCAATGCAGTAAAATCAATATAGTACATACTATATTAGTATTGTATGTATATATAATTCTGTTTGCATGTATAATTCTATCTAATCTACAATATATAAAACCATACTTAGAATATTTGAATTTTAATGTAAGTTAATAAAGTTTTGGCATTTAAGTGTGTTTGCCATTGTCTTAAACATTATTTTATGTCCACAAATATTATAGGTTTTATTCGCCTTAATTTCCTTAAAAAAAGCAAATCAAATATGACTAGAATAATACACTTAAAATATACGAAGAACTTTTTAATAGTCACAGACATGTCTGTGACTATTAAAAAGTTCTTCGTATATTTTAAGTGTATTGTTACACTAGTGCTTTTACGCTCATTTGGAAATATGACTAGATAATGCTGCAGACTTTGTCAACATCAAAATAAATTGATGAATAAAGTTATAAATGTACCTTCTTCCATGGATTGCTGCAATATAAGATCAGCTGCTTGATTTACATCACCATTTAGACCATATTCAGGTCACATGCTCAGACAATTCTCTGAACTTTGTCTAAAACATGAAATAACACACTTTCACAGTAGCTCATCAACTGATCATGGAAGGTTGTCAAGTGAGGTTCTTTCTATTAACAACCCTGTATAAACAAAAAAAGGGTAGTGACATGGTACGTGGGATCAGGGATCACAGGATCAAGTATCATAATAAGAAAGCTTTTGGGATCAGTGATCAGAATGTGCGACCAGAAAAGGAATCACAACCGAAAAAAAACGTATATTGTCACTACCCTGAAATAACTCTTTCAAATATGGTATAAATGTTAGTGCAATATGCGCATGGTCAGAATAACATCAGAAATTCAATGCTAAAAATTGTGGGTATTTATAAATTTCATATGGATTTTTTTACTAGATATTGCAATTTTTTTTTTCATTTGATAAACTTGCTAATCACGTTTTAGCTTATAAATGAAAGTTGTGTACCTGAAGCCTTTGTGGAAGAGCTTGGCTCTCTACTAATCCTTGTGGAGCTGTTAAAAATAACAGTAATATTAAAAACCTCATCAGATATAACTAGTGTGTGTGTTTATATGTTTTGGCTTGAATTTTTCAGTTAATTGCTTAATTCGAGCAGCGACACTATTTGTGACGATGGATTTCCTGTGTTACATACGATGGAGGTGGCCTAGGCGTTATGTTGTGGGCTTGCAGTCTCAAAGCTTTGGTACGTGGAAGGTTACGTAGAAGGTTTGAGCGATGATTTGACGTCACAAAATACACTTAAAATAGGCTTGGAATGATCGGAATTTATAGTCAGCGGTGAATCAGTTTAAAACTATGCGAACGTGACAACTGTGTGACATCAGTAAGCGATCTTTTGTGTTGTATTCAAATGTTCTTCACTTCAAAAAGGTAAAATCTCATTAGACAGCAACATGTATCGCTAAAATTTCTGGTGATCGAATCAAAATTTTACTCTTTTACACAGAGTTCTCTCTGCAGTTAAATCCACATGTATTTATGCACATGAACGAGAACAACAATTCTTTGTCAGATTCTAATGGTATTGCAGTGTTTGGTTGTCAGATTTTTATCGAGTACTCTTTCTTTGCTTTCAACTCAGCACACAATAAATAAACACTTCAGCACAGTGAGAATTTTCTCTTACAAACTCTAAAAGCCAATCAGCATGCAATAATTTATAAGAATGTGGTAAAAATTGGAATTTTATTTATTTTGAAACATTGAGAAAAGCAATAAAATGTATGTCAAATAAAAAATACACAACCAAACAGGCCCACTTTAAAACACAAGAGTACAAACCTGGCACTTGATGATGATGATCCACCAACACACACACCAATATGTTCTTGCAGCTCAACCATTTGAAATGGCATATGGCAATTAAGGCAATCAACCATGACTGCTTGGTCTTTGTTCTCTACTTCTTGGATGCAGGACTAGAAAAAAAAAAGAATTAAAATAGTTGTGAAAAACAAAATAAAATAACATTGCCTTGGTCAACCCCAAATATACGCTACTTTTTCCGCATGACCGAAACATACTTCTAGTGCTAGGATACTTCTACCGGTGAGAGAGAATGGTCCTAATAGTAGATCATCCTAGTACCCGAAGTGAAGACACCAATTTCCATGTAAACAGAATGCAGTAAATGTATAGAAGGTACGTAGGATGATTCGCCTGCTAGGATGATCCTAGTGCTAGGATGATTCTAGTGTCATGTAAACACCCCCTAAATAGTTTCTATTTGACACAGCATGATGTATTGTAGGCAAGGCACAACAGAAGTTTGGCAAAAGCTTGACACTGATTCAAATTTCAAGCTATAATCAGTAAAGAAACTAAATGAAACAGAATATAAAGAACCGCAACAGCAACATAATTCAAGAACAACATATGCCTATTAACATGAACCTATAAACTTACTTTTCTTCACAAGATTTTAATTTCAACATTTTTGTAGTAATGATAAATAAATGGTCATAATAAACATGAGTCAGACTCATGCACAAGAAAAAAGATCTCAGTACCTCCTGATCGTGGTCCTGAAGTGGGATATCGCCCTGCAAGGATTTCAAGTAGCCTTTTGCCTGGCCCAACGCATTCCTCAAATAATCCACTGAAAAGCCAGTCGCTGGCATGGGAAGGGTCATAAGGTCTTTGGATCTCCCACCTTCATTGGTAGTTCTAAGGGTAGCATATCCATGCTGGCCTAGCTCTGGAAACTGGTTTATGATACAATTGTGAACTTCAGTACCAGTTCCGTTTTTTGGAAACTCAATTTTCTTCTCGCCTAAATTGTTCAATGCTAAACTTATTCTTTCAGCAGGAGTCGGCAAGTGATTTGCAGTCGAAGACGCTAGGCAGCAGAAAGAACGGGACCATGTCTGCCCAGGTCGTTGGTATGGTCGACCATGGTTTACAGCTCGTGGTCTGGCTTGTCTGCTTACGAGTGAGCCAGTTGGGGGCCGATATCCAAAAAGGTGTTCTGTCCTAGCTGTTATGGTCGGCTGAGAGGCAGAAGAAACCATTGAAGCGGCAGAAGGAACCGTTGCAGTGGCAGAAGGAACCGTTGAGGTGGCCGCTAAAGCACTGATACACGTTGGCAACGTTGTTGTCGAAGTTGTTGGGCTCATTCCACAACCAATTAAATCCGCTGTCTGGATAAGTCGATCAACACATTCACGGAGGGCCCTCTGCGTTGACTGATCCATGTTATAAAAGAATAAGTTCAAGTGGTAAAGAGACCAAGAAACACACTGAAAAGCGACTCGTGAAGCTGTCAGAAACAACCGCGAAATAGCGACCTCGCAGCCTGGCCTCGTTCTCAGCAGGCAAAGGCCCTGGTAACGAGATAGATGACACAGGAATGCCTGGCCAAAAGTATTCAATTCAAAATGCGTGCAAGGAATCTATTCAATTCAAAAGGAGTCGGCACTGTTCACCATCTTTTGCTGTCACGTAAAAATGGATAGATGTAGTCAGAAATCAAAATGACAGCTTTGACTACCCTGTACAACAAATGATTCTAGTAAAGCGAGGTCATGTTTTCTATAACCAATTCGAAAAGTCATACATACCACGACATATTTTTCGCCAATTCCAAATGAGGACGGTCTACTGTTTAGCAAATTCGAAACGTGTTGCAGCATATTTAACATGCACCAATTCAAAATGCACTGACAATACACTTTTTTTGCAAACGTCGTACGTACCGCAATATATTTTTCGCCAAATTCCAAATGAGGACGGTCTACTGTTTAGCAAATTCGAAATGTGTTGCGGCATATTTAACATGCGTCAATTCAAAATGCACTGACGATACACTTTTTTTGCAAACGTCGTACGTACAGTGACATATTTTTTGCCAATTCCAAATGAGGACGGTCTACTGTTTAGCGAATTCGAAATGTGTTGCGGCATATTTAAAACCAATTCAAAATGCACGATACATTTTTAGTAAACATTAAATCACATAAAACATTGAGATTTGCAATTCGTTATGCAAAGAGATATGCTTAGTAATTTTGACTCTGAAAACGCACCATAAATCTGAGACTACAGATGCAGTTATTATATTAGTCCTTAAACAGTACTATTCCTTTGACCTTGTAGTAAAGCGAGGTCATGTTTTCTATAACCAATTCGAAAAGTCGTACGTACCGCGACATTTTTCGCCAATTCCAAATGAGGACGGTCTACTGTTTAGCAAATTCGAAACGTGTTGCAGCATATTTAACATGCACCAATTCAAAATGCACTGACGATACACTTTTTTTGCAAACGTCGTACGTACAGCGACATATTTTTTGCCAATTCCAAATGAGGACGGTCTACTGTTTAGCGAATTCGAAATGTGTTGCGGCATATTTAAAACCAATTCAAAATGCACGATACATTTTTAGTAAACATTAAATCACATAAAACATTGAGATTTGCAATTCGTTACGCAAAGAGATATGCTTAGTAATTTTGACTCTGAAAACGCACCATAAATCTGAGACTACAGATGCAGTTATTATATTAGTCCTTAAACAGTACCATTCCTTTGACCTTGTAGTAAAGCGAGGTCATGTTTTCTATAAGCAATTCGAAAAGTCGTACGTACCGCGACATATTTTTCACCAATTCCAAATGAGGACGGTCTACTGTTTAGCAAATTCGAAATGTGTTGCGGCATATTTAACATGCACCAATTCAAAATGCACTGACGATGCACTTTTTTTTGCAAACGTCGTACATACCGCGACATATTTTTTGCCAATTCCAAATGAGGATGGTCTACTGTTTAGCGAATTCGAAATGTGTTGCGGCATATTTAAAACCAATTCAAAATGCACTGACGATACATTTTTTTTGCAAACGTCGTATGTACCACGACATATTTTTCGCCAATTCCAAATGAGGACGGTCTACTGTTTAGCGAATTCAAAATGTGTTGCGGCATATTTAAAACCAATTCAAAATGCACGATACATTTTTAGTAAACATTAAATCACATAAAACATTGAGATTTGCAATTCGTTACGCAAAGAGATATGCTTAGTAATTTTGACTCTGAAAACGCACCATAAATCTGAGACTACAGATGCAGTTATTATATTAGTCCTTAAACAGTACCATTCCTTTGACCTTTGTTTGACTGGATAATAAAGTATTAAAGTGTTACTTGATGCTTCTGTAAGCTTTATCTCTGAGGGGTCAGGTATATCTAAGGTCCTTTCTGTGGAAACATCTGCTTTATTTTGGGGTGGATTGCAATAATTATGATCTTTGGCTGCAGCTTTAGTTATGTATCGATCAGCTAACAATGGATATAAACCACTGAGTTCTCTCAAAGAGTTTCTACCTGAGTTTGATCAAGACTCTTAGATATTTCTTCCACCTTTTGCTGTAATTTTCTCTTTTTTGGGGTGGCCTTTTGCTTAGTGGGTTTCGTTGATTTATCAAGGGTATCTTTCACATATTTCCTCTTTCTTGCAGAATTGATTTCAATACTATGGACAGGAGCATATTGTTTTTTGGTCAAACCAGAACCTTTCTTGTGCCACTTCTGTGGTTTGCTTGTGCATTGAATATCTAATTTGAGTGAACCCGTTTGTGTATAATGAATAAGTTGGTAGAGCACAGAGATAACATGAGCACATAATCCAGAGACTCCAACAGTACAAGATCCACTCTCTGCACATCCCTTCTTGTTAAATTTGACATAAGCAGCTCGTTGCACTTCCCCATAGGATTGTTTAACCCATGCTCTGACCCATGTTTCATCAACTTTTTTCAGAACTCGCATAGTCACAATCTGTAAGTGATATAAAGTTGAATAAGCTTTTATATTAAAGAGAAAACTTGATTAAAGTGCATAAAATTACTTACTTTCCGACTGTTAAAAAATCGTTCACCCTTTTCTAACATGGACCTGGTAGCTTTGATTGAGCATATTGATCCAATTGCTTTGCACTAAAAGTGGGGAAAGGTCCATTTTCCAGGGTTCTTGTGTCAAAGGAATCTCACTTCCATCAAGCTCTCTTCCGAAAATGTTCGAAGTTTTTTCCCTAGTTTTAACCTCCTTCTCTAGAAGTTCGGTTAGTTTTGGCTGGTTTCTAACCTCCTAACCTTCGTTTTTTGATTTCTTCATTGGTTCCTGAAGTCTTTTGGCCAATAGAAATTAAGAACTTCACATTAATGTCTCTTTCTCGGCTTTCCCCACAAAAGGCTCCAATTTTTCCACCATTTTGAATTTGTCGCAAAGCATTCTGGGTCGTGAAAGCTGGCAATAAGGGGGGCACAACTCTAGTAAAGTTTGAAAACAAATGAACAAGAAACAACGCTTACCTCGGGACCTTCAATGTCCGGTTGAGGAGCTGGTGCCGAAGCTGTACTCAAAAACAAAGTGCCCATCTTTCAAGCATTCTTTCGCAGGTCTAACGAATGAGAAGGAAACAAGGATTTCAGATCTTACATAGGCCGAGATGAACGAGGGTTACATAACGCGAGTGCTGGAATGCAACATTATCTCAAGCGGGAGTTAAATTCGGCAATTGTGACGAAATCCCCAGTGAGAATAATGAACTGTCCGATCTGTGTGGTATATCTACTGAGTTCCCCAAGGATCAATCCTTTGTGTTACTGATGAATGACTTGCCTGGTCATCTTAATAAATGCAGTGTACTTATATATGCTGACGACAACATGTTATTCTACTCAAGCAGTTATGTGCAGGATATTGAAGCAGTTTTAACTAGTGACCTCGGATTGGTTAACTCATGGCTAAGAGATAACTAGGCCGTATTCTGTACCACGAAAATGTGCTTAGAAAACGATTTTCGTTGCCCAGGTGCTAGAAACTAATTTGAAACTACTAAATCTATAGTTTTTTACTTACTGAATACGAATTTGCTTGTTGTCACCTCCAAAAACCCGCAGTTTCTTCGTAAAATCCTTCAAAAGTTCGATAAATTTTCTTAAGAAATCTCCCAATCCGCCATCTTGGTTTTGTGTGAATAACCGCTGACATTCGGCTCATATTTTTAGATTTCGCGGTAAAACGCATGTTAAAATGCAGCCAAGCAAACAATTTCACATGTTAAATATCTTTTTTCATTTAAAACAATAATTTGAGATGTTTGAAGAGTTTAATTAAAAAAGAATCACAACAAATAATGCACCATAAGAAATGATATGTACTACTCAAAAAATTGTCCAAAATTTAAATTTTTTAAATGTTACCCAAACCCTCACCTCAAACCTAACCCAAACCAAAGCCCCTAACCTTTACCCAAGCTAAGCCCTAAAGCACTTGTCACTCCAACATCTACACGTAATTCTCTTTGTGCCCTATAACTGAATGGAACAATTAGAATTGTTAATTTGAGTAAAGTCGCAAGCCCTGATTGGTTGAAAGATGTGCTTTATTAGGACTTACAGTACGATTATCGCGCTCGAGGTATGGTGTCATTTACCTCCCACTGTCGTAGGCTGATTGGCTTTTGTTTTTATAATTAGTTTTACTCGTGTGACCTCTGCTACACCTTTTATATTCTATTTAAATACCTAAACAAAAGTGTAAACAATAGTGATTTTCCGTCATCAGTGTGATAGAATAGGCAAACTAATAGTTAGTAACAGACTCTAGACCCTATTCATTGCCCTGAAGATGGACAATATGTCCAAAAACTTGGCAAAAAATTAAAGAAAACGTAGTTGAACTATAGAGTGGTTTTCCGTCGTCTGTGAAAGAAAATAGACCGTTTTGTTTGTAGCAGTTAGAGAGTTCTTGTTCTTAGATATCAGCCAAGCTTCCAGCCACTTTCTCTGTGTTTCGCGCATTATACTATCCTTTGCACTGCACTAAGCACAAACATTAGAAAACTACAACATTGGAGTGTGACAATGCCTTATTACTGATTTCAAATAGTTTTCTAATGTTTTTCTAACTTATCCTATGGTAGTGACTTTTAAGAAAACAAGTGATTGTGTGACACAACTTGTTTTCTTAAAAGTCACTATCATAGGATAAGTCTTCATCAGATTCCTCGTCAGGACTTTGGCTATTTGAGTCGCTGTCTGATTCATCTTCATTTTCATCAATACAATTTCGACAACCAACACAAGAACATAAATCAGTGCATTTAAGATTGTTCTTATTGCACGAACATCGTTGGTTGTCACATCCGGTTCGACAACGACAATTGACAAATTCGAGAATAGAGTCCGGTGCAGGCGGATTTATCATCCAAACTATTGGAATATCATCATCTTTGACAGACCAGCCATTGCCATTTGGGCTTGGGATATCGATCTCAGGATTTAGGCAGCCATTCCAGATTGCAGCTTGGTAATTGGCCCTTTCGATGTGCTTACACAAGCAATCCTTGTTTGGGGGTAAGGATTCTTCTGAGTACTTTCCTGATTTAAACAGATTAAATCTACATTCGTCGACATCCGATGAATTCTTGTCATCATACAGCATACACACATACTTGTTCAGGTCAGAAACAAGATCCGCTGAAGGGGGGATGGAACTACCAAGGCAGGAAAAGCTCTCTGCAAATCGAGGGTTGTCACAGAATGTCTTCCAGTGCGTTGCTTTCCCTTTTCCATGAAAAGAACTTATGCAGTCACTTCCTAAAAATGTAAAAATTTGGTCATTAACATTCAGAAAACTGATAAGCTTTTAGCAATTGACTTTACCTGAAAACGCATGAAGACCAGGAAGACACTTACAGATAGTTTCACCCAGCTCGTCAGAAATGGTCTTTATTGGGATACAGCGGTTGTTATTTCCTGTTCCAGTAAGGAAGAATAACTCTTTACCGATGGTACCTTGCTTTGCAACACACAGGACAAAAACATCTGTGTCTGGGCTTTTTATAATCACTCTGTGATATACTCGAGCAGCATGATTGGCATGTAATAAGAGGCGTGTATCCGCTTCTTCATGGTTACTCTTTAATTCTTCTACTTCAACACAGTTTACTTCATCATTTTCAGACAGTCCTCCAGGGCAGAGTTTAAAGCAACATTCACCTGTAGTGACGTAAATGGCTGAGAGACCGTTTAATCGGCCTGACTTGTAAGTAGACCAATGTTCGTAGAGGAACCTAATTAAGGACTCCTTGTTTTCCCCAGAACTCAAATATTTTTTCCATTGCTTTGGAACCTTCTGATCTTTTCTCAATATTTGAACTTTCTGGACTCCGTGCTCCGCTCTCCTTGTTCTTTCGGAATTCTTGATACTGACAGTGGGATATCTGTCGCCAACAAAATCCAATCGTTTGGCATTCCAGTAATGTGCTAACCTCATCAAAATGTCAAAGACTTTATCAGCAATGTCACTAAACGTTGAGAATTTCCCCTTCATTGCCTGGAGAGTTGCCATTGCATCAACGGCTATGGCATTATCTGCAAATGATCGGACATCTCTTTGAGGTTGGTTATCTTTAGTACTCTCAAGGATATGAAGTAGCTTTGACTTGGCTGTTTTGAGAAGACTTCCAGAGGTTGTGGCAAGTGACAAAGGATAGACACTAAGACTGTATGACATCACTTCCTTGAGATCTATATTACGGCTTCTTGCAATGATGAGTAAGCGTGCAAACAGATTCCTGCTAGCCTTCAGAGCCACGTCTTGACCTTTGCTGTTCTTAACTGTGGTACTTTTTGTTGTGGAAGAAAAAGTCTTGATCTTGTTTCTGCTGAGTTTTGAGAAAATGTCAGGATTTTCGCATGTTACATTCGTCTTAACAAAGTTGGAAAACTGCTCTTCTCCAATGTTTTCAGCATTAAGAAGATCATCTGCTACTTCATTCTCGAGCACTACTCCACTTGCCAAATTCACTAACAACTGTTGATCAATTTCAAAGGGATTTAACATGGTTGTAATGGTGGACATGACATCAGCTACTGAATTCTCGTGACTTTTGCATTTGCTTTCATCAAGATCCTTACGTATTCTGAAAATAAACAAGATTTCGTAAGAGTTGAAGATATAAATGCAACCTACTACTATACATGATAAAATAACCTGTATATAACGCACGCTCTGATTGGCCGAGGTGCGTACTTTATCAGAGTACAATGCACGCACGCAATTTGTATTTTATAAAAGCAATAGAAAACTTGCCCGCTGTACTATGTTCAGTAATAGAGCACCTGGGGTTTGATTTGGTTTGATTTGAGAAGCATCAAGAAGCGTTTTGCGTCGTGCTTCTCCTAACACTGCTCTGATCAAACCCCACGTGCTCTATTACTGAACATAGCCCATTTTCTATTGCTTCAACAATGATGAGCTGCAACTAAAGGATGTACCTCGGTACAACATCTAATCCTGCCATTAACTTGCATTGTCTCGTTATGGCTGCTCTCTCAGACTGTGAAAGCATCCATCTGTGGATTGCGTTCCAGTTCATGGAAATCCCAATTAGGCCACCTTTGGTCTTTGAATCACGGTTTGCAGTTTGTTCAATCGTCTGGTCGCAAGCTACAGCAGAAAAGCTATGACTGCTTTGACGCTGAACAGCAAAGTTAGATGACAATTCTTGAATGCAACCTAAATTGAAAATCAACAGATGGATTTTACTAATAATTGACTTTTAATTGAAAAACATATTTTAGGAATTTTTTAAACAAGCATATTCCAATCAGATCAGATTCACCAAAGTGAATCAGGGTAGCAAGGGGTGAGAGTATGATTTTAAGAGTTGCATGTAGTGGCCTTGAGTGGCCTCTATTAGTACGCTTAAATAAACAGTAATTTTTATCAAGACAATTATATCTTAATTACAAAGCTGGGTGTGTCTTGTCGAGAGCCATCATCTCTAGCCAGTATGCTGTACCATATCGTGAGTAATTGACTCGATCACAGGCAAAAAACCATGGCAGCATTGAGCGAAAGCTTGAGAGGTGAAGAATCCAATTAACTTGTCGTGTAGCTCTGATAAACATCAACAACACACCTTGGGAAGAAAAAGTGGACATTACTAAATATAATAATAAAAAGGTAGTATGAGAGTGAGTGGGACAGAAGAAACGCCTTGAATGGGATCTCAAGTTTTATCTTGTACTTGCACTGCTTTTGGCAACAC
Organism: Telmatactis stephensoni; assembly: GCA_029948255.1. Lineage (NCBI taxonomy): Eukaryota > Metazoa > Cnidaria > Anthozoa > Actiniaria > Isophelliidae > Telmatactis > Telmatactis stephensoni. The sequence goes on from JALIZF010001521.1 coordinate 352,189, forward strand.
CTTATTGCAATTGTGTTGCCATACAACAATAAAGAGTCAAAACAAATTATTAAAGGAGTGACCAAAAAAGAACAGGAACTACTTTAAAGACAAAATGATTAACTTAGCTTGAGTGATCTACTTTTACAATTTTTGCAATAAGGTGTATTTAGCAGTAGCCTTAGATGTATTAGATTTATATATGCAACCACACAAATAAGTACCTATCATTTTAATGTACATGCTCCAAAATGCAAAGGTTTTGGATTTTTCAGATGACTTTCTTATGAATTCTTCATATTGTTCACAGAGATCATTTAAAAATGAGCTTTCATGAACCTCCTCAGAAAAACCCTCTTTAGGAAAGCATTCTCCCATACTCCATATGTATTCAACTACTACTTCCTGATCATCACTCTCTAATGAATTGAGATATGCTTCAAACCGTAATCTTTGAAGTGATTCATACATAATCTTGTGGCAGTGGACTGATCTGTTGTAATGCTTCCCCAATAAAATCCCTTTGATACTTCCTTCACCAATAATGCCAGACTCAATGAGGACATCCTACGAGCAAAAGAATAATGACTTTTACTACTAAAACTTTGGAGTAAAGTAACTTAAAAATCATATAAATACCTTGAGCCCCCCATCTGCAAAGAGCTTTGAAACTGCTGATAGATATGACATGATAACATGAAATTCACCAAGACGGACAATTAACCTGTCATAAAAGGCTTGTTCTTTCCACCGCACTTGTTGTACTTTAGCATACAGCCCTTCATCAAAGACCACCACAGCATACTTCAACTGCAATTTATCAGCAATATCATTGCTCCTCTTTAGAATTGTGTAAATGGTTGGGAATTCAGTTGGGTTTGCATCAATGATTGGAAGGTAACCCACCCTTGATTCTTCTGGAATGTCTTCTTGAAATAGCATTGTATTGAAACCAGTCCATCCTGGGAATAGCCCTTGATCATCAGAGTACATGTTTACCAACTTAATTGCAATATAAGCTGTGTCAAGCATTTTTGCAATGTGAGTAATAAGTCTGATTTGTTCATTAGTTTCAACATCTTGCTCCACTTCTTGAAATGTCGGGGTTTTCTTTTTGCCAAGGCAGATCATATCCTGCAGACATATCCTGCAGGATATCACTTGCTGGTGCTTTTAATGTTCTTTGCATCTTGCTTATTTGGATGGCTCTTTTGTAGCTGCCTTCTTCCTCAGAAATCTTTTGTGTGATGATTCCATTTGTTACATGTGTTTGTTTGGCAGCTTCCTCTCCGAAATCAATATTATCAAAAACAAGATTAACAAACTTGTTTGCAACAAACTCTTTAGGAATAATGGTTGATGTATCAATGTTTAACTGTGCTATAGCAGTGTCATATGCCATGACTGAAGAAAGTGAAACACAATGTCCAAGTCCATTCAAAATGTTTATCAACCCTGAGCATCCAGATATCTGCCTGACTGCCATTGCCAAAGCAAGAGATTTTGGTGTTTGACTGCGACCTTTGGTTGCAATATACACAAGATCTTGAGCAACTGAAAATATCTTTGTTCTTGCACTTTCATCAACTTCAACATATTGTGATAGTTCAGGATCAGTTGATGCTCCAAGCATCCATGCAAGAAAATTGAATAGCACTGTTGGAACAATTTTCTTCACACTGTCACCTGTAATATCGGAAGAAAGGGGAGGCCAACTGTCATACCACTTAGATGATTTACACAAAATGTCTCTTAATGTTAATCCAACACAATAAAAATCACTTAAAGATGGATTCTCATCATAACATTGTTCATTTTCTTCAACTTCAGCATCAAAAGCTTCATCTTCACTCTCAGTTTCACTTTGTGATGAATTCCCATCAGTTAAGTTTATATGATTCTCATAAATGGAATTGCCTTCGCTCAGATCTTCAACAAAAACCATTTCACATTTGTTTTTTGCAGAAGGCTGACAAAAAACCAGCTGTGGATATCTTTCTTTCAAACGTGCTTTCAAACGAAACACTCGGTAGCCTGAGGCATCACACTTTTCAATACGTAACACAGTTTCCACAAACTCTTCAAACAGTCTTTTCATATAGTAGATTTTCTGTTTATCTATTATCTTCTTCTGTATGAACTCATTACAAAATACATCAAATGAATCTTTGTACAAATAGTTGCCATCTCCACCATTAGTAATTGCATACTTTGGTCGCAGAAATGAGGTGTAAGTGCTGTAACATCGCCTGTGGTATTTTACCTCCAAAGCTACACAATCCTTTTCATGAATCTGAATGAGAATTCTTTTATCATCTTTTTTCTGAGCAGCTTCCCTTAACCTTCCACCATCGACTGTCTGTGCATCTGCAAGTTTATCCAGTTCTCGCTTTCTGGAGTTCTAAAAGATAAAAATAAATCAATTTCTATAGACCTATAAATCAATACAAATAAAGACAGACAAAAAATACAAACACAAAACAAATATAAGCTTAACTAAAAAAATGCAAATTGAAAATTTTAAATTAAAGTAAGCCTACAACTTGTAGTATTATTGTATTATTACTTAGTAATATTTATGGTAGAAGTAATACAAGTTGTTTAGAGAAACAAAATATTCAATACATATTATCTATACGAGAAAAACAATAATAGTTATAGTAGGGTTTTAAAAAAGAGCACATGAACTTACTCGATTGTAGTAATATAGTTTTTCTTTTTGGCAAATGATGCAAACAGGTGGTAAACTAAATTTGTTTTGGAAGTAAGGGAAGAACGCAAGATCTTCGGTTGACATGGCTCTGCTATTGCTCCACTCTTTAAAACACTGTCCTCGCAAGTTTCAGCATTTCTTCTACAACGATTTTCAGCTCGTAGTATCAGAGTTATATTCGTAAACTTTGAGTAGCACTTTCTATGATACCCAAAGTTTACAGCTTCGTTTATGTCATCTTCGGACACTATATCGATGGTTTTCTTCGCTACATTACTTTGCTCTCCTTCCAGTGACACCCAAACCGGGTGAACGATGACTCAGAAAACCATGTAATAGGTCCAGTTTCTGTCTCAAAATGAATTAGACATTGGACGCCATCTTTGTCCATATTTTGTGGATAAACTGCTGTACAAAATTTCCATGGACTCATTATTTATGTGAGCAACTGCTGATCGAAAACATTGTGGATTTGAAAAAAAGTAATTTACATAAAACAAAATGGCGGCTTATTTTGGAGGAGTTTAACGCCAAATTTCACAAAAACTGCGGGTTTTTGGAGGTGACAACAAGCAAATTCGTATTCAGTAAGGAAAAAACTATAGATTGATGTGATTTTTTTTAGATGTAAGAGGTGGGCAACGAACCTGAACGATAATCGACCTCAGAATACGGCCTAAACAGCGTATTTCTCCACAAAGATAAGACTGAGTGTGTTCTCTTTGGAACTGGAGCTAGACTGGCTAATGTTTCTAGCTTTGATGTCTCGATAAACGGCCATTTAATCAAGCGTAAAATGCATTTCACCTATCTTGGTGTGGTACTTGATGAAACATTGACTGGGCTTGTTGGGTCGTATTAGAGACAATTTGTCTATGACCACAGCTAACACAATTTATAAGTCTTTTATTTTACCTCTTCTGGACTACTGCAACACAGTCTGGAATTCTTATGGAAAAGTTAATTCTGATTTATTAGAAAGATTACACAGAAGAGCTGCTCGTATTGTCCTGAAAAGTTCTAGTAGTGACAAAGCTGTAATATCACTTAAATATGATACCTTACAATCTAGACGAGATAATCATGTGTATAATTTAGTTAAGAAATGTCTTGCTGGGCGTGTACCTCATTTTTTCAAGCACTATTTTACCTTAATTAGGGATATTGTTCAACGTGTTACAAGGCAGAGTGCTTTGCTTCATTTACTCAGAGTTAGAACAGAATACGCCAAGAAAACCTTGTACTATCATGGCTGTATAGTATTTAATAAAATTAGGAAATAATAGATCAATTTGATATCTATGATATTTATTCGTTATTATATTATGATATTAAATTTTTTTTAACTATACATTCTCATGTATATGAGGAGTGATCACTTAAAAGGGGCCTTAAAGGTTGACCATAAGATAGGCTGTAATGCACGGTGTTCAAGTCGACCCCGTTTTGGCATTCTCTGCGCTACAATCATAGCTGGTCCAAGGAAAAACACTGTACATGTCCAAACATGCATCCCATAATGCATTTCTTCCGCTTGATCACATACGGCGGAAGAAAAGGATTATGGGCATCGATGAAAATTTTGGACAGCACCCATCCCCTACTCTTAGTCTTAGAAATTTCTTATAAGTGCCGAGCCCCCCTTGCTAACAGGCCCCATACGGCACCGATTGCCTTCTTTACAGTTCAAAACTCGCCGAAATTGGCCTTGTTGGCTTGGGGGATGCATCACAGAATGACCAGAGAAGCCTCAATACTCCAGAGATCACATTTGAATCTTTTTGCCGTAATTACTGATGGCCCAATGGAAGATTAGCCAGGCTAAATTGGCTCCATCTTTAAATAAAGTTTATTATTATTATTATTATTATTATTATTATTATTATTATTATTATTATTATTATTATTATTTATTCACAAATTCAACTTACAATGTTGTGTACAATACAATCGTAATGAATGTATAGCCGAGACCAAACAATGGTCTTAAGGCTGAAATTGTTGCATATTATAATGTCATCGATAATACTCTTCTGAGAATGTGAGCTGTGCCTAGTAGCACAATCTTCTGTAGTTCTTCAATGTTAATCAGTCCTGGTATCTTCTTTACATGCTGGGATAAGCTTTTTCGTACTAGTCCTAATGCGCCAATTACAACCGGAACAGTGATAGTTTTCATATTCCACATTTTAGTGACTTCGATTTCCAAGTCTTTATACTTTGAGATCTTCTCAACTTCCTTCGTACTGACGTTCCATTCTGATGGTACGCTCATGTCTATGAATGTGCAGATATTTGTGTTCTTGTCCTTAACGATAATGTCTGGTCTGTTGGCTTTAATTTCTTTGTCTGTATGCACTGTCCCATAATACTGTTACATTGTGGCCTTCTGTAACTGCAGACGGTTTGTGATCGTACCATTTTTTGCAAACAGGGATTTGATAGTGTTTGCATGTCTGCCAGTGTATATAGATAAGCGCTTTGTCATGCCTTTGGATATATTCGTTCTTTGCTAATGTTGGACAGCCTGATACTATGTGGTCTACACTTTCGTCATATTGATGGCACATTCTACATTTTGGGTCAGTTCCACTTTTCATAATTGCACTCTGATATAGCTTTGTTTTTAAACATTGGTCTTGCGCTGCTATTATCAGACCTTCTGTTTCTCCTTTCAATCCTGAGCTTCTCATCCATTTGTTCGTCTTTTCTCTGTCAACATCTGCTTTGCCAATTCTTTCGGGGTACTGTCCATGTAATGGTTTTTCTTCCCATTTTAACTGAAGTTGGTTCATCACTTCCCTCTTGGCACATTTCTTGACTTCCTTAGCAAGCTGAGTTGCTGATACTCCTGGTCGTATTTCGTTCTCCTCTATCTGTAACTGTCTCTGGAATTTGATGGCTTCTTTACTCACTGAGTATAATTTCTTCTGTTTCTCATGTTCGTATACTTGTTTAAGAAGCTTGTCGTCAGTTGCCTTGAGATATGTGTTAAGGCCGGTAGTTGTTGTCTTGTACGAACATTCTAGCTGGACTAGTCCTCTGCCTCCTTCTTTTCTTTTCAAATACATTCTGTCTACGTCAGCTTTTGGATGGTTCATTCCGTGCATTGTAAGCAGCTTCCGCGTCTTTCTGTCCATTCTTTTGATTTCCTGCATTTGCCAGTTAATGATGTTGTAACTGTAAAGGATAACAGGCACCGCCAGGGTGTTGATGGTTTCTATCTTGTTAGCTGCATTTAGTTCGCTTTTTAATACCATCTTTACTCTCCGATAATACTCCTTTCTTATCTTTTCTTTCACTGCAGCATGCTGGATACCGTGACCTTCATTTATTCCCAGATATTTATACGCTCCTTCCTGTTCTAGGTCTTGGATGGTAGTTTCTTTATCCAGAGCTATCGATGTTGACTCTGCCAGTTTTCCTCTTCCGAACGTGGCCTTCGCACATTTATCTATACCAAACTGCATCCTGATGTCATCACTGAATATTTTCACTGTGTTCAGTAGGCCTTCTAATTGATGTTCATTCTTGCCATACAGTTTGAGATCGTCCATATAGAATAAATGGTTGACTTATTATTATTATTATTATTATTATTATTATTATTATTACTGTGACTCTTTCTTCGTAAAATCGCTCCCACTCCTGAGTTCTTCCAGGAGATTGTCTCCACCGTCTTTTCTTGCTTAATGATGCAAGTCAAGCGACTTCTGTGATGCATAATGACTCTGAAAAGCACTTAGAAGCTGAATTCAGGCCACGATCAGTACATTCACCAAACGAAAACTCTAGAATTCATCAGGTGTCACTGGATAAGTGAGCCTTCAGTCTTCTAGAACAGCACCAAATTGACAGTTACCTTGACAACTATTGTTTCTGTTTCCTGTTTTTTTTTCTCCTTCTTACTTTCTCTCTCACACAAACGTGTCTTCAGATTTTCTGTTCATTTTTCTTTCTTTTCTCTCTGTTTTTTTTTTCTTTTTAGAGTTTTGTTGTTGTTGTTGTTGTTCTCTCTCCTTTCTTCGCCAGGAAATGACCAAAGAAATCCTAAATATATTCAAGAGTATTCAAGAACTGAATACGCCTTCGAAACTTGGGGTATTCTTGGATATTCGACACGGATAATATACGTAACGTATGGTAATAGTATTCATTTTGAATTCTTATGTATATGCTACGTTTTTATATTTCTGTGGTATTCGGACTTGCACATGTGAAGTATAAATATACCGAGCTTTTCAACTCGTATACTCAAGATATCAGAAAATGAATATCACTGTGGGACTTGAGATGTTGTCATATATTCTTGACGAATATTATATGCGAAGTATGGAAGGACGAATACTTATGCATACTTTACGTATTTTATATTTCTGTGGTATTCGGACGTGCATATGTGAAGTATCAATATACCAGAATTTTCAACTCGTATACCAAAGATATGAGTATAACAATATTCCTTCGGGACTTATTATCATATATTTTTGACGAAAATTATAGGCGATGTATGTTAGGGCAAATACTTATGCATACTTTTCGTACTACATATAACTAGATACTTGCATACTTAAAGAATGAATATACCGGAATTTTTGGCAGGCATTCTTAAGCTATTTCAGAATGAATACTTGCTACACAACATATTATCTAGTATGCCAGTATTTTAATACAATATATATACATCATGCAATGATATGGATACACAACAATCAAATTAACTTTTTCGTATTGTTTCTTCCAAAAGTATTTGATTTGTAATTACCAGTCCAAACAAACAAATTCAATCTTTTTCTAAGCTGTCTGCATTGCATTTATAATATTCTCATTCACCTTGAAATCAAATAATTGATAATGTTACATAGCTAAACAAGTTTGAGTTTTGATGCACTTTCAATCTTATTTACTGCACTAATTTACACCATAATGAATTTACTTGAATAAATCCAAATTAATTTTAGTCTTCATACTGTGGAACTAACTTATGCAATAATACAAAAATGCATAAATATTGCAAGCACTCCACATTGCAGACCAGCATTAAGATCTCATGGTCACTCCCATGGTACTGCAAATTACAAAGATCATGCAACAATTTATACAGTCTGGTATTATTACATAAATAAAAAAAATGCAAAAACTGAATTGTTACAAAGTTTAAGACTTAACATTAAGACATGGGAAAAACAAAAACAAAAACAAAGCAAAAAATTCTTGTTGATCCTCAGATATCTAATGATTCCCAGCTCAATTTGAAGTGATCAATGCAATAATGCAGAAATACATAAATGTTTCAACCACTCCACATCACAGCCCAGCATGAAGATCTCATGGTCACTCCCATGGCACTGCAAATTACAAAGATCATGCAACAATTTATATAGTCTGGCATTATTACATACATTGTAAATATACAAATGACCAAAACTGAGTGAATAATACCAAGGTTTAACTCATAACATTAAAACATGACAATCAAACAAAACAAAACCAAAAACAATCTTGTTGGTGCTCAGATATTCTCAAATGATTTCAAGCTCAATTGTGAATATAAAAATGACCAAAACTGAGTGAATAATACCAAGGTTTAACTCATAACATTAAAACATGATAATCAAACAAAACAAAGCCAAAAACAATCTTGTTGGTGCTCTGATATTCTCAAATGATTTCAAGCTCAATTTGAAGTGGTCTGCATGAAGATCTCAATGGTCACGCCCAAGGAACTGTAAATTACAAAGATCATGCAACAATATATACAGCTAGGCATTATTACATAAATACAAATTGACAAAAAACAAAAAATTCCAAAGTGCGAAGTCATGACATTCAATTGCAAATCAATTTAGTTAAAAAATAAATCATTGCTATATTGCTATATAGCTGTATCATTTGTAGAATTTGTAGCAACTTTTGGTCATTTGACTTGTGCAACAGAGGTTGCATTTGTATTATGATATTAGAATGACTTTCATTAACCTATGAAATACACTTTATAAGCTTAGACTAACGGAAACTGGTAGACCTTATTTCATTTGTTTCCTTTTGTGTCTATTATACTATCACACCCCAGCTATTAGTTGCTTCATAGGTTTTTTGCTCCAATTTTTGCTACTTTGCTCCAGTTCTTTTGTTTCATATTGTATTTATCTGAAAAAGTTATAATAATTATTATGGCATATGCAAGTACTAGGATCACTGACATTTTACTACAGTAATGTTCTTTTCTTGAAGGCTTTATTTGTGTAGCAGTGCCAGATTCAGTTGAACTCCTTTTATACTGGTACTCTCTCCTTGAAGACTTTCCCTCATATATGATTTCCTTTCTTATAGCATGTAATTTTTCAGTTATCTTCTTTCTTTCCAAATTATTTCATTCTGAAGTATGCACCCTAAAAGCAAACATTTTATAGATATAAGATGCAAAGTAACATTTTGAAAGATTTTGTATCTGGGCATATTTTCACAAGTTAACAATCCATGCAGACCGTGGCAAAATGCAAGACTCATTATTATTCAATTGTATATTCCAACACAACATCATGGATTCTTAGGTTACTCTACACTAGGTAAGGACAGTTAAAAACCATTAACGAGGTGCTGTAACTCTCGTATTTTGGTAGGATTTCTTCAGCTAATAAAACAGACAGAGTCCTAAATTCATGTCAGTGTTGTATGTGTGATACAGTGAAAAATTGGCGCAAAAAGCCCTCTATTGCTCTTCACAATCGATTACAGACGTCTGCACCGAGAAAAACCTGACAAAAAACCCTTTGTCGTACTTACCTTTCTTTTATCTTGTTTCGTTGTGTCCTTTTAGTAGTTTTTAGCTCCAACAGCAAAAGAAAATCGTCCAACAACAACAACAACAACTGTTCTTGATCTCTTGTGTTATAGGTTGATGGTCTGTTTCACAGTACTTAAAAATGTATTCAAGATCACTTGGCGCTCTTAGGATCATTGATCATTGACATTGATCTAATCTTTGTTTGGTTAGATGATGTTGTGTACCGAGAAATCTTTACTAGGGACCTTGTGGTTTCTTTCTTCTTCAGATTTCCCTCTTGTTTTAGAGTAATAAAGAGCAGACAATGTTGTTGTTGAATCTGTCTGAAGAGTGAGTGTTGTGTAATCGATTGTGTAATTTATGTTCGAAGTTTGTAGCTGCCACAGGAGCGATAGTTGGCTGAGGACGTCCAGGCAAAAAGTTTGTAGCTTTGTTATGTTGGCTGTCGAAGTTTGTAGCTACCACAGGAGCGATAGTTGGCTGATGACTTCCAGGCAGAAAGTTTGTAGCTTTGTTGTGTTGGCTATCGACGTTTTTAGCTGCCATAGGAGCGATAATTGGTTGAGAACGTTCAGGCAGAACGTTTGTAGCTTTGTTCTGTCAGCTGTCAATGTTTAGGGCCTTTAGGGCCACACACACTTTAAATACTTTTGTCTAGTATTTGATCTGCAGTGGGTTTGTTCCCAAGCTTGTTTGGTCTGGTCTACATGTGTATATGATATATATTAAAGTGAAATTGTCTCCAGGGTAAGCAATTATTGTTCTTATAATCTAGTCTTGTTGACAATTGAAGATGTACACTTGGATATGTTGATACCTAATTAGAATGTAAATATGAAATTCAATCATCCTTGTGAACAAGATGCACATAAATTACAGTATATCAGGATTATCAGTACAATTTACAGTCCAGAGTTGAGCTGAAAATCATTTATAGGTTGGGGTGGGGCAATTCAGTCATTGTGGTACATGCTTGTTAGGGGAGGGGTCAAAAGGAATTTTGAATCACTACAAAGGTGTACCATGGACAATCAGGCACATACCAACATACCTGCTGAATCACCAGCCCACTACCAAAGAGATGACCACATCTTAAAGTAGTTTAACTTCACATATATCCCTAAAACTTGTTTGATGTGACCCTTGTATACTCAGTCACTAACTCAGGTCACCTAAAGATGATTCTAAAGCCTGGTTAACAATAGGGACACAGAAAGATTTGTTGAACCCAGTGCATTTGAGTTTGGAGAGGGAAAGGTGGTTTACAAACATCTGAGATGACCCGAGTACCAAAGAATAAAAGAACACAAGTAAGTACTATACATGAAGGGTTGCTTGTGCTCGGTTTGCTAAAAGTGCAAATAGTATATCTGTGAATATTATAAATACTAAATAGTACAAAATAATGCTGTTTGAAAATAGAAACAATTAATTAGCTAAAAATTGTACTATTGATCACTAATTTTCCTAGATATATTGTTTGCACTCTACAGTGAGAACCATCATTAAGTGTTATTAACCATTATCTAAGAATATAATCCAAGATATCATATGAATCCTACATTAATTTTGAATAATGACATGCAGCCGGTCTGGCCCAGGCAATTATTGTTCTTGATTATCCAGCTGACATGGGTGTTTTGGAATGCTAAAAGTATTCCATTCGCCATAGTGGAATTGGATGGTTAGCTGGCCAGCCTGGTACTTGTACTTAAAAGCAAAATCCTTATCAGTGGAGACGATAAGTTTCACTTTGTGTCCATTTCTTGTTGCACCTTTCAGGACGCGAGTAAAAAATTTCTTCACCTGCCCTGTGCTCTTGCCAGTGAGCAGTTGGAACAGCTTTAGCAATGAGCCAAGACAAGTAAAAGAAATTACCACACCTTTGCTGTTTTTGCCAATAATGCAATGAGGCTCCTTGAAATTCTTAGTTGAGCTCCTCTGTAGCAGTCGAGTGACTTCAGCAAAGATGTTCACAGGAATATTGCGATGCACCTCAGCATAATATGGCTGTTTTACAGAAACTCTGCCTGCTAATCGCCTATATATTGAGTTCAGCCAGAGTATTCCCTCTGCATGGAGGATAGGTGCAGCAGAAAATGTTGAGGAGCACAGATGAGCAGCTATATAAATACATGTACATACCATGAGTTGTAAGAAATTGCTTTTATTGATTGAAGCACATATAAATCATATGTAAAACGCAAAGTATAGTTAAGGATGCATTTTCACACATTATTTTATAGAAAGTAAACTCAATTCTTGAAGTTTTTTATACATCAATGATGAAATCTACCGTCACAAATACCTAAAATGAGAATAAAATCAATGGTGAACAAGGGATGCAGACCATTGCCTTTTCTCTACATCAAATACTACTACATTATTCTGAAGACAGTGTAAACCAACAAGCTTAAGTTATTTCTTATATGACAGTTAAAATCAGTTCGACTAAACCAACAAATTTGCACGTATCAAAAAGTTAAAAAAAAAGGACCGAGCTTTCATTTCAAATTAAGCACATCACAAAAGCGGTGTTCCAAAATACAAGGGTATAAATAAAGATTAAAACTTACCATCAGATTTTGTGTTTGAAGCTGCTTGGAACACGATCGGCAAAACCATTTCAGCTGACTTGTCCACAAAAAACTCCCTATCAAACTCCCTACCACAATCATACTTCACTAAAAACTCTCTTAATTTCTGTCTTTCTCTATCTACATCATCTAAAACTTCCTCTTCCTCACTAACTGCCTCATTATCATCCCTAAACAACTCCTCGATCACCTCTTCTCTAGTCAAATAACCCGCCATTTTGATTTTGAGCGTTTTTACTTTCGCGCGTAAATCCGCTGTACAATAGGAATGTCAATCTGAGCAATTCTAGAAGGGCTTGTGCCCGGCGTGGAAAGCCGCATGAATTGAACCCAATCAAATTTCTACAACACAAAAACACAATTTCAAAAATTTGCTTGGTGACATGATTATATTCCTAACTCTGTGATGTTTACAATTAGGATCAATCCGATGTTTACTGGTTAAGAAACGCATGTCCAAGGCTGGCCTCAACTGTCCCCATCCCCTTTGGACAGTCATCTTGTCCCTGTACATCCTCTAGATACCCCTGCCCTGTCCCCGTCCCCTTTGAACAATCACCTTGTCCCCTTGACATCCCCTTAATATCCCATTCCTGTCCCTGTCCCCTTGGGACGATCACCTTGTTCCCTTGACATCCCCTAGATATCCCCATCCTTGTCCCTTTGTCCAATAGCCAAGACATACCTTAGAAGTAGCTGTCTCTTCTCTTCCCATGTCCCCTGGACATTCCCTAAATATCCCTGTCCTGTCCCCTTGTCCTCTAGCCAAGATCTGCCTTAAAACTACAACGGCGTGCAGAACCTGTTGAGAGACCCAATTTTGTCCCAATGTCCCAATTTTGGCCTTAATTAGCCAACCCTGTTTTATGCTCCCCCTTCCCCCCTCTCTCAATGTTGAGTAGGCCGGGGAGATTCCTGCTAGGTGCAACACTTGACCCAACCAACATTGTGTCGGGGGGAGGGGGATTCAGAATATATGGCCATTCCAAGACTTACATGGTGGGTATAATATCAAAGAACGTCAATTTTAGGGCACAATGTCTCAACTATTCTGCACGCCGTTGTAGCTGTCTCTCCTATCCCCTTGTCCCCTGGGCATCCCCTAAATATCCCCCGGTACGCTGGACATCCCCTAAATATCACCGTCCTGTACCCTTGTCCTCTAGCCTAAGACTCTCTCTCTCTCTCTCTCTCTCTCTCTCTCTCTCTCTCTATCTATCTCTCTAGACGAAGTGTGGCACTTTCGTAACTTTGTCTCTCTCTTTCCTAAATGCTAAATATCTCAATATTTAACCAAAAGAATCGTTAAAAAACTTAATATTCACGTGCATAGAAACTCAGAGAACACATCCTGAAAAAGGTTTTTGATTTGAATCATTTTCAGCCGAGATATATTCATTTTTGTGAGCGATAAGTTACAGGAGTGCCATTTGGCGGGGTAAGAGCCAAAATAAAAGGGTAAATGCTGAGATCTATTACCATCGTTAGAGAGTTGCTACAAGTACAAGAATCCTCCATGAAGTCGTTTTTTACGGCTTTCATGGAAGCTAATGATGAAAGAATCGATAGGATTTTGTGTGATCTCAAATCAAGCTTGGAGTACACACAAGGTCAAGTTCAAAGTCTGATGAAATTGCAGTTGGAAAACCAACTAGAAAGGATCCAGAATGATATTGAAGCAATCAAAGACAAAGTGGATGATCTTGAGAACAGATCCAGTCGAAACAATTTATGTTTTGATGGAGTTGTCGAGTCCTCATCTGAAAACTGGGCTCAAACAGAAGAGAAGGTCAAGAACGTGCTGAAGGACAACTTAGACCTAAATCAAGACAACATTGAAATCGAAAGAGCCCACCGAGTTGGTCCAAAGAGGGATGGCAAGTCGAGAAGCATCGTTGCTAAATTCTTGAATTATAAAGACCGTGAAAAGGTCTTTAAATCAAAACGAAGGCTAAAAGGATCGGGCATATTCATCAGAGAGGATCTTTCTGAGAGAGTCCTTAATAAACGAAAGACATTGCTCCCACAACTCAATGAGGCTAGACAAATGGACCAAACAGCATTCTTCAGATTTGACAAGCTCATTATCCGTGATTGACCGTCTATGGATGGCACTGATGGCACTGAATCTGGTCGCGGATCCATTCGAGGACGCAGACGAGGACGTGGTCGTGGAGGTTGGTTTGATCCAATGAAACAATGTACTGATCATACTGATAGTACTGATACTTAGAACTGTACTTAGACGCTATTATTATTTAGTCTCAATTTATTTAGACATTAAGTTCTTCTTGATCTGATATTTATTCTTAATATTTCATATATGATCTTTTGTTGTTTACTTTTCAATTTTCTTAAATGGCTGATATAATTAACTTAGACCAGATACTGCCCTTTAATTATTTAGGCGATACTGATTTTAATCTAGTGTTACACGAACTCCGAAACGGCTCTGTCCGATTCAATCCTGATCGTTTCAAAAGTTTAAATTATAATCCAATATTCTCAAATGTAAACAATGATCTAACTAGATCGAATAATTTAGACCCGGATACATGTTTTAATGCTGATAGTATTCCTTGTGAATATTTCATTGAAAGTCAGTTCAATGAAATGCTTCAAAAAGAAACCCAGTCAAATTTGTCCATCTTCCATTTAAATATTCGAAGCCTCCAACGAAATCTTAGCAACTTCACAAATTTCCTAGCAAATCTAGACATCAAATTTTCTGTCATCAGAATCTCGGAGACTTGGTTAAGTGATAGCAATCACTCAGTTGATATTGATGGCTACAATTTTATTCACAAGAATCGACTAAATCGACCTGGCGGGGGTGTAGGCTTATATATTTCTGATAATCTGGAATTTAAACTCCGTACTGATCTCTGTTTTGATGACCTTCAAGCTGCAGCTGAATCGTTATTCATTGAGATTACTAGGCCCAAGGGAAAAAACATAATAGTGGGAGTTATTTATAGGCCTCCTAATCAACCCCTTAATGAATTCCTGACTAAGAACAATGAATTAATAGGTAAAATCTCAAGAGAAAACAAAATCTGTAATTACATGGGAGATTTTAATTTAAACCTGATCAACTTTCAGACACATAGTCAGACTGGTGAATTCTTAGATGATATGTATTCTAACATGTTTCTTCCTTTGATTACCCGTCCCTCTAGAATAACGTCTCATTCTGCTACCCTAATAGATAATATATTTTGCAATTCTTTTGATGGTGACTCAAGAAACGGCCTATTGTTTACTGATATTTCCGATCATTTCCCTATATTCTCTTTGATAGCTTTGCGCAACATATTTCTTCAACTGAAAGAATCACAGTTCGTGACAAGAATCCCAAAAGCATATCTATGTTTATTGATAACTTAGAAGCCATTGATTGGTCTTTTCTTATAAATAACAATGATCCAAACGATTCTTACAATAGCTTGCTTAAAGTGTACTCAGATACTTACAATGCGTGCTTCCCTTTAAAAAGGATTAAGAAAAAACATCATCGTTTTCAAAATCCATGGTTATCCAATGGTCTTCTCAAGTCTATAAGGACAGAAAATAAACTATACAAGCGATATCTACAGTCTCCGAGTATAGATAACGAAAAATCTTACAAAAATTTCAAAAATAAACTAAACCACTCTCTGCGTATTGCCAAAAAATCCTACTATGAAAAAAAGCTAAATGAAGTCAAATCGAACACTCGTGCCACATGGAGACTTCTGAATGAAATTCTCAACAAAAAGAAATCAAACTCTAAGGCTACGTCTGTTTTTAAAGTCGAAAATCGTGAAATATCAGACCCTCTACAAATTGCAAACAGATTCTGTGAATACTTTTCAAACATTGGACCTACTCTAGCAAAGGGAATATCGACATCTTCTTCGCATCGCTCTTTTCTGCAAGGACCGTTCCCCGAATCGATCTCTTTTTTTACCGTTAATTTTTACCGTTTTTTTACCCAAAATGAAATTAAAACTATTGCTAGCAGTTACCATAGATAGCATCTTAGAGCCTTTAACTCATATCATAAACATATCACTTGCTCATGGCACTGTCCCCGACAAGATGAAAGTAGCCCAGGTTATTCCTATTTTCAAATCTGGTGACGTGGCCTTGTTTACTAATTGTAGACCAATTTCGGTACTTCCCTGTTTTTCAAAATTTCTTGAAAGGGCTGTATATAACCGACGTATAGACTACTTGAATAAATACAACATACTCAGTAACAATATGGATTGAGGAAAAATCACTCCACCTCATTAGCTTTAATTGATTTCTATGATAAAGTCTCATCTGCGTTTGATCGTGGTGAGTTTGCAGTGGGAGTTTTCCTCGACCTCTCGAAAGCTTTCGATACCGTCAACTATGATATTCTCTTTGACAAACTTCAACATTATGGTATTCGTGGTTTACCCCGGCAGGGGAGGTCACAGTCAGATAAAATGTCACGTGTTCGAGTAAACCATAATACCTTTCGTTGTCGTAGAAGAAACGTGTTTGCACTAGGTTGTTTCGATAGCTTCAACTGAAAGAACACGACTAAGATGCCGAAGAAACTCTATACTAAGACGCTCACATTACACACAAATGCACACGCCGATCGCGATAGACCCACACCAAAAGATGGCGATGAGCGTACATTTCGAAATGGGTTGTTTCGCGATCCCCTTAGCAAAAGTTCTAGCAAAGATAGCAAAGTCAAACAAGCTCTTACTAGATTCACACTAGATCAAGTTGATCACAAAGAAATCACTAATGATCATAGATTATGGATTATTTTCATCTATTTTTATAAATATATTCACCTATCTTCTTCTATCGACCTTTTTTACTTTGGTTAAAAATTAGAGGAAACTCGATAAAATTTTACGTAGACAAGGGCTTGCTTATCGTAGCTCTATTCTCACTGGGATTCCTGTTCAAATAATAAGGACAGGGTTCCCGACGATGGAGAGTGACAGTATCACCATCTCCTTCAGATCACAGCACTTTACTTTTAGCAAAAAAAATCACTACTATTTTGAATCTCACTCACTGGACGAAAAAATGGATTTACAGCATGAGTAAAGCTGATGCAAAACTGTAGTAAATACCGTATTTGCTCGTATTTTTACACATTTGCTCAAATGCAAACTTTGTGTTTGGCTTTATATTTACTGCACCAGGGCAGTTGGTGAATACCGCTTTCACCTAAGTAGTAAACACTGTAGCAAATGTATAGCAAATTTGCAAGTTTGGCAATGTTTGCCATGGTAGCAAATGTGTAGTAAATATGAAGTTTGATTTCAAGTTTGCTGTGAGAGCAAATGTAACAGCAAATTTGGCAATGTTTGTAACGGTAGTAAATGTCAAGTAAACATTGAATTTGCCTTTGATTTTGCTGTGAGAGCAAACGCAGCGCAAACTTGAGATTTAATTGCGCTCCAATTATAGTATATTTATTGTTGTGCAAGCCATTGTAAACATGATCAAATTAAATTGCTCTTTGAAAAGTATAATTTCTAGATTTGCGTGTACGCTGTTTGATACATCGCGTTATCGCATAACATGGAAGCTAAATGTGCATTATTGCGTCAGGACGATATAATACCCATAGAATCAAACTTTTATTAGGAAATATTCAGTATATATACACACATCTTTAAAATGCATTTAATTGAAAATTATGACTTTCAAAATCAATATAATAAATCACCTATGGATATACATCTAAATCCCTCTTTCATTTCAACCTTTCATCCTTTAATAAGATTTTTCAAATTTCAATTCATTTCAATCTAAATCAAGTATGCTAAAATTCAACTTTGAGATTACTATCTATTTTAATATCTAAAACCCTCTTATATATGTTTTTTAAAATAATTCTATAATGTGACTTCTCAAATGAATTCCAATTCAATTTAAAATCAGCATTGCTGGATTATAAGTTTGATAATATACACTCTAATTCTCTTGTGGTATTTTGTCATCTCACTATTTAACTTTTAACAAACTAATACACTAGCTAATTTTGGAACCAGTATCTGACATGATACTTTGTTTAGCTCTCTGAAGAGATGCAAAATCTTGTTATTTAATTTATATTTGAAATGTTTTCAAGGAGAGAAAAATTAATTAGCTACAAGGCAATACATGTTCCTTCAAAAGTCAGTACATTTGTACATGAATCCAATAACAAGGTCTGAATACTTTATGACCCAAACACAAATAATACCACGGTTACATCTCACTCAATGTCAGACTTGACTGTACATAGTATATTCTTTTTAGTTTTGGTAACAGCCTGTGGTAATCACGAAGTACACATCAATGACCCAGGAAGGTGTGATTGGACAATACAAATACTTTAACTTTCCACAACTTCCACAGGTTTTTGCTTACAATTTTGAATAACCTATGCAACATCGAGGCGGACATTGAGCAACATACTGACCATTAACTTGTTTATTGCTTAACTAAGCTCACTTCAAATCTCATACGAAAATAACTAACCTAACTTGGGACTGTGATCAAAATCCAAACTGCAAGTACATTGAAGAGCCTCATCCAAAAAGACATACTAATTATGTTCTTATTGATTTGAGCTCAGCTTAGGAGAATACTGACTAAGATCAAATTAATCACACATCACTTAGGCTATTCTTGCATTGACCTCTTTCAGTTTTTCACAAAGAGAAAATATTTTTACCCTTGAAAATTATAATTTTACTTTCTAAAAAGAATGGTGTAAGAGTCAGCTCAAAATAATAATCTAATGACATTAACTGAAAAATATTTATGACAGGAGGAAAATGATTTTGAGTACCAGCTGATATTGTGCTAGTCTGTTTGCAATAATTGTCCAACATCAGTAACACTTAGCCTCCTCCGCAGGCAACCTTTTGGGCTTCCTGTGCGAAATTTTGAGAAGAAAAAAGACTGGGGACGAAAAGGAGGAGGGAAAAAAGAAGAAGGGGTTGCCTGCCAAATATCGAAGGGTACGGACACACAGTGGTACCTCGAGGACATGCAGATGCACCCCGGGTACCCTAGGGGGCTCACTATGTTGCCAAAATCCTTTCTCCCAGTGGCTCAGTAGTTGATTCATTTCAGAGACTCAAATATGTTCTAGAGAATAGTACTTCGAATACAAAAAGGCTCAGAGAAAGCGGAAAAAATTCAAATACTGAAAGAATTCATACCCTGCTTGGCAGAGGTTTCGTTATTTTCCGTTAGAGGGAGAAAATAACGAAACCTCTGCCAAGCAGGGTAAGATTTCATAGAATTCGAGAGTCTGCCGCTCAGGCTTAAACTCATGTAAACTACTCAGTTATATGTTCGATCACTTCTGAGGTCAAGAATATGTTTGAACAAATGTATTTCTTTAATAAATTTTGTATTCCCTACGATATATCTCCGGCGGTAAACGCTAAGTAGCGCCGGCTGATCTGAAAGGCAGTAATTTCATCGGACAAATTATTAACGACGGTTGACCTTGATGCTAACACAGCAGGAAGCTTATGTTTGGCTAACGATTTCCCTCCACCACTATTCAAGTCTGTCAAGACATGTTTGATTTTATTTATTCCCAACACAACATTTATTAATGCAACGGTCTAAAGTCTTTGTATTGGAATCAACCCTCTCCCGTTGTAATATCAATATCTTCGAGTTGTTGTTGTTGCTGTTGAACGTCGTCAAAGGAATGATTGTGAAGTATCTGGGAAACAGTTTGAAGTTTCCATACTTTCTAATAGAACCTGAGGAACTATCTGGCTGTTTTTATATCGTCATATGTAGTAGATCATAGTAGATACTCCATTTCCATGCGTCGAGCTCACGGACTTCCACGGATGTGTGCCGGGCGCAATCAGTTTATACTAATCAGTTTACTCAAATCAAAACTTCAAAGCAGCTTTGAAAGCTAAGAATTTGCTATGGATTTTCGTGACCATTTACATCATTACAACGGTAATAATTTTTGTGCCGCGAAAGTAGGAATACAGGCGATTTAGTTTATAAGAGATCGTACACAATGAGAAAATTCTAACACTGTACCCCGTAGACATCTTTGAGGCTACAAATTGTTAACGTCCCTCCCCTGCTTAGGAGATTTTAAGATGCGCGAACCGACCTGCGCGATCTGACAAGTAGTTGTCGATATTTGGCAGGCAACTCTCGCCTTTTCTCGCCTGGCGTCCAGGCCACTACGTGTCTTTAACACAGGAGGCCCAAAGCGAAAAAGCGAACAGTTGCCTGCGGAGGAGGCTAAGTAACACTCTGTAATGAGAAAGTAAAAGAATCATTACTAGTCTGCAACATGTAGCACAATATAGTCTGCAGGCCTGTGCTCTTACAGCAGTGCCTGGGTGCCTGAGAACAGCCTTGATTTGGTTTAATATTTAACACTCTTCTACACTGTGTATTAAAGTGTCATGTAGTGTACAAAGTAATCATGTCACTACTGTTTACAACACTTTTTGATGCCCGAAACAATAGCACAAAGACCTTGAATATACTTGAGTTCATTTTGGTGTGTTAATAATTGGGGAAAATTATGACAACAATATATAGCTTTAATATTCACTTACCAATTATAAGGAATTTGAAGAAAGCTGGTCATCATATATTGTGAATCGAAATCTAGAATAACAAAATAAAAGAGTTCAACAGTCAGTAGGATTATTTGAAAGCAACGTAGTCGTGATAGGCTTTCAAGATATAATAGTATCCTCTCGGATCATGTTTATTTACGACTGTTGACAAATTATTAACGACGGTTGACCTTGATGCTAACACAGCAGGAAGCTTATGTTTGGCTAACGATTTCCCTCCACCACTATTCAAGTCTGTCAAGACATGTTTGATTTTATTTATTCCCAACACAACATTTATTAATGCAACGGTCTAAAGTCTTTGTATTGGAATCAACCCTCTCCCGTTGTAATATCAATATCTTCGAGTTGTTGTTGTTGCTGTTGAACGTCATCAAAGGAATGATTGTGAAGTATCTGGGAAACAGTTTGAAGTTTCCATACTTTCTAATAGAACCTGAGGAACTATCTGGCTGTTTTTATATCGTCATATGTAGTAGATCATAGTAGATACTCCCGGCCTGTTCACATTGGGACTTCTAAGCCGCTTTGCTTATAAACGTACTCTGCTAAGTGGCTTTTCCAGTGTGAACGCTTTTTGGACATTTTCGCTAAGCCGCTTTTCAATGACCAGTTTGTGGCGTTCACACGGGGAAATCGACCGGAAATGTGATAAAACTCAATCCACTGAAAACTAGGTTTGAAACCGGTCGTGGTTGCTAATGGTGTTATTCTTGACAGTTTTTTGCTTGCACATGTCAATCATATCTCGACCTTAGGTCAAATGTTTCCGATGAGTCGTCTTCAGATTTCATTCCTACAGTCATCGGCACTGCAGTTATTGTCACATAGCTTCATTGAAACCAAAAACATGGATAAATTCAAAAAAGGAAACTCCAAGTAAGTTAATATGCTGTTTACTGTTAGTTTAAAAGTAGACAAACTTTTTAAGCAACATTTGCTGGCTAGATATTGTTGTTGTTGTACATTTTGCTGTACATAAATAACTGAGTTGTTGTTTTGTACTTTCGCGCCAAAACAACAACTCAGTTATTTATGGCGCAATATACTTTATTTGAGCTCAAAGTCACAACAAAATTGAATAAACAGTGAATAGGTTTGCCACATATTGTGTTTAATGTCAAAAGGAAGGCTTCACTTTCAATTTTGGAGCTCGAAAATGAATAATTTTCTTCGGATGCCTTGTAATTCGCGCGCGCGCGCCAAAACCTGCAACATAATGATGGATTATATTCTTGTACATTTCACAGCAACGACCGATTTGCAAATGCAAGGTCCTTTCATGTAAATCCGGGCCTAGTTCAAGCTCCCACTCAAAATATCCACCATAATGCACCCCAGCCAGCCTTACAAAATTTACACCGAATTAACTGGCCGAGCTATACAAGTAATTATCAGCAAACAGATGAATTTGATACTCAAATACCGGACAGTCAGCCAAATCTAGCCACATCACCACAGCCCTTTCTGTTCCCTTCGGCAGCCAACTACCAAGCTCCATTTTCAAATACTACTATTTTCCCAGGATCGTCCTATCAGTCCGCACTGCGCACTTCACTTCACTTTAATTCACCCAACTACCAAATGCCACCACGTTCCTCGCCAAAAGACCAAAGCACAACCATTATCTTCCCTGCGTCTGACTGTCGACCACCTCACTCGGTATCCCCAGCACCTAGTGCAGCCAGCTCAACCATTATCTTTCCTGCGTCTGACTGTCGACCACCTCGCTCGGTATCCCCAGCACCTAGTGCAGCAAGTTCAAGTTCGAGCCCGGAAGGTGAGGATAAGGCAACAGACGAAAAAACAACACGAAAGTGGGGGGACGCAGAAACTAGAATTCTTTTGGCAATTTGGCAAGACAAATATAACCTAATTGGTAAAAAAAAGAACGCAGCTTTGTGGAACGAGATTTCTAAAGACTTCAACAAAGAATGCGCAGAGAACAACATAAAGTCCATCCGCACTGGGACACAGTGCAAGACACGAATGAAAAATTTGGTGGCCGAATACAAACGTGTGTGCGACGCCAATGATAAATCAGGGAATAGCAGCCACACCTTCATCTATTTCGATGAAATAAACACCGTCCTTGGCTGCAGAGATTCGGTTATACCGAAATATTTGTCTGAAGTGGGGTCCAGTGAAGATCAAGGCCAGTCGATAGAAGAAAACGACATCCAAGAAGTAGAAGCGCATGATATCGAAGATGGAGAAAAATTGGCCGATTCTGCAGGCGCAACAACTAAAACCAAGGAAAAGCAGAGTGCAAAGACGGCATCGAAAAAATCAGCAGCTAAAGGCCGAAAACGAAGAAGGGCGAGCGATGACTCAGATACTGAGTCATCCAATGACATGCTTATACTAACCAAGTATTTGGAAGAGAGCGAGAAAAGAGAAAGAGAATTCTTTCTTAGAATGGCGGAAATGGACAGAAATCGAGAGGAGCGAATGCAAGAGAAGAACTTTAAAATGATCGCTGAAATAGCCAAAATATTGAAAAATTGATATTGATATTACAAAATTTAAGTTTCCGTTCTTACAGTAAATGGAACGTTCTATCAAACAAATGACAATTTTGTGCAATTAAGTATTGATTTTAGTAATGAAATTTTGAAATTTTGTGTAATGAAACCTACATTGAAAATCATTCAGTTTGTAATTAACGTAAAAAGTTCCTGTTCTTTATGTATAAAGTATATTGAACTGGCATCCATCAATATACAGACATTTATATAAGTTTATAATTCTCCAGTTTATAAGACTTTGATTTTTTTGTAATTATAGTACTGATTTTAGTAATGAAATTTTGAAATTTTGTGTAATGAAACCTACATTGAAAATCATTCAGTTTGTAATTAACGTAAAAAGTTCCTGTTCTTTATGTATAAAGTATATTGAACTGGCATCCATCAATATACAGACATTTATATAAGTTTATAAGACTTTGATTTTTTTGTAATGAGCTAAAACATTAACTAACATTAGGTAAAACGACAGCCTTACCAATTCAATGAGACAAATTATTGTTACGGAAAATCACTTTGGTATCTTTAAACAATGATCAATTTTTGAAATTTACATATTTTGCAAATAAATCTTTATTGTTTCTCTCAATGCCTTTCCACCTTGGTTGACATCATGACCAGGAGCTCCACCTGCTCCCTGATTGTTGCCATCATCATCATCATCTGTTATATCAATAGGAGTATTATCCCTAGCTTCTACGCAAATGTTGTGCAGAACACAACACGCAATAATAGTGGTTGGAATATGGCTTACATCCTCATTT